>JAJGRW010000329.1:594107-628820 GCA_025461045.1 Carex parvula
CATTTCTTTAAAACATGCATATTCAATTTCGCAAAAAGCATCTTCACAAAAAAGAAAGGAAGAAAATAATTCCTGCATTATTTGATTATAATCGAGTGACTTTCTGGTAATACGACAACACTCTGCAATGAATAATGACAAGATAACGTCTCAATTTAATAATATATTTTTTTGTTGTTGGAAGCATTTTTTTAAAACTTGACATGTCGACAAAAAGTATAAATACAGAGCTAGAACGTAGGATAGGATGGAGTATTTCCTAACTCTTGTTGACTCACAATAATAGTTTATACAATAATATACCTCACATTTCTTTAAAACATGCATATTCAATTTCGCAAAAAGCATCTTCACAAAAAGAAAGAAAGAAAATAATTCCTGCATTATTTTATTATAATCGAGTGACTTTCTGGTAATACGACAACACTCTGCAATGAATAATGACAAGATAACGTCTCAATTTAATAATATTTTTTGTTGTTGTTGGAAGCATTTTTTAAAACATGACATGTCGACAAAAAGTATAAATACAGAGCTAGAACGTATGATAGGATGGAGTATTTCCTAACTCTTGTTGACTCACAATAATAGTTTATACAATTATTTTTGACTCATAATTTTCTAAATATTTCCCGTTAGATAGCAAGTGCCCCTCGTTATACGTGGTTTCGCCACTAAAAAAATGTCAATTTTATTTATCTCAATTTTTTAGTTAACAACCGAATTGCGAATATAATTATTTATAAAAGAGAGTTCAAATGTCTCATGTCTTTTATTGTTTAATCATGTTTTATATTTTTATCTTTGTTTTCAAAGTTCAAATAGTTATTCAAACTGCTGAACATGATCTTCATATTAAAATGTGTTTGGAGACCAACTTTTATATTATTTGGATTTTTAAAAAAAATTTAGATAGGTACAAAATCAGCATTTTTCAGAAGATTTTAGACCATCCAAAAACAATAATTTTGTATAGATCTAAAAAAATAGTATAATTCTTTTAAAAGAAATATAAACTTTAGACTCCAAGCACATTTTAATACGGAGTCATGATGAACGGTTGGAATCAGAGGCAGATGCATTAATAACAAATGGGGATCAATTGGCCCCTATTTTATTTCTAAATGTTTATATTAATATGTGTTTTTTTATATAGTTTAGAATAAAATGCTATAAATTTGTATAATTAACTCTCATTCATAATATAAAAATTGTATATAATTGATCTCCATTCACGTTTGATCCCTATAGTTTGAAGGTCTAGTCTGATTTGAATCGATTGTTTGGACTTTGTAAACGGACAATATATTAAAAAAAACTTCAGACATATATAAATGGAGAGTCCTAATTGATGGTGACTCGTCATCTATCCTGCTAAAGTACAAAGATTAATAAGAAGCCAAAACTGAGGCAAGAGATGAAACCACGTTACCATGGAAGCAACGAAAAATCGTTTGGAAATGTAAAAGTTGTCATGACCCACCTCTTAACTGATTCCGGCCCAACTGAAAATGTCATGTTCTCTCAAAGCTATTTGACATCAACCAAGCACTTCCAAATGGAAACATCAAAAGTTAGGCATGCCATTCTGACATTCTCTGCCTAATTAAACACGGAACTGGCGTGATATATATATATATATATATATATATATATATATATATATATATATATATATATATATATATATATATATATCAAAACGTTTGTATCAAGCCTCTCGTGCAACCAAGTCGTTTTCGGAATTTCAAAGTCCAAACGGTCGATCCGAGCCGTTAGATGTGATCTCTATATTAAAATCTATTTGGAGACCAAATTTTATATTTTTTGGAATTTTTGTACTATTTATTAAGCCACTTTGAAAATTGCTGATCACATGGTCCAGAATTTAGTTGCACCGTTTTTACTGTTAACCCGGATCAGCAATTTTCAAAGTGGCTTAATAAATAGTAAAAAAATTCCAAAAAAATGTAAAATTTGGTCTCCAAGCAGATTTTAATATAGATTGAACATCTAACGGTCGACCGTTTGGACTTTGAAAATTCGAAAACAACTTGGTTGCACGAGAAGCTTGGTGCAAACGTTTTGATATTAGCCACACTCTCTCTCTCTATATATATATATAACTAATATACAAACGTTTGTTCCTGGACTAAGGAACAAATGGTTCAGTTCTCTGATTTTCAAAGTCAAGTCGATCCAAACCTTTAGATATTCAATCTATATTAAAATATGCTTGGAGACTAAATTTTACATTTTTGGAAATTTTTTAACTATATATTAAGCTGGTTTGAAAACCGTTGTTTTTCAATGCTACAAAAATTTAATAAAAACAACATTTTTCAAACCATCTTAATAAATAATAAAAAAATTCCAAAAAATATAAAATTTGGTCTCCAAGCACATTTTAATATAGATTGAATATCTAACGATTTGTTCGACTGTTTGGACTTTGAAAATTGGAGAACCGAACCGTTTGTTCCTGAGTCCAAGAACAAACGTTTGTATATTAGCCATTCTCATATATATATAACTTTGTTGTAACTCAAATTTGTTGTAACTTGATCCCTCCTCATATATATATATGAGTTGGCTACGGTGCTATGCATAACATAGAGGGCCTCCGTACTACGGCTCAATATTTGAGTTTTCAAAATCCTAATGGTCAATCCGAACCGTTCAACATGATCTCCATATGAATATGTACATGCAAACCAAATTGTACATTTTTTAGAATTTTTTTACTATTTTTAGATAGGTAGAAAACACTTGATTTGAATGGTACAGAATTTTCAGATCAAGTGATTTTCTACCTATCTAAAAAATAGTAAAAAAATTTAAAAAAATATAAAATTTAGTTTGCAAGTACATATTCATATGGAGATCATGTTGAACGGTTCGGATCGACCGTTAGGATTTTGAAAACTCAATTATTGACCCGTAGCACGGAGGCCCTCGGTGCTATGCATAGCATATTAACAATTTCCTAAATATATATATATATATATATATATATATATAGAGAGAGAGAGAGAGAGAGAGAGAGAGAGAGAAAGAGGTTGGCTAATATCAAACGTTTGTTCCGAAGCCGTGGTGTAACCAATTGGTTTTTCTATATTTAAAGTTCAAACAGTCGATCCAAACAGTTAGATGTGATCTCTATATTAAAATGTGCTTGGAGACTAAATTTTACATTTTTTTTGAATTGTTTTATTATTTATTAAGCTAGTTTCAAAATCGTTGATTTTAATAAATAGTGAAAAATTTCCGGATCATTGAAAATAATAATTTTAAAACTGATTTAATAAATAGTAGAAAAGTTCCAAAAAATGTAAAATTTAGTCTCTAAGCACATTTTATTATAGGTTGAATGTTAACAAGTTAAAACTATTAAAATATTTTTTTTTTGTGAAAGACATTCAAAAGTCCAGTTCAAATGAGGTTTATAGAAAAGAAAATGTCTTCAGCCTTTCCTTCACTCACAAAATAAATAATTGTTGCAAATTTAATTCTTAGAATGTTACAACTGCTGTAATAGCTTTTTTTATTTAATTAATAGATGCTTACCCCTACTGTCATAATTTCCTAACCCCCCCCCCCCCCCCCCCCCCCCCCCCCCCCACACCTCCCGCCCAAAAAAAAAAAAAGTTGCTCAGGGGTGAACCGTGCGCAGCCAGTGGCGGATCTAGTATGTTGTATGGTAGAGTAACTACTCTACCTTGGATTATTTTTATAAATCACTTGTGCCGTCAGAAAATGACCAATATGGATATTTTTTTAACTTTCCAGCGGATCTGCGTATATGAATTAGTTTCTATTAATCTTTTTCTTTATCAACTTTTGTATTAATTATGACATAATTAATTGTAATGGATAAGTAAGAGAGAGCACAAGGACAAAATTGGTATTTAGAGAGAAAAATTTCTCTCAGCTCTCAAAATTTCAAATGATACCCTCAGTATAGCACTCCCCTTATTGGAAGGTACAACAAAAGAATTGCTGATCGTGCTTCTTTTGTCATTAACGGTTCATCCATCAAGTAATAGTTCATTGGAAAATGACATCCACCGTCCATACATTTTCTTCTAAATATTAATATTTTAAGTCCTATACGCGTTTTAGAAAATATTAATATTTCAGCTCTCCGATCAAACTGTGATTACTGATAATAAAGTTGACATTAAATATATGTTAATTAATTTTTTTAGGCCAATTCTAGCACACATTCAAGTTTTAATGTACATTGTCTTAGTGAACATCTAAAATAATAGCCTTTATTTTCTAAATGGCAGAAAAATAATTACAATAGTAGATAAAAGTGATTATCTTTTATATAAGGAAAATATATCACAAACTTTTAATGCAATTTATTCCTTTCCATCTACGAGAAAGAAACTCACTAAAATATTATTTTATTAATAAAATTAATGTTATTACATTTTTCAATATTAAATTTTAGCCATATGATATATGTTAACAGGTGATGTACATAAAATTTTGGATGTGCGTTAGAACTGTCCAATCTTTATAGGATAGTTCCAGCGAACATTCAACTTTTATATACATCTGTTTGATACTTTTAAAGATCTTGTGTAAAATACAAAACTAAAAGTACGGTGAAATTTTCATTTTTAAAATACAAAACTATGAGTCAATATTTTTATTTTCAAAATTCAAACAGTCGATTTGAACCGTTTAACATGATCTCCATATAAAAATGTACTTGTAGAAGAAATTTACATTTTTTATAATTGTTTTACTATTTTTTAGAGACGTTGAAAATCACTTGATCTAAAGATTTTAGACCATTCAAAGGAGTGAGTTTCTACCTATCTAATAAAATAAAAATGTAAAATATAGTTTGCAAGCACATTTTCTAATGAAGATCATGTTAAACGGTTTAGATCAACTATTTGGACTTTGAAAATGAAAATATTGATCCATAGTTTTAACCATTCTGCGCTATGCTATGCATAGTATCATAGCCTCACCACATGCCTCGTGCTCTTATGCTCACCAAGCTCTTAGGGTGTTCTTGCACTCACCGAGTCTTTTGTGAGTTTAACTTCAAAACGATGAATTCAAACTATTAAAACCGATCTACTTCACAAGCGATGTGTATACATGTCAAATTTATATAATTTCAAATTAATTTAATATAAAGTCAAGCAGTCAAAAAATATTGAAAAATGAACACATTAAAATTAACTTATGAATTTTTTTTTACTGCTTGAATTTGTACTAAATTGAGTCGGACATTTATAAATTTGACATTTAAACACATCATTTGTAAAGTGGATTCGTATCAACGGTTTAATTCATTGTCTGAAGTCATTTTGATAAGTTTTAAAATTAATTGTTAAGCTCACCAAAAAACTTGATGAGCTTAAAAATATTCTAATTCTAATTGAATTTTATTATCACAATTTGTTACCAACTACTTAATTAGATTTTTAATGTCTAACATAGATGGCTAATAAAGCCAGATAATCATCGCTGCACTAAATAAATTTGTTTCACAGTAAAGCACCGTAGACAACCGAGTCGGAAAATATAGTGCTTTGTCTAGATAATAGTTCTAAAAGTCGCTTCCGTCCTAATCATATCCAAAACATGATTTACCTATCTCTTTCTTATAGTGTAATCTGGAAAATGTCAATTTAAAAACAGAATAAACTGATCGTCTCACCAAACCACTCAAAGAGGTAAACGACTTTTTAACCGTCTCTCTTCCCGATTGCATTACGACAAAATTTGCCCGTGTGATTTTTTTTAATAAATAATTATACAAATAAATAAATAAATAATGTTGCCCATATGTTTGACAATGGGAGATGTTATCCAGTCCACTCGTCAAATAATTATTGAATATGATACGCTTGGTAATTTTTTTAATTATGTATATTGAAATTTAATTGATTTTATTTTAAATATTTATATAGATAAATGATGCATATAATTTACTGGTTACAATTTTATTTTGTTTTTTTATCGTTGACGGTGAATTATCGTTAATAAATATATTAATAAGAAAAAAATTATTTACAGGAACTTAAAATGATAAAAAAAAATAGCATATATCTCGTAATCAAACTAAGTAAAGTACCTTAACTCGCAAAAATTGCCGCTAATATGCAAAAAAATGAGTCCCATGATTAGCCCTATCCCTACCCATATTGCGACCAAACAAGTATGTTGAGTGTTGTATCATTGATTAACACATGCACCGGTTTTTGTTTGTTTGAAAAAGAATTCTACTTTGTTGTTGTTGAAATTTTGAGTTAAAATTCTAATTATCACACATTATGTATCTTGTGCTTTAATTCAAATTTAATTTCTTTAGTTTCGTCTTTGAGTTTTAGACAGGGACGGATCTAAGGCTTGGCCAAAGGAAGCCACTGCTACGATTTTAAAATTTTAATTATGTATATTGAAATTTAATTAAATTTTCGTTTGTTTAAAGTTTGTATATAGTTTAGCCCTACTCATAAAATGACAAATGTGTTATTGTAGCCTAGTGGTAAGAGTTATATTTGATGTTTGTGAGGTCTTGAGTTCAATTATAGTGGTCACAATTTTTTTTGTCTTTTCACATATTGTGTATTATATAGTTTAGCTCCCCTATTCAAATTTTCTAATTCCGCCCCTGCACTTCTAGATATTAAGTCTAATTATAGAGGAAACCTTCATTATAATTTTATATATATTTTAAAGATTAGGTTCAAATACCTCATGTATTTTATGTCTCAATCGTGTCTTCAATCGTTATCTCTGTTTTAAAAGTCCAAACAGTCGATCCAAACGCTCGAATGATCTCCATATTAAAATGTTCCTGGAGACCAAATTTTATATATTTTGAAAAAAATAACTATTATTTTTTAGATAAGTACAAAATCACTATTTAAAAAAAAAAAAAAGGATCTTTGCTTCAATAAAATAATTGTAGCTCAGATTAGCAATATAACGTCAATAAAATTACTTGAGAAAAAAGAAAAGAGAGAAGAAGATAAACCTAACAAATAGATTCACTATATAGGTAAACCTAACTACATTCTTTGGTTCCTCATGCTTCCCTTATTAAAATCTAGCTAGGAAGGTGATGCCTAATCAAAAAGCTAAGTACCTATAAACCCATAAAACCTACCAAAGCGTGTGTATAGTACTCTCCATTGTGTCGACCAACTTGCCTACCTGCACTTAAATTCTGTACCATATGGTTCCTTTTTCCAATTAATTCTCGTACAAATTAAAGCGGAGTGCCGCTTGTACAACTGTTGTCTATATTCAGTTAATCAATTAATCATGCCGTGTCAAACGGGAAATAAATTAAACATATGTAATAGGCATTCATTTGTAGTTTAGGTCTCGCTCATATTCGACTCGAATTTGGCAACAATTTAACTTGACAGTTAGATCTTTTTACTAGATAAAATTCTAATTTGGATTTAAAATTATTTGATTGATTCGTTTGATCCTGACTTGAACATAGCTCGAAATACAATTTTGTTACTCAATTTCAAATATCTAACAAGTAATAAAGCACAGAATTTTCATTTTATAGTTTTAAAGTTTTATTATTAGATCATCATAACATTAGTACTTAAATAATTTTTATGTAATAAATAATGAGAATTAGTTATATATTTTGCACTTTGTTGACTATAAAATAACATAAGTACAAAAAAAGTTAATAATCAAAGCTCGTGTAGAGTTTTGAGCTAAACTTAATTTCGAATCAGTCATAATTCAATAGCTCGATAGATTTTCAACTAAAATTTGTTTCTACTTGACTTATAAACAAATCCAACAAAAATTAAAATCAGTTCGTTCCAGTTCAATCCATTTGCAGCCTACTTCTTTCAGACTTGTGATCATAGGCTAGATACGCGTTGATTAATGCCATGAGAATCTATCATCACAATACACACTACCATATTAGCACTTTCTTCTCAAACTATCCTTCGTTTTTGAATTAAAAAACCAAATTTTTTAGGTCACTATTTAAAAAAAAAAAATAGAGTTGACATAGATTCGAAAAAAAAAAAATTTTACCACCAGGTAAGTAGATACTATTTGTGCACGGCCCAAAAATTTGATAATGTATGCATGTTACAAGATTGTCACCATTTGAGTACTGTTGTGTAGATATTATTTGTTCAACGGATAATATTAAAATATTTTCCAAATCCATATCAACTCCGTGTATTTATATTTTTGAAATGGTAACTAAAAAAGCCGATTAAAAAACATTTGCATTTTGCTGCCAAAAAGAAAATGCACATGTAATATAGGTAGTCTGACAAAGTTAGAATGATCCGAACCCAACAGAGAGATCATTTGAACTGAATGTACTTTCTGGAAGATCAAGATTCAAGCATGGTGCATGGAGAATTGGAGATCTCCGGTATGGTCTTGTACTCTGACCAACTGGAGAGGACCCCACTACCCACACATAACATTATAACAAACAACACACTCACTTTTAAGTTAGGCTACTCCATAGTCCATACTAGTATGATATTCAAGGGGAGTCCTGATCGGCTGATCTTATCTGAAACTTTCGTCTCATATTAGAATGTGTCTAAATCAGATAATTTTTCACAAGTTTGGATAGTTTTGGCAAGGTATATAACTTACAACAGTTGTTCGGTAAGATCTAACAGTCCGATTTGTTGTCATCACAATTATAGTACTGGATGCAATTCACCTGCTCGTCTCCCTAACCTAATGATATATGTTGGTCATAAAGAGGGATGTAGAATTTTAATTTATGGGAACCATTATACACATTAAGAATCTCTAGTAAATGTATATATAACCGTTTTAATTAATAAGGGTCAATATATATGCACATAAGAATTTTAGATAAATTAATTTACAGGAATTTGTGAGCGTAAAAGTATTTAACAGCTCGGTATCTTCACGGATATTTTCGTCAATAATAGTGATGTCTTCAGAAATAATAAATTTTGCCGGCTTACCTTAGACAATAATTATTTTTTACTCTCGCAAATATTCTCATATATTGAAGTGAAGAGATTAGATAATTTAAATCTTATCCCCACCTTCAACATATGATAATCAAATTTAACATGTACATATAATAATTTATCTTTAATATTATAATCTATACTTATAGTATATGTTTAAAAGATTTGTATATTAAATGGGTTAATTGACCCAATTTAGCAAATGTAAATTCGCCCTTGGTTGGTCACTCTTCATTTGTACGGATATTGTTAGGTTATGACCGGAATGAAAATTTTAAAAATTCAATATAATTTAATATAAAAAATTCAATAAATGAAATCAATAAAGGACTTTGAACAAAACATTATTGAAAGTTAATTCTAAACCGTTCAATTGGTATTAAAATTCACTTGAAAATTCACAGAGTCATTTAAATTTATTAAGTTCTAAATTATTCGCACAAATCGTAACACTGATCAGAAGGCTTGGGCCCGATTTAGGATATAATTTGTCCAAAAACAAAAGTCTGACAAAACCCAATTCCTAAATTTTATGATGAAAATAAAGAATATAAGATGTTAGTTTATTATTATTTAATATTAAAGAAGTGAATCTCAATCCGAACCGTCTAATCAAATATCAACGGTACATATGTCTTAGATCATCAAATTATTCCAAACTGCTAGAGCTGAAATTTTTATTTCTGCCATATTCATAAAAAAATAAACCAAAATACTCTTATTTAGTGAGAATTCGAATTTTACCCAGGCTGCAGGGGCATTTGGCGGCCCCAAAGACTGGAGGCCACCAATTGGCTCTGCGGCCCCAGTCCAGGGGCCTCCAAATGCTCCTACGGTCCCATTTTTTTTTACAAAGTTATACAGTATCAGTTAAATATACTTTACTTGATATCAATTAAATAGCAGCCTCATTTCTTAATCTTTCTGTTACTTAGTTTCCAGACCAAAAAAAACATTTGTTACCGGTTGAGGCTTCTAGACTGAAGCTGCAGGGCCAATTGACAGCCCCCGTCTTTAGAGAGCAGAGGAACTCCAACGACCTTGGTCTCACAGGTTACGAACCAATCTCTCTATCTCCAATTTTCAACTTTATATTTAATCAAATGATTGTTACCCATTATAGATAAATTACCCCAAACACCCCACATGCTGTCATCCAAAAAAACCCATCTCTCACATGCCAAAAAGGTATAATGGACCCAAATCAAATCATGTTATTGCACTTGCAGTTGCACAACCACTGTCAGATGCCAGACATGTAAGTTCCTCAGCTAGATAGCTCATATTACATATATTTATAATGGATGAGATCTTTATGAATATGAAATTTCACAAATTTGTTTGTAGGATTTTTTTTAAGGAATTGTTTATAGTATTTCACACTCATGAAATTGCAGGGAAATTATTATGGAAACGTGGAAGAATGATTGTTTACCTATATTGAGGTAATAATTGTGAATTTTTTTATTTTTATGAAATGTGATGCTTATATTATCCTAATCACTATTATAGAGGACTTTTCTAATACATATACTCAATGATCCTAATTTTCTAATTTTAAAATAAAAATGATTTGGGATTAAATAACATATACTCAGATATAATTTGGGATTAAATAACATATACTATAATATTTTTATTTAAACAACATATACTCAGATATAATTTGGGATTAAATAACATATACTATAATATTTTTATTTAAACAACATATACTTAATTAAAAAGAATAAACAAAGTTTATAGGTTTCTGCTGAATAATTTAAATAGCATATTCTTTTGGTTTTGGCAAATAGACTAAGACAGTATATTAGATTCAGAGTACATTTTATTTTACATAAGGTATAAATTTATGTAAAAAGTTGTCTATTTTTATTTCATTTTATGATACTTTATTTTAAAATTATTGTTATTGTATTAAAAAAATCTGGTTATATCACAGTATTAACAAGGCGTCACTACGAATTAAATTGCAAATTAAGATATTTAAGCTAAATTAGATTAAAAAATTAATGTACAATATCATGAGTTTTGAGAGAGTCAACAACATGCATGCATGGGAAAATAATAATTTGGGTGCGTTTGGATGCAATTCCTGAAATAACAAGAATAGCGCTAATATGGGGTTAGTGCTATTCTATCGTTTAGATGGGTTGCCAAAAACAGCGCTAAACTCAGAAATAGCTCTATTCTTAGAGTGATCCAAACGTAGAATAGTAGAAAAGAATAGTCACTAATTTAAAAACAGTGCTAACCTATGCTATGCTTGACGATCCAAACGCACTCATATGGTTGGAGCGAATGTTTTTTCCCACTATATATTTTGTGAATGATTGAGATGGTGGCTGGAATTTTCTTCCAACTTCCAACCTCATGACAACGAAAATATTTTACCGAACTGGTTATGAAATAAATTTACTAATAATTGAACTTAAAATCCCACCAATTTCTTTAAATTTGATAAATAATAACTAAATCTCATCGGCAATAATTGAAGAAGTAATTATTGGTTCAAATATGGTACTGGTAGTTCTTCCATAGAAGATTAAAAAGAAGAACAAAAGTACGAAATAAGACCACTAACAATTGTAAAAAACATAAATTATTAATCGATGAGGTCCTGTGGATGAACTGTGTAGAACAGTAGAAGCATTAAAATGCAAAGTTTATGTTCCAAAAAGAAAAAGAAAAAAAGCACCGACGGTTCCAAACGCCGAACCAGCCAAATTTGTGGTACAGCAAGAACAAAAGTTCCAAAATTGAAAGCGAATCCATATTTGTTGTTAACATAAATAACCAAAAAAAAAAAACAAAGTAAGAGAAAACTTAGTGCGACAAAAGAACTTGACACAGCACCTTCCTTTCTTGTTTTCTTTACTCAACAACCTAATCATACTCGTACTTACAAATTCTGGCAGTGTTTTCAGTAATCCCAGGAACAGCTCAACCCAAAGAGGGGGACCATAAGCTAACTAATTAATCCTGTTTCGGACCAAAATACCGACAACTTAAATTTGAAACTTACAGAAAGATTTAACAATTACTCCTCTGAAAATTTCTCTTGATATATAAATAAAATGATTAATTAAGTTACAATCTACAAGTATTGCCCTTCTTCTAAGGGTCTGTAATATCTAAGGCCTTGGAGCTCTGGATTCGCTTGGCAGCTACATTTTTCGCCACTGCGAAATCCTAGATGATAACAAAGGCAAATCACTCTGGTGTGGTTTGAATTTGAAGTCGGCGTAATAGCCTCCGACCCGATAAGCGGTGTCACGACCTCTGATGAAGAACCCGATGTCTTTGAAGAGGGATTTGGAGGGCATATCGAGAGGTCTAAATTTAGATCAGGCAGCCAAGGTTCGTCAGATGTGGTCCCGCTGCTGCTGTGCTGGTCCTCGGCTTGGCTCAGCACAGGTGGCGCCTTATAAATTGTCTCTTGATCGGGATTTTTAGGCGTGCTGAATTGGCTCCCATTGATTGGCCGGTGAGTTTGTGGATCCATGCCGCGACTTATTAGTTTTCTTTTGATGTGAGTGTTCCAGTGATTTTTAATTTCATTGTCAGTTCGGCCAGGTAGCTGACCCGCAATTAGAGACCATCTGTCAAAATTACAAAAAATTAGAAATTTGATAAATTTAAGGTTGCAAAGAGCAAAACATAGTTAAGTGCTTCGTCAGATTACATAAATGGACTAATGGTCAAATCTGATGGTTAATGCACTAATATTGTAATACATACAAAAAGAACCCATCCTTATTGGAAATTGACTTGTAACTTATGATGTTAAGTTACAGGAAAGAAACACTACATGGATGTTTTTAAAATAGGTCCAAAAAGTACAATTCCAAAAAAAACTTTTTTTTTGTAACTATATGCCCAATTGCTCATGATTCAACTTTGAAGAGAATAATTCTACTAGTTCCATACAAATGCAAGGTGCTGTGTGTGTTGGAAAAGGGGGGTGGGTACATACTTGTTGCCAAGCAAGCTATGAAGCTTGATTATAAGTTCATCCTCTTCCTCGGTGAAATTGCCACGCTTTAAATCAGGTCGAAGATAGTTCATCCACCTCAGCCTACAACTCTTTCCACACCTCAGAAGCCCTAATTGATTCAACAAAATAGAAAAGCAAAAGGTAACATCAGTCCCAATTCCAACAAATGATGATCCGAATTTCACATCAAATTCTAATGTGAAATCCAAATGTTCAAGTTCAACTGCGACAACTGAAAATTGAATTTCAGTGCTCAAATCCAATTGTGGAGATCCTTTTACCTGCGGCCTTAGGTAGTGAGCGCCAGCAGCCCTCGCCATGGGCCTTGATATAAGCTATGAGTCGCTGATCCTCTTCCTTTGTCCATGCACCTTTGTTTGTGTGCGCTTTCTCGCAACAAGGCGACCTCCCCATGGCTGCAGTGAGAGAGAAATAGAGAGAAGAGAGAGGAGGGAGAGAGAGGCTTGTGATTAAATGGTTTGAGGGGAGTTAACAGGACATATATACGTGGGGATTGAGAGAGGCTTGTGAAGGGGGAGAGATTTTCTATTTTTTTTTCCTTTTCTTTTAATTTAATTAATTAATGAATTTATTTATTTTTTACTTTATTTATTGAGAGAGCGAGAGTTAGAGAGAGATGTTGTTGACTCGATCCACTTTAGGCCTAATTGACCGAGTTGGTACGAGTGGGTAGCGGTTGCAAAAAACTAGGGACGGATTTTATATTGTATGTTTTAAATATTTTAATTAAACTAATTTAATTCGGTCCTCCAACTAATCAGCTGCCACTAATTTCTTGTTAGCTTGTTTAGTCGCTGTGGTTTAGTTGGCTCCGGGTTTGTAGTTGCAGTTTTTGAATTTCATTTATTTTAGGTATTAGTAATTGAATATGTACTGAATAATTAATTTATTTAGAGAAATTAAGAAAAAAATGTTTCTTTAGTTTGGTACTGATACTATAAGAAGAAGTTATGTTTTAGTATTATGGAAAGTGGTATGTAAGAGTAAAAAAAAATGTGGATTTTGTTTGCTTGAGTTATATCTTATTAATAGAGTCATTTTAGTAAAATGGTGAATCAATAATTATTCTACAGTTAACTTTATAGTGGAAAACAATCCTCAATTTAATTAGATAAATGGTGTGATGATTGTGCTTTAAAATATACATATCCGCGTCTGTTTCAAGTTGTGCTCAAACCTGATTTACTTGTTTATAATGCTTTTTAATATAATAGATTGCATATATGTTTTTCCAAATAATTAGTAGAAATATATTAGTTGAATGGAAGGATTTGTCTTTACACTTTAATTATTTTACTCTTTAAGTCTCAGTTAGATGATTTGATCATTCGGAGATGGTCTATTTTATGAGTACGGTGTATATAAAAAAAATTGTTGTTATTCGAAAGTAAATATTTCCTTTGAAAAAAATTATAAATTTCTTTCTATAAAGAGGATGGCAAGGATATTCGTTTTGTCATTTATCTGGTCTTATTGAATCAATTATTATCTTTTTGTTACTTATTATGTTACACAAGTAATATGGTAATAAATTGCTACTTTTAACATAATCTCTTTTACTTATCTTTTTGTTACTTATGATAACTTTTGAAAAATAAATTACTTATTGAGTTAATTACAGGAGTAGTAATTTGAACGATTTGGCAAGAACTTAATATTTTATGTTTGCAAGGGTGTATGTAAAAATAAAGGAGATGATTCACTTTTTAAGTTAACTTTATTATCGCCGTATGGTGTTAAAAAATTGTTGGTACAGGTACCGGCAGGTGCCGACATTTTTACTTAATGTCCAAAGTTTAATAGGAGTTAATTAATATATCTATATCCACTCCGAAGTTATAAAAATATCTGTACCGGTCATTTTCTAGTCGGTACTCAATTTAATTCAGTATCGATCAGAAAATAGCCGGTACAGATATTTTATAACTTCCTAGTGGATATGGGTATATTAATTAATTTCTATTAAACTTTGGATATTAGTAAAAATGTCGGCGGCAGGTGCAGAGGCGATAGCAGTGAAATCAGTTCAAATACTTGAGCATGAACAATATTTGGGTGAAAAGCAATGCCCACAAGATTATGTTTTATGATGGCTATTTGATGTGCCTGGGAACATATTTGTATTTTTGTTACTTTACTTAATGATAGTTGTTTTTGGTTATGTAATAGTTGTAAGAACTTTGTTAGATATCAAAAGTTTAATATCTAATAACAATATTTTAGTTTTAATGAAATCGGTGGGTTATGTTAATATTTAAAAAAAATATTGAATACGTACTTGTTTTTTTTGTATGGTTTCTGTTAAAATGAACAATTTACCTTATTTATGGCTCAATCTGCCTCTCAGTGCTGTATTTTGGTACTTAAAAATATTAAATTATTTAAGGCTCAATATTAAATTATTTAAATTATCTTATTAGGGCTGTATTTTCGTCACAATTTGCCTATTATTACTGGAAATTCCGGTTCAAATTCACCGCATGAGCTTGTAGGTAACATAGTTATTGAATTTTTTAAATATAGAGAAATAATCAACTCAATCAAACAAAACATCATTATTACAACAACAAGCATACTTTCCATAAGTGTCTGGGCCACTGATATGAAATTTAACCTAGCTTTATTGGCAGAATCTATTATGATATGGACTTAATATCAAAACAAGTTTGCAAAGTGGCAAACTAAAAGGTTCCATTGCCAAAAAAAAAAAAAAGTTTCTAGAAGACCTTATATGTGCATAGTAGTGGTGTCATGTACTCACTGACAGTTAAAAAATTAAAAAAAGTTGGTAATTAGGTAAGGAGGTGATAGTGATACAGAAAGAGACTGTTAGGAGACCTACCTTTGCACTTGCTCTAGAACAACCCAACACCACAGATTTGTTTACTATTCATGCCCTGCTTGACCCGGTTAATTTAACCTTTTTTTGAATTTCAGTCCTTGTGTTCACCTTTGACATTTTTCAATTAATTAAGCTTATGGTTCTTTGATGTTATAAAATAGATTCGAAGTGCATTGACAATTTGACACCTACAAAAAAAACCGAGTTTTTTTTATTAATATCCAAAGTTAATTACAAATTAATAAATTTACCCATGATTTCCGATTTTTTCCAAAAATATCAAAACCGGCCATAAAATGGCCGGTTTTCTCTTTTTTTCTTTTTTAGACATTATAAAGAGCAAGATAATGAAATTTAACACTGAAAATTTGAATTTTTTGTTTAAATTATTTGTTAGATTACTTCTTTTGATTTATAATTAGCATATTTATACTAAAATACACTATATTACTTGAAATTATATTGAATCATACTATATTACATTAAATTATGTTAAAATACGGTAAATTACTGTGTGTCTTCATAGTGATGTATAATTGGAAACTATTTTTTGTTTCTCTTTTATCTTCATAGTGATTTATAATTAGAAACTATTTTTTTTAAGAGATACTATGAAGAGCAAGATAATGAAATCTAACACTGAAAATTTGAATTTTTATTTAAATTATTTGTTAAATTACTTCTTGTGATGTATAATTAGCATATTTATACTAAAATACGCTAAATTACTTGAAATTATGTTGAATTACACATATTATGCTAAATTACGCTAAAAAATTACATTACATTACATCACGCTAAAATACGGTAATTTACGCTAAATTACATATGAATATCTTCATTGAAAAGGCGAAAAACGACGACGAAACTTCAAACGGCCATAAAACGGCGCTCGAGTGTCCGATTTCAGCAAATGACCACTTTTCGAAAAGCTTGCGAAAATACACATGCGTCAGTGTTAGCAATGCCAAATTTAACAATTTAGAATTGTCAAAAAACTAAGGGAAGAGCTTCAAAACTTGAGTTGAAGTTTCCGATTAAGATTTTCATTTCTATTATTCAATCTAAGTAGCTCAGTAAATTAGTTACATAATGAACTTGTAGAATACCAATTTTTACTATTTTTGAATTTTTTTTACTATTTTTATGATTCATGAAAGATGACACAAAATCGGTCTACTTTAGCGTAATTTTGCGTAGTTTAGCGTAATTAACCGTATTTCAACATAATTAGCGAAGTTATTATAATTTAGCGTAATTTAACGTAATTTAGTGTAATTCAACATAATTTATTGTAATATAGTATAATTCAATATAATTTCAAGTAATCTAGTGTATTTTAGTATAAATATGCTAATTATAAATCAAAAGTAGTACTCTAATAAATAATTTAAACAAAAAATTCGAATTTTCAGTGTTACATTTCATTATCTTGCTCTTCATAGTGTCTCTAAAAAAAAACAAGAAGAAGAGAAAACCGGCCATTTTATGGCCAGTTTGAACATTTTTGAGAAAGTCAAGAATCATGAGTAAATTTATTAACTTGTATTTAACTTTGGATATTAATAAAAAAAACTCGGCAAAAAAAGTCTAGTAAGTGGCCGAAAAAGAGAAAAAAAAGGGGGGAAAAAAGAAGATAAATTGAATACTTAATAGCACATGATTGTTTCCTTCTGACCAGGAAAATAACAAATGAGTTGACACGCTTTTGTTCAACAAAAGCAAAGTATTGAAAAGGTTCAAATTGGCAAGCATCAAACTGTGTGGTTTGACCAAACCATGAGATAGAAAGCTATTACGGAAAAAAGTCTACGATTTGATTGTTCACCGCTTATTAATTGGTGGGTTTAGTTAGGTATTTGCATGTTAATGATCATGATCTTAGTTAGATATTGCACATAATTGGTTATCAGAAAACAGATTATACTGATGTTGAAAGTAGATTCGTTTCGTTTTAACTTAAAGAAAAAGAGTCTTAATTATTAATTAATGTTCTATGGCTGAGCAATTAAGTGCGGCAATCGATATTTAATTGATTTAAAATACTCTCAAAGTCAAATTCTTTCAATATCAAACTACAACTATCTTGTTATATGTCAATTGCACATCTCATACTAAAGCATACGTGAGGCCTTGCTCTTTCATCGTAACGTGCTCGAGTCTATATATGTATCAGTTTTTTTGTTGTGAAATATTATACTTCGTATTGAAAGTCACAAAATTCAAATTCAGTATTCACATTAAAAATGAGTTGATAATTTTGATTCGCGTCTTATACTTCAAGAAAGCTGTACAGTTGGTAAATTGTAATTTGAACGGTAAAAGTATTACACTCATTATCACTTTTTACATAAAGAGTGAGGTTGTGGTACTATGCATATTGCAAATTGGTATGTACTACATATTAATATTTTAGGTTTTAAAGTTCAAATAGTTGATCTGAATAGTATACATGATTTTCATATTAAATGTACTTGTAGACTAAATTTATATTTTTTAGAATTTTTTAATTTTTTTAGATAGTTAGAGCATCTACATCCCAGCAACTCGAATGAGTTTCTAAATAACTGTTAACCTCTTTTTAGACATTAAGGTCTCTCAAATTTCTAACTCTCACATCTCTGAAATTAATTTTAGAGTTTCTATTAAGCCATGTCAGCAACAAATTAAAAAGCAGAAATAATTTGAGCTAATAATTTGATCAGCATGGAGTTTATAAACAGTTTCTTAATAAGAAACTTTACTGCATAGTTTCTAAATAAGAAACTCTCCTACATCCCTGAAACTAGATTAGAAACATCATGTCAGATTAGAAACTCTAATAGTACTAGAGATGTAGATGCTATTAGAAAATCATTAATTTTAAATGGTTTATATTTTTTTTAGATTGTGTGATTTTCTACATATATAAAAAATAATAAACAAAATATATAAATTTGATCTCTATATGGACATCATGTTCAATGGTTCAGATCGATTGTGCAAACTTTAAAAATAAAGATACTAATCAATAATACAAACTAATATAGGTTATACATGACATGTTACTTGTGCATGATAGCATAGCCTCACTCATAAAAATGCCTACATAAATTACTTTCTGTCCTCTTTATGTTATTACGAGGGGACCAAGTCAAATTTCTGAATTAAAATTTATTGATTCAAGTCAAAGAGTTTCAAGCTTCTTGTCTTTTCCCTCGTATACTATGCAAACATGTCATCTATTTCTTTATAGAGTCATCACTGCATGATTTGCTAACAAACTCCTAACTAACACAAAAATTAACAATGTTGTCATACAATTAATAATTATTGGGATTTCAAACATTTAATTTTCTAATTCCAATTGTTTATCAAAAGTAAAAGTCATCCCTTATCAACCATCAATAATCAACAAAGCCAGCAAGTACCTGAGATATGGGTCTTAGTTTCAGTCCAACAATTACATTCCAAAAAGGCCAATGATATACCGAAATTTTTTAGTTGCCACCTTAAGATTTCAAAATTCTCATCTCATCATCAAATTTTTGAAATTTTACTTCTTACCACCCACGCAAGCAAGACTTGCACACCAAATTGAATTGTTGCGCCAGCCTGGTATGCGCACCAATTTGGGTGCGCAAGCTCAGCTAGGGCATCAATTTTCTTTTAGTTTTGTTTTGTTGTGCGTATAATTTGTAGTAATTTGCACACCAGCTTACTTAGTACAAAACGCTGATCAGATTGTGCGTATAATTTTTAGTAATTTTTAGTTCAAACTTAGTACAAACTTTTATTTGTTAAACATGTCATCTATTTCTTTATAGAGATGACTGCATGATTTGCTTAAACAAACTCCTAACTAACAAAAATTAACAATGTTGTCATACAATTAATAAGTATTGGTAGTTCAAACTTATCAAAAGTAAAAAAATGTTTCATTAGAAAAAAATGTTAACTCCAATTGTTTATCAAAAGTAAAAGTCATCCCTTATCAACCATCAATAATCAACAAGAGTTTCATTAGAAAGGTGTGATATTGTCAAACCTTTCTCTGATAAAAAAATGTTTCATTAGAAAGGTGTGATATTGTCAAACTCTTGTTATCATAAACATGAACACAAATGATATATCTACATACTTTCAAATTTATCATTTAGAGTTAACATTGCGAATTGTTAAGCTGCACAAAAATATTATCAAGTATTGGAATGTTTAACTTTTAACAGATTAAAATTAACAATTTTACCCTTTGAATTTTATAAATTTATTCTTCAACAAAAAGCTTTTTCAAGCATCCATTTTTTTTTTTTTTGGAAAATCTTATGTTGTGTTCACTTCCTTTACCATCCATCCAACTGTCCACATTCTCATCTGTTAAACAGGCAGTATTTTTTAAATAACCGTTAACAATGATAAATTTTCGCTTACTAGATAAACAAGCTTCATCTGTTTATTATTAACAAATAAAAGGATGCAATGGTGTGAGTAAAAAGGTGATGAACTAGGAAGGTACATTTTCTTATCAACAGCTTGAAGTTTCAAATTAATTTTGTTACAACGTTACTAGATTAATTTTTTTTTTTTCAATGGAGAAGACTTGTAAGTCCTCCTGCACATTATATCTATGAAAGCTTAATTTGAAAATTTGAAAGTCATCAGGATATGAACTACTCGCTTACACCAGATCAATTTTGTACATGAAGTTTCTCGGTTGCCATTGAACTTTTTATTTGTCCCAATCAAGTCATTATGTTACCATTTCTATATAATATACTGACGGAATATGGTCACCCATATCCATTATCCATACCACTTTATATTATGTTACTATTTTAAACGAAAATAGTAACAGAGTGACTTGATTGAAATAAATAAAAAGTTCATTGACTATGAAAAAACAATTAAAGTTAAGTTACCAATTCGTAAGAAATGACAAAGTTTATTGATCTCCAGGAAAATTTACCCTTATTTATATTTTTATTACGAGTTCCAGATAACCTATATTGTTTACTTTGTAAGTATATGAATGTTTTTAAGTATTAACTATACATTCTATTAGAGAATCTGTTGAATATTTTATAGAATGGAATGCCAACCTTGATAAGGAATCAAATATATTTTGTACTGAACATGTACCAATTACAATTATAGTTAATCATTCAAAATATGAGCTTCAAATGAGATTCCAGTCTGGTAATATTATGTATGTTGAATTTGACAATATTAAGTTCATTTGATACAATATTTAAGGGGTGAAACAAAAATCAGACACCCGATTAATTATATCTCATGAGCTGATTATTTTGGTTTCTTAATTATATATATAAGACAAAAATAATTTTTATTATTTTCGACATGTATGCGTTATACACATACTTTAATAAGATTGTCAATTTCTCACATTTCATTTGAATTTCGAATTATATACTTGCCAAATTCGAAATACCTGTAATAAGTCAAGTATATATATTTCCTGCATGCTTTTACAGTGAGGAATGATAAATGACCCCAAGAGGAAACACCCGTAATAAGTCAAGTACAGGTTGGTAGCTCTGTGCCTATCATTTAATACCCTTCCAAAAACCTTGGTTGGTACCAAGTCAATCCATTGCCTCCAATAAATCCCACAAGAGAGTTGAACCTAACCTAACAGAAATGAACAGAGACAAAATGTTGAACTCGCCATGACCAACTTCTATAAGTGCATTTATGATTAGTTGTACTCAAATGAATTGCCTTTACCAGAAACATTCCCGTGTTTGCACGTTGTGGGTCCTAGAGAACAAGGCTCCATTCTCTTGGCCAATCACAGTGTGACATGTCAGCCATGATGCTGTTTGCTGTGTAGGGTAGAGAGAACCGATTTGTGCCTGCCGACTCTGTGCTCCATGAAAGATTGATCCAAATAATGCCCCATTACTATTTGTACTGGTCCTTAGTCCTTACTGTGAACTAAGAGAGAGTGGTTGTTTGATGAATAAATGTCTTCTCTTTATGTTGGTGACTTGAGTGCATTTAATTTGGAGGTACCGGTACGGTCCTATTTTTTCTATTGCAAATAAATAGTAGTATAGCATCAGATAAAACTATGCAACATCAAATATTGTCTCTGAAAATGAGCAAACTGATTTTAACTTCAAAGAAAGATATAAACCAGACACCTTGGACAGTGGGACCAGAAAACAGTTGCTCAGTGTGGGTACTGATTTTTTTAGTGTTAACTCCAAAAATTTTATTTCTACCATAACCAAAAAAAAAAAAAAAAACCAAAACCAAAACACTCCTTTTTTGGAGAAATTCGAAATTTATCCGGGCTGCTCAAGCATTCTGCGGCCCCAAAGACTGGGGTCCGCACAATGCCGCTGTGGCCCCAGTCAGGGAGCTGCTCAATGCCCCTGCGGCTCTCACTTTTTTTTTTGGTTTTAGCACAGAAAACAGTTGCTCATTGTGGGTACTGATTTTTTTAGTGTTAACTCCAAAATTTTTATTTCTACCATAACCAAAAAAAAAAAAAAAAACCAAAACACTCCTTTTTTGGAGAAATTCGAAATTTATCCGGGCTGCTCAAGCATTCTGCGGCCCCAAAGACTGGGGTCCGCACAATGCCGCTGTGGCCCCAGTCAGGGAGCTGCTCAATGCCCCTGCGGCTCTCATTTTTTTTTTTGTTTTAGCACATAAATTTAACAGAAATTTATTTAACATAAATTTAGCAATTCCAAAGCTATGTGGCCCCATTATTTAAACAATTTACCGAAAGCAAAAATTCTAAAGCAATTGAGCGGATAAGGTATAACTATGCACAATTATTTAAACAATTGCTCTAAAGAGAAATTATTGTCACCAGCAAATGCACAAATTCCAAAGCACTTGCAAAAAAAAAAAAACAATGGGGCCACTCTTGCATTGAGTGGCCCCTGATTGAGACCGCAGCGGCATTGTGCAAACCCCAGTCTTTGGGGCCTGAATTTTTCATATATATCCATCTGGCATGTCTTTGATAAGACACTCAAAATGATTCATGTGTGGTTTTCACTTCAAATTAAGTTCTAAAAAAGTAGTTTTAGAAAATCATTGCTTGAATCTCTTACATTTTGTAGTCTCTTTATGCAAGCCCATTCAGTATGTGCTGTTGATATGATCATATGAAAAGATTACCTAGAAAATATTAAGATTTCATGTACTGGAGAAATATAATAAGGGAGCTGAAGGGGCTGTAACTTGATAATCTCTTTAGTTGATCAATATTTCAGTACTGGGTTTTGCTAAAAATTGCAAGAATTTTTTTGGCTAAAACATTGATGTACTTTTAGTAGCACAATTTCCAAAGAAGAATAATGTACTTTTAGTTAGTCTCTTTCTAAATTAATTCTAAGACAAATTATCACCCTAAAATGATGTTAAACATAAAAAATATTCTATCTTAACATACTTCAAAGATTGTATGATATTTCTCATAACAAAAATGCATCTAACCTGAAACCGGCCTAGATGCTCTGTTATGTCTTGGTGGATTTTATCCTGTTGGGACAAGAAATTAAAACAATAATTCAAACTAATACTACAAGTTGCCATATAATTACAGAGACCAAATTAGTTGATGCAATCATACAAATGATATATAACTATCTATTTTATAATGCGTTCTTTAATGTACATCCATTGCTTTGGGCTCCAAAAAAAACCATTAATCAGTTTTAATTATCGAGTTTCGATTATAACAACTTACCAGAATAATTGTACTCTGATAAGTGACCTCGTTCCTAACAAACATTCCGACCTGGCCTATTTAGGGAAAGCATATAGACAATGTTATACAGGTTGCAATACAGTCAAGTTTGGAGTAAATCCAATTTAATTTGTTGGCTGACAGTGATATTGTACCTATTTGTTAGTATTTGTTAGAGAGTTGTGGTATTTAATTACATTTTGAGCTTGGTTCCATCATAATTGCAAAGGTTTTCACATTTCACTATTTATTTGATATCTTGAAAAAGAAGTGACTTTACATATTCTTTTATTATTTTAACAAAAATAGTTCCAATTTATTAGAAAGTGCACAAAAATAGAATATGATTAAAATGCTCCATTATATTTTAAATTTCAGCCGTCTAAGAGCATCTACATCTTTGGTATTATTAGAGTTTCTAATATGATGTGACAGTTTCTAATTCAGTTTCAGAAATGTGAGAGAATATAAATAGAAACTATGCATGAAAATTTCTTATTAAGAAACTGTTTATAAACTCTATACTGACTAAATAATTGGTTCAAATTATTTCTCTTTTTTAATTTATTGCTGACGTGGCTTAATAGAAACTCTAAAATTAATTTTAGGAATGTAGAGTTTAGAAATTTTTGAGACTTTAATTTCTGAAAAGTAGTTAACAGTTATTTAAAAACTCATTTGAGTTGCTGAGATGTAGATACTCTTAACTTGTAAGAAAACTTCTCCTTTAGTTTTCAAGATGATAGCATAATAACAAAATCATCTTTATCCTGAAATCGCTGGGTTTAAGGATTTATAAATTATTCTTGGCAAAAAAAGAACTTCATTGACGGTATAGAAGGTAAACTTCTGTAATTGCTGTTGTCGTTTCGCCAGTATTTTTACTTGGAAAATCGGTGGTTTATAATTTGTTAAAACTAAAATTTGCATTATTATATCCCTTTATAATTATTTGTCGTTGAGAGGTTTCAAGGAGGTCGACTTAAATTTGCACCGCTATACTTTTGAGAAAAAAAAATTACAGTATTTTAGATAGTTTTGCATTGCTTGGTCTACGGATTAGGATTTTATAAGCTAGGTTAATGAATAATTTTAATTGTATACACTATCATTCCAAGTTATCAATAATCTAGTATTAGTTTAAGAGGTTCAACCACCCTCACCTACTTAATTTTCATAATCACTAAAAGCATCCATCATTATTGTTACTATATTACCACGACCTATATAAAGTAACATAAAAATTAAGCATCATATATATCCTTTATGTGGAGTCACGAGAGATCGGATTGGTTTCAATTAAGTTTTCCCAGCCAAATTGATACAATATTTAGGCGAAAAGTTGACTTATTTGGATGCAACTTTCCCTTCTTTTTTTTAGAATAATTATTTTAGTACCCGCGCTACAGTACCCGCATTGTACCCGCACTTCCATAACTGTAAGGCTGCGGTCCCCACAACTACCGATCTAACTAACAATGTTATCGGACCTTCCATTTTGAATTTCAAATGTTCCTTTCTCTCTGTTTTTTTCTTTTTCGAAGGCTTCGGCAATTTGGAGGCGATTTGGAGGCGATTTTTGAGGCAATTTCAAAACTGGAAGCGATTTCGTGTGGTTCTCACAAGTTTAATCGGTGATTTTGAAATGTGATCAGCTAGATTAATATTGTTTCTTTTCGATTTTATTTTTGTTCTGGTGAATTAATAATGATATATCGTTTCGTTTCTATTTCATATACACAATCGTGTTTCAGTGTTGTTGGATTTTGAGATGTTTGTGACAATTTGATTTGTGAAGATGATGTAATTGTCTATTATGTGTTCAGATATAAATACTTGGTAGTTCAGATATAAATATTTGATGTGTTCAGAAATAAATACTTGATGTGTTCAGATATAAATACTTGGTAGTTTAGATATAAATATTTGATGTGTTCAGAAATAAATACTTGATAGTTCAGATATAAATACTTGGTTGTTCAGAAATAAATACTTGGTGTGTTCAGATATAAATACTTGGTAGTTGAGATATAAATACTTGATGTGTTCAGATATAAATACTTGGTAGTTCAGATATAAATACTTGATGTGTTCAGATATAAATACTTGATGTGTTCAAATATAAATACTTGATCTGTTCAGATACAAAATTCATTTTAATAAAGTGGCAGTTACAATTTAAAGTTAAAAAAAATTAATAACAACCAATTATTAAAAAGAAATAACGTTATATGGTTTAAATTATTTATTTGAAAAAAATATATAATAAACTTCCGATGGACTGATTATTATATATGAATTCATATAAACCATGGAGAATACTAATATATTACAATTAGTGCAACATATATACATATTGCCTTTTGTACACATGCAATCCCATGTGATCTATAATAACATATATTCCTCAAGATCCAATACAATGTTTGTATAAAAGTTATGTCCTTACCACTTAGTAACCATGCGATCAATGTTTGGCCCAAGTTTCGTAAAGTTGGGCTCATGTTGCCAAAACTCTTGGTTATGATCTAGTTTGGACCAAAATTTTATACAAACTAGTTGTATTAGATCTAACATATAAAAAAGAGAGTGCCCATGTGATCCATGACATGATGCCTCTTGGTTAAAGGTCTCCAACATTTCAACTCCAATACTTTTTTAAGATTCTTATTCATCCAACGTAATATAGATATAAATACTTTAGTTCGTAAGTATAAATACCACAAGAATAGAAATATAAATATTACCCGCACATAAGCTAAGTCAATATTTTTTTGTCAACATTTTTTGTTGACAATTTTAGTGGTCCCCACATGTCGTTTATTACGCACACAGAAGCTAAGTCAATATTTTTTGTTGACAATTTTAGTAGTCCCCACATGCCGTTTGAGTGGTCCCCAAATGCGGGTACGAAACGAGGATTTTTCAAGAAAAGGTGCGGGTACGGTTATTTAAGAAAAATTCATATATCATATATGTAGTTCATTGTATAGATATAAATACTTCACAATGCTACTATTAATACTTGTAAAACAAAATTACAGTTTTGGAATGGTTGTGTGGTCCCCTAATGCGGGTACGACGCGAGAATTTTTCAAAAAAAGGTGCGGGTACGGTTATTTAAGGAAAATTCATATATCATATATGTATTCATTATATAGATATAAATACTTGTCTTGTATAGATATAAATACTTCACAATATTACTATTAATACTTGTAAAACAAAAATTACAGTTTTGAATCGGTTGCGGTCCCCACAAACAGTTATGACAGTTTAGATGCGGGTACAGTGCGGGTACTCAACTGCGGGTACTCATATTAGCTTCTTTTTTTTAATTGATGATCATGTTCTTGGCAATTTGAGGAAAAAAAAATAGTTACCTCAAAAGAGGTCGAGGCAGTTGACCGAATCCCAGTAGTAGAATTATTGGCACGTGGACTTCTAATTGGATTAAATTTATTATTTATATATAAAGGAAGTGATATGACTGTGCTGCTTATCATCGCTACAATTTTCTTTTTAGTTTTATTTTTTTAATGTTTGTCATTGTTGAACCGGGAACACAAAATTTTAAGCATTTTTATAAAGCCTGCTGAACATTGCCAATTCCGCATTTGTTTTAAAGCGCTCATCAAAGGCTCGCTGTGTATATGATTTAACTATTTGTAGGTCACGTTATTGTTTGGCAAGTAACACATAGTAAAAACAAACACCAGATTCCATTCCATCGGAATAGCAATTGATAATGAGGAGGGTTCAAATGCCTCCATTTTTCATGCCTCCACCATGTCCTCCATATTTTAAAACTTTAATAACTCAAAATTTAAAACTTAAAAGTCAAAATAAAACCGTTGGATATGATCTACATCATTTTATCTATGTGCTCATAAAAAATTATCACATTTCTATTTTGTTTTTATGTGAATCAATAAGTTGAAAAATCAACGTTTAGAAATTATCCACATTAGTATGTTTTTTACAAGCTCTTGATGACAACCAAAACAAAATTGAAATATCATAATTTTTTACACGTGTATAGATAAAATGATGTAGACCATATCCAACGGTTTTATTTTTACTTTTAAGTTTTAAATTTTGAGTTATTAAAGTTTTAAAATATGGAGGCATGGTGGAGGCATGAAAAATGGAGGCATTTGAACCCTCCTCATTGATAATTTATATTGATCAAATACAACTTTACTGACTGGAGCAAAGTTTGAAGCATTTTATAGCGCCGGCTGAAAGTTACTAATTCCGCATCTCTTTTAAAGGGCTCATCAAAGAAATGCGGTGTATATGATTAAAGTATTTGTAGCCTTGTAGGTTGCTCTTCTCAACCGTTATTGTTTGGTGAGTAACGCATACTATAAACAAACAACACATTTCATGCCATCGGAATAGCAATTGATAGTTTATCTTAATATATAATTTGATGAGAGTTCAATTGTGTATTCATTTTTTTGTTTTCATTATGTTTTCATTTTTAAAACTAAAATAACTTAAATTAAAATCACGTACAAGATTATGATATTTTAATTTGATTTTTATTAACATCAAGAGTTTGTAAAAATACACCGATGTGGATAAATTCTGAAAGTTGATTTTTTAATTTATTGATACGTATAAAATCAAAATCGAAAAGTAATATGTTTTATGTGCATGTAAAGAAATTAATATTGCTCACATCTAATGATTTTATTTTAACATGTAAATTTTAAAAAGTTTCTTATAAAAATATTTATAAATGAAAGCATGACAGAGTAAAATAATAAAGGCACTTCAATCATCCTCGTATAATATGATGTGATGTACGATGGTAGTGATCCTCCATCACTACCATTGTAAACATTTTTCCCTTGTATTATATTCATCATCTTTGTAAACAATATTATATTCATCATTGTTTGACTTTCTTTCTAAACTTCTAATAATAACGATTTCCTACAGAATATGAAATTATCAAACCGAGGCCCTACCTACACCAGGCCCAAAATCAAAACCCATGTAGCTAATCTTGCGCCTCTAGTGAGGAAATAATTTATTAGGCTACCTATGGAAAGATCTTTCGAATGCTTTTTGAGTAGGAAATGGGTCCATACTTTCATTTTGTCAAAAAGTATGTTAGGAGCCAGAGAATTGTGGCCTGCCTTGAACCGGTATTGTTTTCTGAATCAGAGCACATGACCAATGGGCTACTGGCTAGAATTTAGATCCGGTGCAATACCTTACCGTATAGAATGAGATCTGAATTCTCCGTTTCAATCTCGCACGAATCTCAAAACAATCCTCCTATATTCTAAAAGGATGTCGACTTGATTTTGATTTTTGACTTAAGACTGAAAGTATTCTGCTCTCTCATGTACCTGAGAGAGGATATGGATTCCTATGGCTATGTCAGTGTGTCTCGCTGATGCCTAGATCTTCTGTAACGAATAGACAACAGTCCACATTCACATGGGATTAATCTGTTAATTCTCCATTTATATTAATACAAGATTGGAAGCTATATAACCAATTGGTAATCCACTGCATCCACTCATTTCCAAAATTTCTATTTTAAGTACTTCCAGGAGGTAGTCCCAGTGGATTTTGTCATAAGCTTTTTCAAAATCCACTTTAACCACCATCCCTTGTTGTTTAGATGTTTGGTAATAGTGTAAGATTTCCTGACTGAGGATAACATTATCTAAGATGTATCTATTTTTGATAAATGTAGATTAGCTCTCATCTATAATCTTATGCATGATGTGTTCTAGTCTAATAGTCAGAAGTTTGGAAAGGCGTTTAAAACTACAATTAACTAAGCTAATTGGTCTGTACTTTTAATAATTTTAGCATTTTTTTCTTTAGGGATAAAACAAATACAGGACTTATTAATCCTGTGTAAATCTAGTTCATTTTCATAGAAATAATGTGTGAGTTAACATAAAATTAGACTTCAGTCAACCAGAAGAATTGATAGAATTTGAATGTAAAATCATCAGAGCGAGGGGCTCCATTAGGTTCAGAAGCAAATAAGACAGTTTTCAATTCTTTCTCAGTGAATGGTCTCTCTAATGACCATTGTTCTAAGTCTGTCAATTTATCTACTGGGTCCCAAAAGTCCTCCCCTATGTTACCAAACTTCAGTCCTACAGTTCCTAACAATCCTTATAGAATTTTATTATATGAGTTCTAATTGTTTCTAAATTAGATGTAAGTTAGTCATCTATTTCTAAAGAATTAATTCTATTTTTCTTAGATCTATGAGTAGCAATTGTATGAAAGAATTTAGTATTAGCATCACCAGCCTCCAACTATTTTTGTTTGGATTTAAGTTTTCATTTTTCTTCTTGTTGATATATGTCTTCAAGTTTAGTTTTATATGTAACTCATTTTTCTGCTTCTATATTTGAGAGAGGTCTATCCTCTTTAATAATTTCTAGCTCATGTAATAATGTTAGTAAGGCAGATTTTTCTTTTTTTTGGGCACCATAAAAATTCCTGACCCAACCCCTGATTCTTTTTGTAACATGTTTCAGTTTTCTATTCCAAGATTTAGCTAAATTTGGTAGTTGTAGAGGAACCTCATCCCACCATTTAGGAAGGAGGGTGATAAAGTCCACTTAGTCTAGCAAAAGGGGGTCAAATTTAAATGCTTGTTTTATTTGGGAATGATTCCTATTAGTCTGAAGAATGAGAGAAAAATGGTCTGATGCTTTACTAGTAAGATTTGTCAACAGACTATCAGGGTAAGTGAGATCTTAATCTATGGAACTAAAGAATTTACCTAAGAGTGCAAAGTGACTACCATTAGTCCATGTGTATTTTCTAGTACGGAGCTTATGTTCAACTAGTAAATGATCATGTATGAAGGAGTTAAACTGCCTACTGATATTAACATCAAAGTTGGGACCAGATTTATCAAATTTTTTTCTAATAGCATTGAAATCCCCACAAAGTAACGTGAGAGTTTTAGTGGGTCTCTAATGCTGGCCAACTCCTCCCAGAAAGCTTGTTTTTGGGGTTTTAATACTGGACCATAGACAATAGTCAATTGCCAGGGAGTATTGTCACATTTACTCTCTAATACAATATTAAGGCAGTATCTATGTAGGGAATGATGTAAGATTTTTATTTTGTTGCTATCTCTTTCAAATAAAATACCCCCATATCTTCCTATAGAAAGAACCCAAATCCAGATATCTAGTGTATTGGAAATGTTATTTAAGATTCTAGTAGAGAAGGATTTTTGTTTAGTTTCTTGTATAGCCATCATATCAATCTTATGTTCTATGATCATATCTTAATCTCTGTCTTTTACTGCTAGAATTTAAACCCCTACTGTTCCAATTCAGGATATTCATCTAATAACTAACTGAGACTCAGAGCTATGAAGCTGATCTAGGTCTAAAGTAACTAGTTGTTGTTCTTTCCTAGGTTGACTAAGCAAAGTCTTAAATACTTGTTCAAATCTAGATATATCCATTTGTTGAATACACTCTATAATTGATCTACAGTCATCTACATGAGAACCTAGCCTTATTTGATAAACTTAAAATAGAGAAACTATTTGATTTGTATTTAATCTAGAGTAAGGAAATCTACTAATCAGGGAAATACCTGAGGTGCTACTACCAGCAGACTGTTTCCTTTTTGTTCCTTGCTCATAGTTGAAGCAAGGTCATCTTGAACAGATACCTTGAGGCTCCTTCTAGGTTGTTTGATAGGTGTGTCTCTGGCTTCAGGAGTGTTGATGTTCTGAGGAGCTTCAGTGTAAGAATCTGAGAGGGGAATGGCTTTGTCTAGGGTAGAGCCAAGGCCTCCCCTTCTCAGGTTACTTGCACTTCTGAGGTTGGAGCCACCAGCACCACTGGTAGATCCTGTCCTAGTTCCTTTCTTAGCAAAGGTACATTTTTTCTTCACAGGCTGGTGGTGTGGTGTTAGCTTTTTCTGAGAATTTGATCTGTACTACTGACATGTTGCAATGTTGTTGATTAGAACAATCTAGATTATCAAAATTTGTAATTCTCGTTTGTGTCGTATCGCATATACAAGGCCAATCCTTTATTGGTTCAAGTAATGTAATAGAAACTCAATTTGTTGTGATTTTCACTGTATCATACCAGAAGTTCAAAATTCTCTAAATTCACACCATTCTTCTGAGATTTGTGTAACTCATTGTGATTAGGCTAGAGGTGTAACAACACGTTTGACAACAAAAAAAGAATAGAGTGTTAACTACAAATAAGAAAATTTGCTTCTCTCATCTAATAACTCGTAACTCGCTCATAACTCGCTCGCTAATTGCTCGCTTTTAACTCGCTCATTTACAACTCGAGTCAGTTCCAACTTGAGTTGGCTGACTCGTTTAATAAATGAGCTGAGTTTGAGCATACCCCAACTCGCTCATTAACAATTCGAGTTACACAAAATTCATCACAATAAATCTCATGCCCTTCTAAATGACTCCTAAGCTATTGTTTGGATTGTTTGTTTTGTTAGTTGTCTTGTTAATTATATTTGAACTGTTTGTGTTTAGATAAACTCTTACTAAGTCATTTGAATTGTTTGTGTTTAGATAAACTCTTACTAGTATATAACTATAACTATGGAAATTGACTGGTCAAACGAGTTATAAATGAGTTGTGAGTCAACTTGAGTTGGTAATGAGCTGAACTCGAGTTGGCTTTACAGCTCGTTATTGTTATCTCAACTCGAGTTGACTCGCTCATATAAATGAGCTGAGCACAAGTTGGAGGTAACTCGCTCAAACTCGGCTCATTTACAACTAGGGGTGTCAATGGTACCTTTTTAGCCGTTTACCTGACCCGTATCGTATTCGATAAGGCGGGTATGGGTAGGGTTTTTTTTTGTTAGCTTATTGGGGTATGGGTATGGGTAAGATTTTTTTTCGTTAACTAAATAGGTAAGGTTATGGGAAATGACTATTTCGTATATGTTACCCTATAGGGTAATTATAAAATCTAAAATTATTTATATTCAATTCAATTTCCAGTGCACCTAGATTTACTCTTCTATTTCAATGTCCTAAATTGCATCTTTCTATTACAGGGCACCATGTTTGTACCTTTGATATATTTTTCCTTCCCTATTTGTTTTCTTGCCTTTTAACTCAATCGTAAGAATGGAATGTAAATTTTGTAAGAATCTGGCTCACATAGTCACATTTTCACTTTAATTTTCACAGTGGCTATGACTCAATTTTGTTTTCAAATTAATTTCAAATTTTGCAATAAAAAATTATAATTAGTGAAAAAACAATTTAAATGGTTATCTTAAGTAATGAGTAAAATATAATTTGTAAAACATAATGAGTTTTGATCTTTTGTATTCGTAAAATATAATAAAATTAATTATTATATTAGTATTATCCGTTATTCATCAACTACCATTTCGTTACCCGATAATATTAACGGGTAAGGGTAGGGTAGAGTAAGGTTAATTTTTAATAGGTAAGGATAGAGTATGGGTAAGATTAATTTTAATGGGTATGGATATGAAAATGTCTCCACCCGACCCATACCGTATCCATTGACACCCCTATTTACAGCCCTATACAGGGCTCAATTTTTTGTTTAAAATTTCATGCAGGATTCACGCTTTAAATGTACAGTGTTCATCCTTTTTATATGCATAAAAAACGTGCCAGCACGAACTTTAGAGTAAAATCATTCTAATAAAAGGAAGGTACAAGATATAGTATTTATTTATCTTTATTCTTATACATGGAAACTTGGAAAGTTCTCCGAATTCACTGAGATTAAAAAAATTACAATATTACGTCGTTCATACTCTTAAGAATTAATTAAATTCATCAACCTAAAATAAGTTAATTTTTAAAGAAATTAACTTATTTTTAATGATAACTTTTCAACCTAGATAAAATTAGAAACAGCTCATCAGCATGTTTGTTCAATAGATAAAAAATTTCTAGAATGTTGCATGATTAAATGAACAGATACTTAACTATACATTTTTGAATTATTAGTGTGAACATTATTAGATGAGGTGTATATGAGGATATTCAATTATTATTCCAAAATGATTTGATCAGTACCAAATAAATCAGATGATTTTGGACATTATAGTAATTGTTTTAGAATGAAGTCAGAAGAGAAAGCGGTCTGGCCGCATCCCATGATGCAATCCGTATCATTCATAACCTGCAGATTCCTAGCTTTAGGAGCTTTCTTTAACATAAACTGCCAAAACTAATATCTAAAGAACAAACAAACAGACTGAAATAGTAAAAAGACTTCCCCTAAAAAGCAGACTGAAATAGTAAAAGCAAATAGAGCCCTTTAGGAGGGCTACTAGGTAAAAAGAACCAAACTAACTTTCTAACTGAAATCTCGATCTGTTCCTTTGATTATAACACATGAGCTCAAATATTTCTTGTTTGATTGTGAGCTGTAATTGTCTTTCCCTTCTGATATTATCTCCCGGCATCCCATTGAAAGTTCCCGAAGTTTGTCTTGCCCAGTTTGCCAAGGTGTGCTATGGTGAAGTGCTACTCTGCTGACATGGTTGACAGTTGCTCTGTCTGTGATCTGGTCACGCTCACGCTCTCGTTCTCGCTCTCGCTCCTGCACCAAGCAGTACTTCCACTGCTTGGTGCGCGGCATGGATAATCATTTTTTTTATCTGCACAGTTAAGATTTTCAAAGATCAAATATTTTTCATAGTGCAGATTGAACACGTGGTACAAAATAAAAGGCAAAAACCAATTCCAAATAGCCTCATTTATAAAAGAGCACATAGACTCTGCAATAGAAAATAAATAGTACTTTCTAATCATCTTTTAAATACTTGTCCTTTGATCCAGTGTCTACCCTGGGGCATCATTTTCTTTCTTATGATTTCATGTTTGAAAACATGCCAAAACAAACCCTGCGCTCTCACACTATCTTTATATAAATTGTGTAGGGTGATTTTCACATTTCAAAAGGACTCACAAGAGAGATATAATTGGTGTTTAGCTTCTAAAAGAGAAAACCATACGGACATTTCTAGGTTTAAAAAATTACTCGTGATGGGTTAATATTTTGCAGGGGCATGTGTAAAAACTTTTCCTATAAGCTGGTTATTTCAGGCAAGTATTACCTCCAACTTAATCCTCTTTGGCACGGTGGTTCTTAGGCAATTGTCT
>JAJGRW010000330.1:0-30069 GCA_025461045.1 Carex parvula
CATTAACCTGCTACAGTACTGATTTACTCAAGTCATATGGCTTCTAGAATATCCATACCCTTTTAAGTTATCACAGCTCTAAAGCTGTGGAAGAAAGCATTCCCATAATTATTTTATAAACTAATGGAGTTTCTCCGGGTAGGGAATGACGAAGAGATACAAGTTATTTTTTTCGGCATTGCTAGTATGTGCTTTGGTTGTTCTCTGATTTTTTCTTATTAAATAATTAAGTTTATCTAATTTATTTCTAGGAGGTCATTACTGCTTGGAGAAGACATATCCATTTTGTTTGAAGACAGTACACTTGAACTGACGACTCAAATTCCTTTTGAGATGTAAATGTTTTCCTCTTTCTAACATATTGATGTAGGACTTCTGCACATCCAAACGAAAAGAAGGACAAAAAAAAAAAAATTGGTACCTAACTGAATTATTCCACCTGTGAAGGTGTTCACAAGATGATTCCGTTCATAAGCTGTGAAATTCCTTTCCAACTAACACATTATATCACTTTAATTTCCAGAATCTTCAAATGATTCCAAAATGCATGTCACTCACATTATTAAGCTTTATCTGTGAACCTTAGGGATACTTGCTTAGGTACTGACATGTCATACACAAACTTCTTAAAATGTTAAATGACACCAGATAATGAAAGACAGAGTACCTACTTATTTGCATTGCTCTAAAGTCTAAATCATACTTAACACAAACATTATACATTACCATGCAGATACCTCCAAGAAAACAAAATAAAAAAAGTAGTTTATAAATCGGACTACTAGTACCTATTTCTTACTTTTTCATAACTTGTTTGTCAACTTAAATTATAAGCTTCATGAATTAACATAAACTAAATTATTGATCCAAAATTAATGCAAAAAACAGTACCTGTTGGATAGGGCAACTTGCTGGGTGACCAAGGCTCCAAGCCACTCTTGCAATAGCTCTCCATCTGAGCCCTAATTCCCTCCACATCTCCCCATTTCCTCCACCGCACTGTAGCCATTGCTTCCTCCATAGTATGTATGTTAAACGGGTGCTTAGACAATGCCATATCAGCGCCTTCTTTCACTAGAAGCGAATGCACCAACAACAATGGGTCTACTGTCAACTGCAGCTTTGCATCCACCCAAACACTAAACTGTGAATTTGGGAATAGCCGATGGATTATGTACTTGAAAATAACACCGTTCATTGCTGGGTTTTTATATGGCAATTTTTCGGTCGGGAGATTGATAATGCGCCATGCACCAATTGTGTGGATTTGGTCTGGATTATCAGGTAAAATTTGGTGAAAAGTTAGGGTTTTGAGTGTCGTGTTATCTATGAACATGAAGAAACACACAGAATTTAGGGTTTTTGAGCCAAGGCCTCTAGGCTGTCGAACTTTGTCGTGGTCATTAAAAATAGCTGAGACCACAACTAGGCCAGTGCACCTCTCCATTTCGAGTTTATCTAGCATTAATTGTGAAAGAGAATTATGTAAAGATCATAAATAGTTTGACAAATGCTCATGAAATCGACTAGTATTTATAAATGGAAGAATATAATTTCGCTCAAACTCTTTTTATTTGAAAATTTGCTGATCCTTGAAAAAAGTCTGGAACCCTTCATCACAACCTTTACCCTTTTCAGTTACTCTAAAATATAATATACTTAATCACCCTTAGAAAATTCATCACTTTTTGCAGGATATTAAATCTTCTGCTTGTCTTCTTAATAACACTAGTGGGATCATTACATTTATTGACACACCATCTGTACAATAAGAAATCTTATTTTGAAGGGAAGGATGCATCATTAATACTAATCATTGTACTAAAGCTTAGGCTTTAATTATCTTACGCTTCAAGAAATCTATATATGAATGCACCTTTAATATGTCTCCCAAAATTTCAATTATTAAATTAGAATAAGGACAATTCTGTAGCATAAAGAATAAACTGACTATAATTCTTTTAGAGCTGCCACCTTCAATTCCTAAGAAAATAATTGGAATAAGCAGCTGAATTATGGATTTCACAAAAGATAGTGAGATATATGTCACAAGTTCTATAAATCAAAATGTGATAAGAAAAATCCTGCCTTAATAGAAATTAGAAGTAAACCTTCATGTTTGATTGGCAATTCATTCGAGGATCCACAAGGCACCTCCTTTCCATGGCTATAATTGAAAAATGATTTTCTAATCTCGAAAGAATAATTCCCTGAAAAGCTGTCAGCTTTACCCATCTCATATCTCAAATTAGTGAAATTCTGATGGTTACTCTTAAGATTTTTATAAACATCGCGCATCTCCTCAAGCACCTCGGTATACTCTGATCAAATCATGAAAAGCAAAATAAGAACACAATAAACCCCCAAAAATTCGCATCAATTTACCAATCCGTAATCTGCGTCAGACGAAATTTAACCTGAGAAATGTATCGGAGAGGTGCAATCTGATCGGGAGGATGGTAACGCATGCTTGTGTTCGCCATAGGAACGAGGGTACGAGAAGAGCTCATTAGATTTGTTCAATGGCGGCTGAGATCCAAATAGGCACCTATTGGATTGCGATTGAGAGAGAGAGACATAGATTGAAAGGGGGAGAGTCGTGAAGAGGTAGAATAGAGAGAGGCAGAGAAGCTTCGATTGGAAGACGGGTGGTGTTCCCACTTTTACCCATGCCATGTGTATTGAGTAAGCGCGCGCACTCGATTGGAGGATTTCAAGGCTCGGTTATTTTTATCTTTTTATTTATTTATTATATATTTTTGTTGCCTTTTGTCTCATTTTGCTTTTTCTGTTTTCAGAGTAGTAGTATTTTATTTTGATGTAACTAAGGGTTACTTAGTTACTCTGTCATCTTGCAGTGACGTAGTTAGAGGCAGAAATAAGGTTCCAAATTTTTTTCTTTTCCAAACAGGTTCGGGTTTGAATCGTCTCTGAAACTCTTTTTTTTTTTTTGTCTCCGTCTGGAGAACAGCTTGGGTACGATGGGTTTCGGGACCGTCCGATTTACTTTAAGTTCATGTGTACGAATTTTGAAGCAGAAGTGAAAGTTGCGGGCACGAATTTTAAAGTAGATTGGACGGTTGTCGAACCCATCGAACTCACTTTGAGTCCGATGGACATCAGACCTAAATTGATTCCCTCCATCTGAGCCGCCTGTTTCTGGCTGAGCCATTTCTTCTTCTTCTTTTTCAAATCACACTTTTATTTTGTTGGAATCATTCTTACTCTGTTTTTTATTTTTCGAATAGCGCCTGATGAGAACTTTTTTTTTTCTCCTAATCGAGCTCTGCGTATAAATCGGATTCGAATTATTTATTATTTTCTATTTTGAACGAGTTGCAAAACAGGAGTAAGCAGCTATTATGTGACTTTTGTCTTTTCCCCCCTTTCTTATAAAGTATTCTCAATGAAAAGAGAATTCTAGATTAGTGAAATTCAGTTGATTGTTTTGCATTAAAATAAATTAAATTCAAAGTTGACGTGACTTTTTATAAATCTCAAATTTTAGCAGGAATGCACGTACAATATGTGCATCATTGTTTTTGGATGATTCAGAATTAAAAAAAAAATTTGCACCTATCTAAAATAAAATAATAGTAAAAAATTTCCAAAAAAATATTTGTCTTCAACACAATTTAAATTGAAGTTCATGTTAAGATGTACAGATTGACTGTTTGAACTTTGAAAATAAAGATAAAAATGTAATAACATAATAAGAATACGAAAACAATAGAATATTTTAACCCAACTCTCTAAATTTATCTACATTAATATTTTACCTTATCTAAAATATAGAGGGATGGACTCTATAAAACTTCAATTGATAACATAAATATACTATTTCTTGACGAACTTTATCTGATTATGCAATATTACACCGAGGTTGGCTAATATAAAAACATTTGTTCTTAGATCGTGGAACAAATGTTTCGTTTTTTACATTTTCAAAGTCCAAACAGTTAATCCAAACCGTTCAACATTCAATCTATATTAAAATGTGACTGAGACCAAATTTTACATTTTTTTTGGACTATTTATTAATTCGGTTTTAAAATCGTTGTTTTCAATGATCCATAAATTTTCAACTGTTTATTAAAATCAGCGATTTTAAAACTGACTTAATAAATAGTATAAAATTTCCAAAAAATGTAAAATTTGGTCTCCAAGCACATTTTAATATAGATATCACATCTAACGATTTGGATCAACCGTTTAAACTTTGAAAATCGAAAAACTAATTGGTTGCACCACGGCTCCGAAATAAAAATTTTGATATTAGCGAACCTCATATTACACCAACATATGAGGATGCAAAAATGACATTCAAACCAGCGCCTTTGAGTTGTTTGGGAAGCAATGGAATAAAAGAAAAATTGAATAATGCATATGTAAATTACTCTGCCGTTTGATGAATGCCGAACTAATATGGTGTCCGAGTTACTATGCATAGCACGGTTTTGAATAATGCATATGTAAATTACTTGAGTTGTTTTGGATGGTCCAGAATTTTCAGATCAAGTGATTTTCTACCTATCTAAAAAAAATAGTAAAAAAGTTTGAAAAAATGTAAAATTTGGTTTGCAAGTACATATTCATTTTATAATCATGTTGAACGGTTCGGATCGACCGTTAGAATTTTAAAAACTCAAATATTGAGCCGTAGCACGGACCAAACCGTGCTATGCATAGTACCGTAGCCACACTCATTGCCTTTTATCTATGGTGCCAGAGAAATGTTCCCGAAATTTTTATTATATTAAAAAATATTAAATTTCCAAATCTACACACGCTTTGTCAAATTTGCACAATCCAGTAAATAATTTACCAGAAACAAACCCTATATAGGTAAATTATTCATCAGAATTGAAATCCTATTTTCGATAAATAATTTACCGCAAATAGGATTTTCTAATTTTTATTTTAATTAAATAAAAGATGTTATGATTTTTTTTATTGAAATATTAGAAATATTTTTTATATCTCTTTAAAAATAGATAGAATACTATATAATTGAATTTATTAGAAAGACTGCGACAAATAATTCGGATCAACATTTTTGGGCCGGATTTTTTTGTTGTTGTAAACAAAATTAAAATATTTTTTTGTGTGTTACTGAAAAAATAACAAAAATGTTTTGAATCGAGTTATTCATCCCGGTTTCAAAGACATTTCTAGGTAAATAAAGAAATTATCGTGGTCCTTCTAGTATATTCCAATTCTAAGATACTTCAACTATTTTTTGAAAAAAAAATTGATTTGACATTTCGGCTCTGACGAATGATGTCAAATCAATTTTTTTTTCAAAAATAGATGGAGTATTTTAAAATTTGAATGTACTACAAGGACCACGATATTTTTTTTATTTACTCAGAAGTGACTTTTGAACCGGGATCAATAACTTAGATTTAAAATATTTTTATTTTTTCAGTAACAGACAAAGAAATATTTTAATTTTTCTTACTGTCGCAAAAATCCGGTATGAAAAATATTGATCCGAGTTATTTGTTGCACTATTTTTAATAAATTCAATTATATAGTACTTCATCTATTTTCAAAGAAGCATAAAAATATTTCTAATATTACAATAGAAAAAAATAAAAAAATCATAACATCTTCTATTTAATTAAAATAAAAAAATCAGAAAATTATATCTCTAATAAATTATTTACCGGAAATAGAATTTCTGGATCCGTGAATAATTCACCGGATATAGGGCTTATTTCCAGTAAATTATTTACCGGATTAGACATATTTGAAATTTTGTCCAAAACTTATGTTGATTTGAAAATTTGATATTTTTTTGGATATGATAAAAGTTTCGGGAAACTTCTAAATAATTATCAAACTTCTCATATATATGGAAGTAATTAGGGTCCGACAATCATCAGATTCAAATTTGAGTTCAATGAGTTCCATGTTCGTCTGATTTACATTAAGAACTATGCGCGTTAGATCTGCCGACATTTTTATTAATATCCAAAGTTTAATACAAATTATTAATTATACTCAGAATCGGACCAATTATCGATATATACCCAAGCCGGCCATAAAGGCCATTTTATGGCCGGCTATGTACCCTCCTTAAGCCGGCCAGAAAATGGCCGGCTATGTACCTTTTTTTTTTTTTTTTTTTAAACCGCATTATTTTTGTTTTAGGTGATTTCTATTAGAGTCAAATATTTCATTTCTGAGTTTCGTACAAAATAATAAAGTACACACAAAATGCAAATAGAGTCCACACAATTTTTACAACATGCATATAAATCACCTATTACTACCACGTCTAAATTCCCGAAGTAAACCACTTGCGAAAGATGACCTACGAGATGGCCTAGCAGGTGGCTCTGGTTGCTCACTAGATGGCCCGGCCTGGGCTCCAGATGGCGCTGCTTGGCTTGTAGATGGGCCGGCCTGGGCTACAGATGGCCTTGCTTGGCTTGTAGATGCTCTTGTTGTGCGTCTAGTAGTGGACCTCCTCGGTTGGACAGATGGCTCCCCTTGCACTCCAACCGCCTCTCCTCCTATGTTAACCGCCTCTCCCATTGCTTCGGCATACATAGCAGCTGCATCTAAACAGCTCGTAGCTGTGCTACGCCGTGACCCTCCGGACCCACTTCCCGACGCCATTACTCGCTCATTTTCTGCCGCATTTGCTGCGTTTCTTGCCTTTGCATTTGCATGTGTTACTTAGTAAGTTGGTATAAATTGAAAAGAAAAATAATTTTGGATGAATGTTACATACCTCTTCGTTGCCTATCGGAAGTGGAACGGCGAGGCTGATGCCCCCTTCGTCTACCTTCCATTTCATCCATCGTCATTACATGACGGATGTGTTTTCGCCTCCCCTTCCTAATCCAACCACTACTCGGAAGGATTCTGTCTCCAGGGTTAGGAGGCCAGTCTCCCATATTGCCAATTGGATTGAACACATGGTTCCAAGTACTCACAAGATAGGGTGTTTTATACCAGTCTGCAACAAAGTCGTCCTCTTGCCAGTTTCGGTCACGACAAACAGCTAAGACATGAGCGCACGGAATAGAAGTTAACTGAATACCTCTGCAAGTGCATTCCATTTGTCTGTCGGGACCGCGCGTCACAATATACATGAACTCCCTGTGAGTGGGTTCCATGTTGCCCATGTCGCTACGGGTGCAAGGAACGTACTCATTTGGGGATGAAACTTGGTACTGACCTTGGCCCTGCGTGTAACGCACCAATTTCATTTTTGAAGCTTTCCCCCAACGTTTTTTGATCTTTTGCAAAACCCGGTCAGAAAGAACCTGTCCCTTGTCTTGTAATTCCATTGCTCGCTGACGCCGCTCAACAAACCATCTGTTGCACGTGTAGAACGTATCCTCAACTACGGCACAAACAGGCAAGCTACAACTCGTTCGGAAGACATTGTTGAGTGACTCGGAGCCGTTTGTTGTCATGATACCAAACCGGTATCCTCCATCACAGGTTTGAAAATTTTTCTCATAATTGGACGGCTTCATCACATCATTAGGACGTACTTTGCCCACTCTCTTTAAATACGCATTGCACTTCGGATTTAGCTGCACAAAAACAAATGTGTTATTTCATTTTCATAAAATTCTTATAAGATAATTAAACGAAATGATATAAGTTAGACATACATGAGCAAACTCTTCGAACATCTCTTTCAATCTTCTCGGCTTCTTCCTCTTTGCTCCTTCCCTGAACCTCCATCCGTACCATCTGTCTCCTCCACAGTTCTTGACTAGGTTGTCAGCAACATGCTGCATACAATACCTGTGCACAAAAAGCTCGGGAGGCCATCCGTATTCAGCTGTCAGTGCAGCTTTGATCCCCTTGTGCTGGTCCGATATGACACATACAAATTTACACGAGCCGAGCACTTCATTCCTCAACCACTGCAAGAAAAAACCCCAATTCTCAGTATCCTCCTGCCGCACAATTGCAAATGTAATAGGCAACAATTGGTTCTCGGCATCGTAGCCGCAAGCTATCAAAAGCCTCCCCTCATATCTCCCAGACAAGAAGCAGGCATCGATGGTGATCACTGGTCTCAGGTACTGGAACGCCGCAATGCATGGACCAAACGCCCAGGCTACGGCTTCGAACTGGGCAACACCTGGCATGATTAGTCCTGTTTCCTTATTCCGTACCGGGCTGGTCAGAAATTGGTGCGTCGAGCCGGGATGTTGTAGCAAATTGCAAGCAACAGTGGTCTCAGCAAGCTGTATGAAACCTCCCAACTCCCAAATTGTCGGGCTATTGCCAGCTCACGGCCCCTCCACAGTCGGTTGTATTTAGGTGTCACATTGTCATACACAGACAAAACAATGTCTGCCACTGTCCGGATGCTCATACACGGGTCCTTTTTAATGGCGTTCTCAATGACATCGGCAATGAGTGATGCCGTTCGTGGTCATTCCTCGTACTCTCAGTCCTACATGTGTGAGGCCTGTCTTGCTTAGTTATAACCCATGCGTCTCCACATCCCGTCGGCTTTGCCCTAAGCTCGTAACGGCAATTCGGATCCTTGCACAACAGAGTAACCCGATCCCTGTCACTCTTCCAAGATCTGAACTCCTGATTCTTAGTTATATGGTGCTCTCTGATCTTCTTCATTAGGTCTTCTTTGCTTTTAAAATATTGGTTTGCTTTCAGCTCACCTTTGTACTCAATCCGTTGCCCATAATAACCAATATCTGCTTCTCTAAACTCTGAAACATCATTGAGGTCTGGGAACGGGTGCGTATCAGTCCGGCCACTAAGCAGCCCCCCCTCATAAGTATGCCTTTCAGCTGTTTCAACCGGCCCGTCTTCATCGCAACCTTCCACGTGATCTGAATCCCCCCACATTTCTCCATCAAATTCATCCCTGCTGACCAGATCGTCCTCCGGTATTTCATTAATATCTTCAAAGTCCGGGCAGCTTGCATCGTCTACTGGTGCAGGTCTGGGGTAAGGTGATACTGGAGGTAACGGTAAAAGAGTGGCATTTACGGATCTAGGTGGGGTTGAAACTGAGTGTCTTGGTCTGCCTCGATTGTGTCTAGGTGGGGATGCAACTGAGTGTCTTCGTTGAGGTGCTGGTGGAGTGACGTAGTTGTAGGGTTCTGGGTCAGGTTCGTTGAGGAGTAAGGTGGAGTCACGTCTGTAGGTTTCTGGTTGTGGGGTATAATGTGGTGCCGCTGACCCAGCGCCCGAACTTCCAACCCCGGGCTCTACCGGAACTCTTCTAACAAATATTTCTATTAGAAAATTTCCTTCTGACCTCAAATAACCATACATGCCTCTCCACGTACTCTCATCTACCAGTTTCGCAACCATAAATTTTCCGCTGGAGGGAATGGCAATATCGGGTTGCCAATTCTAGGTCGCACCTTTCTGGGTTGTAGCCGGTGTGTGTGTAAACTATGGATTTCAGGTCTAAAAGTGAGATGTCATCTGGAATCATTAATGAATGAGCTGCATCTTTGTTGTAATACGCCCCTTGTGCACTATTAAGCATCTCCCCACTATAGTGTAATGAAATAAAGGCCATGGTAAACAAACTACATTTTAGAAAATGGTAAACAATTGTCAGGTTACTAAACGGTAAACATTTGTCAGGTAACTAAATAGTAAACAATTGACTGGTAAACAATTAAGTAAATGGTAAACAATTAAGTAAATAGTAAAGAATTAAGTAAATGGTAAACAATTAAGTAAATGGTAAACAATTAAGTAAATAGTAAACAATTGTAAAGAATTAAGTAAATAGTAAACAATTAAGTAAATGGTAAACAATTAAGTAAATGGTAAACAATTAAGTAAATAGTAAACAATTAAGTAAATGGTAAACAATTAAGTAAATGGTAAACAATTAAGTAAATAGTAAACAATTAAGTAAATGGTAAACAATTAAGTAAATGGTAAACAATTAAGTAAATGGTAAACAATTAAGTAAATGGTAAACAATTAACTAAATAGTAACAATTAAGTAAATAGTAAACAATTAACTAAATAGTAAACAATTAACTAATTAATTAATATATAAAATAAAACATAATAAAAAAAATAATAAAAATAAAAAAAAATTTACCTCAACAGTAGCGATGCCTCGGGATGTGTGAAGAAACTGAAGGGGAGGGGTGGTCTTTTATAGAGTTTTTGGCGTTTAAAAAAAAAAAAAAAAAAGGTACATAGCCGGCCATAAAATGGCCGGCTTAAGGAGGGTACATAGCCGGCCATAAAATGGCCGGCTTGGGTATATATCGATAATTGGTCCGATTCTGGGTATAATTAATAATTTGTATTAAACTTTGGATATTAATAAAAATGTCGGTTAGATCTGCAAATATTATAGCAGACATGTATGTACATATTTTAATTTTTTTTTTTTTGAAATCTTGTCAGTGACTGACAAGCATTTAATTGATATAAAAAGATTATTACAACCTGAGTTAAAGACTCAGCCACAGAAAATCCTAAAATACAATATCTCCAGACTCAAGGGTGCGTCTTATTTGGTATGTAAAACATGTACATATTTTAAAGTAAATCAAACGGACAAAAAAACCCATTAAATCTAATAGATGTCATACCCAAATTGGTTCAATGAACGGTGAATAGTGTACCAGATCTCATCATTATTATATGCAGGAATTTTTTTATAAAACGTAAATAAAAAATAAAAAAAATAAAAAAACCAGATTGATTACTTTTCAAATTACAAAAACCATTAATGGTTAAACCGTTAAACATATGTGGTCTATGTTATTTCATAATTGATCATAAAATAATTCTCAATCTTGGTTTTAGGGTTTAGGATTTTTCTGGTTTTGCTAAAAAAAATTGAAATCTAATGCCAATATTTCTTCTCCTTTGTCTGTTTAGTATGAAATTTGCCACCGTTAAACTTCTGATTTTCAGTTGTGTGCTTCAGCTTCTCTCTGCGTCTCTATTTACACAGTGGTATATTACTTATTCTCTTTTTAATAATTACTGGTCTGATCATATGTTATACAGTCTATTTATTGGTTTTGCACATAAAATTCTTGGATATATTGGTTCTTTATCTGATGTTATACAAGTCTTGTCTCTTTGGGTCTTATCCCTCTTCCAAACATAACACATAGGTCATGTTAATTTATTTCACGTAACCAAAACAGTTTCAGTTGTATAGTTTTGTATAGTTTTTGTTATATCACTGTATAAGTATTCCCAATTGTATCAGCCATACAATTTTTGTTATATCTTAGTACAATTTATTAATTTTTGTTGTATATAGTTTTCTTATGTAAACATTTTATGTACTTTCCTCTCTGTGGCAGAGTATTTACATACTTGTAAAACACATATTTATTCTTCGTGTATACTGTATACTTTGTTTTACATATTTGTAGAATTTCAAAGTGAAAGCGAACATAAGAGCATCCACATCAGGGATTGTTTTTCGATTTCTAATCTCCGCTGGCAATTTCTTTCTTAATTTCAGCACTGCATGCCGATTGCTAATTTAGTAAGTTTTCTTATTTAGCAAACGTTTCTATAACCACGTTGCAATTTTTTTAATTCTTATTGGCTTCCATCTCTCTCCTCCCCAGCAATTGACCTTGCGTTGAAAATCAATTTCAACGATGGAGCTGTTTTGAAATTAAGATTAATTTAATTTTTATTTGGCAGTGAACAGCTGTAGTTTTACTGTACTTAATTTATTTCTAATTTCACCGTTGTGTATGCTCTAATAGTACACTACAGGTTTTAAACAGAAAGGAAATAATAATGCAAGCATCATATGTACACACAAAATCTTGTTTTTTAAGCCATTTTTAATATAGCATTCTGCATACTGTATGACAAATTAGCTACTGATTAAACGAATTAAACCGAAGTAAAACTTTATTTTGTATTTTACATCATAAGACTGCTCTACAAAGTACAAACCTTATTTCTCCGCACCTGAAAAAACAATTTCTCAACATGACATGGACTCTGCTCCATTTAGAAATTAGTACCTTACAAGTTGCTATATTTTAAAAATTATAGCCTTTAAGATATACACACCCCAAAATAGAGTCCTAATATGTAAATCCCCATCTCACTTTTGCAAAATAACCCCTCACATTTTGTTTATACTTCCCTGAGAAAACAGCATCCATATCTCATTAACCCTGCCACTAAACTCAAATGGCGAGTTGTACTGTGCCACGGTATAAGACGACGTGGGGTCCGCTTTCCTTCCCTGGTCCACAGCTGATGCCCAATTAGACCCCTGAAGACTCAAATAAAGAGCTGCCGCCTCCTCACCAAGGGTATCGTCAGATACAAATCCACTAAACTGCCTAACAGCGGCAAATGTGGGCCCCCACTTCTGCAGGTGGAGCCCATCAGCTTCTGGCGGGTCTGCTTGATTCTTCTTTGGTACGTAGAAACTCACGACGAAAGATGAGGCACAGAAGGGACCGTCACTGGGCGAGACCTGAGTGATCACGGGACCCGTCATCTCTATTGTTTCATTGTATGCATTATTCCCTTGGATGTAGTTGAATAACCTATAAAAAAAAAAAGGAGAGTTGCTGCTGATTAAGGATTGCAATTCAAGATGCTTGGTTTTGGGATTGTTCAGTATAAGAATTAGTGAATTACACATTCTTAGGAATTCATAAGGTGGTCAAATCCAATCCAGACAAGGGGATAAACAGCTTTAACCAAACTCGACCCGACCTAAATATTTTTAAGATTCAAACTAAATGGAACCTGAATTGAGCACAAGTTGCCTTAACAAGAACTGAACAGGCAACTTACAACCTAATCTGACCTTAAAGTTGAATCCGGTCTGACAGGAAACCAGACTAAGGTGCCGAAAAGATCAACAATGGGTCAAACCATAACATTAACTGACCTGAATGACTCAAGGATGAAAACAAACCCAAACCCAATTTTGACCTTGCCAAACCCGCAAATTAAAGCCTTTCTTTTATTTCCCCTTCTTCAAAACAAAATTAGAAGAGAGAAAAGGGAAGACAAGTTATGGTATTGGTATCCAAATACATGACCACAAGAAATTAAATCTCTGTATGATAAATTGATAAAAATTGATCAAACATGGTACTAGGCACAAAGATTTTGCCCCATTGGAAGCATTGGCTAGTTTAAATCATACCTTTTATTCTTGGAAACACAAATCACTGGACCTAATAGAAGCAAATATATTATTTTAGAATAAGTACCCTTACTAAAGAAGCTTATGTGACATTAAAGTTTTAGCAAGAATAAACAAAATGAATAGCAAGGTAAGAGATTTGAGATTCTCACTGAAGGAATCCGGTGCGAGTGGCCTCAACAAAGGAAATGTCTTCAATGGGGGCGGTAGACACCCACACAGTTGAGTTGTACCGGCGGATCTCGAACCCGTTACCCTGGTCCACCACGTCATAGCTCGGGCACTCAATCCGCTCGCATGTAGGAGGTACGGATTTGAGCGCACAATCGCAAGCGATGAGCGAAAAGAGGAGAAGAGATGAAAGGATGTGTGCTTGCGTAGCCATTGAACAATTTGATTGTAGAACACAAGTACTGTACCGCACTAACTGAAGAAAAGGAGTTGGGATTTTATTTTATTGTCAATTTTGGATAAGAATTTTTGAGCAAATGTTGATGGATGGATGGAAATGGTTTAAAAGGAACAAATAGGGAGAATATTACAGGATTGGTTTATGGCTCAGATGCTTCCACGTATGCACTAATTCATGCGTTCGCTCGCTGCGACTACATGTGTATGAATTTATTTTACTTGGACACAGTTGAGTTATGTTTGAGAAGATTCTTGGATTTTCCTTTAGATATTTTAAAGTGAATTTTTTGGAAGATTTTAACAGTTGCATCAAAGTTCATCAGTGGCTCAGTTGCATCAAAGTTGAAATTACTTGCATCGAAATATTGGGCCAAGATTGAATTGCAAGCAACAATGAAAAAATGAAAATGCTGAGCCCCAAAATGAAAATACTCCAACTTCGCACGAGCCCTATAAGGTGACAATTTCCAACGGGGCCTAGATTTAACTCGTTTAGGACCTCCATTTGTTTCCATCTTTTCTTTTCTTTACTAAATTTTAAACTTTTCTCAGCTAGAGTTCTCATTGTTGGATGGTAGTTCATGTTCACATCCAATGTTCATGCATCCAACCTCCTTCGACCTGAGTTCAGAATTTTTTTTTTTAGAGTTATTGTTTAAAATTATCACTAACAAATATATTAATAAAAAAAAAGTTATTTACAGAGGGTTCAGAAAATTTGACACCAAAATATTAAAGAAACATATAATTAACTATCTTGCATACAATTTCCAAATTCGCGCAAGTTGCATCTGTACATACTTACACATTAGAAGCATTGAACATTTGAACCTACTCTTTTAAAAATATATAGAGAGAGATTGGGGTCATAATGATATGACCAATGCTTTAATACTGTCAATTCATTTTTGTGATTTTCAAAATTCAAATAGTCTATTTAAAATGTTCAATATGTTCACCATATTAAAATGTGCTTGAGGATCAAATTTTACATTTTTTGAAAAAAAAATTACTATTTATTAAGAATTTTAAATAAAAATTACTGTTTTTAAAAAAAATTATTTAACTTTTATTATGAAAAAAGTAATTTTCAAAAATCCTTAAAAAAATAGTAAAAAATCTTCAAAAAATGTAAATTTGGTCTCCATTCTCCAAGCACGCTTCTAGTATGTAGAACATGTTAAATATTTTAGATCAATTATTTAAATTTTGAAATCGCAAAAACGAATTGGTATCACTAAAATTTTGATCTGACCACTGTGACCTTAACCAATCTCTCTCTGCATAAATTTGGCGTTGCAGCTACATAATACATATCTCTGTTTAATTCACTACAGCACAAAGACCCTTCTGTGACCGGCCAAATTGGTCACAGAAGGGTATGGCGCCAGTCGCAGAAGGGTAGCGCCGGTCGCAGATAACCGAAATCGGTCGCAGAAGGCCCGGTTGCAGTTGCTCTGTTGCTGATGACCGCCCTGCTGACGTCACCGGTCGCTGAAGGATATTGTGGACAGTAAAAAACAGTAAAAAAAAACCCCCATTTAGAACAGTAAAAAATAGTAAAGCAGTAAAAAACACAATAACCCCCCATTTAGACCACCCTGCTGACCACTGTGAACAGTAAAAAACAGTAAAATTTTCTGGACCACCGGATCAGCGATTTTCAAAGTAGCTTAATAAATAGTAAAAAAAGTTCCAAAAAATGTAAATTTAGTCTGCAAGCACATTTCAATATTTAGAACATGTTGAACGGTTCGGATCGGTTGTTTGGATTTTCAAAAATAAAAATATGACCCGAAGTAAACCCCCCATTTACGTTGCAAAGCACAATAGCCCATCTATATATATATATATATATGAGTTATTTATTTTGTCTATGGTTATGTATGGGAGCATAAAAAGTATTGACGTCATTGTTATGGTATTGGTATAGACTGATAGACAGTTACAAAAGAGTTGAAATACAATTATTCTAAATGAACAGCCAAGTAAATTAACAGTTAATGAATTCCGCTAAGTAAATCAGTTTCATCTCATAAATTCAGAGTAAAATTTGAAACATTGACAATATAAAGCGATGCCAAATTATTTAACAATTGTAGCAATTGTGCAGTTTGTTCATTAATTGGTACGCGCCGATACATGATTCAAACAATAGAGAATGGAAAAGAAAAGGGCAAACACAAGCACATGAACAATTATCAGATTATCACAACACTTTTTTTTTTTTGAAGTTTAGCGACAAATTGTTGCCAACAATATATTGAACTGGAAAAAAATATATGTACATAATGTCGGGCATGGTTAAATTCCTTGCCCTAAAACAAATTGAAGCACAGAAAATTAGCTAAAAAAGATGGCCGTCAGGAGGGCGCAGTATGCCCCCGCCGGGTCCATCTTCGCCGAACACCTACGCAACCTGCGACCAAGAAATGACATCCAAAGCCGTATCATTTATTAGTTGTCGCACGAGGCGCGATTTCCTTGAAAAGAATTGCATGTTTCTCTCTCGCCAAAGCGCCCATGTCCCTGCCGCCCAAGCGACATTCCAAATTTGTTTCTTAGGCGGGGGCCGATGTTGGCCAAGCTTCCAAGCCTCAGCTATGTGGTGACCCCCTTTATGTGTTAGGCTGAGGTGCATATGTAGTCCTCTCCAGAAGTTCACCGCGTAGGCACATTCCCACACGATGTGGTTGCTGGTTTCCACCAGCGTAGAGCGGCATAGCTGGCAACCTGGTTGTATCGTGCAGCCCCTTACCAATAGTACATCTTGTGAAAGAATCTTATCTTGCAGCAATAGCCAGAGAAAGATCTTGACCTTCGCCGGAATCCTAAGTTTCCACAGCTTTGAGTGGTGCTCATCCTTGATTCCGGTATGGTGCATGATTTTTTAGGCCGAGGAGCAGGTGTACTTACCATCCGGTGTCCACTGGCATTTGAACCCGTTGTCTATTCGGGCCGATACCTCATAGAACGGTATTAGGTGCGAAAGAACTCTTATAAAGGATGATGCTTCCGGGCGTAGGCCTATGTCAGCAGGTGCAGTAATGCCATATAATCTATTAATGGTTGTTGGCCAGATACCCCCCTGATTTTCCCCAATTGCCCAAATCCACTTGGAAAGCAAAGCATCGTTTTGACATCGCAAGTCTATAATACCAAGCCCCCCGTTAACCTTTAAAGCGCATACCTTTTCCCAATTGACCAAGCAATTCATGCGTGTTTGACCCTAAAAGGTTGCTATTCAAACTCAGCATTATAAATAGTAACTTATGGGGGAATTAAAATGCCAAGGTTGTACTCAGACCCTTCAAAACAAATTGAGTACAGCATGTTAAAATTCGTGGTAGTATTCTACATGCAAAACCATGAATTTTGGTGTGTAAAGTGGTCAGAAACATTAAGGAATTAATTTCCTACAAATAAACAATTGCTGGATAGCATGCTGGGTACAAGCAATGGGATATGTTTAGCAAATTGCCTCCCAAATGCTCTCTGGGTACAAATTGATGCTACCAAACAAATCTCAATGGCCCTGGGCCCACCTGTCAATGGCACAAAGCCTTTTCGCTGAACTCCTGATTTGAATGCACCCGGAACACGGGAAGATGGCTGCATAGACCGAGCTAGCAGCTGTACGGTCTACGGTGCACCGAGAGCAAACACACTAGAGCAAGGGTCGCTGGATTTAAAATCTAAGCACCCCGACCCCTTTAATTGGCGTACACGCGGTACCCCATGCACCGTGCAGTGCCCCTTACATGGTCTACGAAGTCTGGGAGTAACCAAAATAAAAATATAAGTCAAAATGTGATTGGCAACGCCTAAGAGAGCTGACAGTGGGCCCGCCCTTGTCAGCTCCCTCTCTTCCCTTTCTTCTTTGTTTCTCTGTGTTTTCGACTGAGAAAAGGAGGTTAAAATCCAAGCTAAAAATTAAAAGTTTCGGGCAAGCCATTACCTGGGGTCGTTAAAGGTGATTACTCCCTCCCCTTTGACCGAAACTCTGGAATTAGATGTTCTCGGTGGAATTGGATTATCGGCCGAGAAAAGAACCAAGTTCAAAAATGAAAGCTAAAGATTGGGTCTGGCCCAAGCCCCGAAACTCAAGAGGAACACCCTAGAGGTCTAGGCGATGGTCTAGCAGGTATTAATTCGGGTCTAAAAGGATCAATTCCATCGGTACCATGAACCCAAGCCATGTCAGACTCAAGTTATGGCAATGGTGCATGCTCAACGGCCTAGGTGATAAATTGGACTTGAGCCCATGTTAAGAGAGTATTTGTAGCACTCTCTGTCAGTCCCTTATAATTGGAAACATCTTAATCAAGAAAAGAGCACTCTAAGCCCGGTATACCGCCGGTATAGCACACCCTTGATCTTACAGCTATTATCTGGCTCCCTGGTCCCCAAGACACGCGTCATACACTCCCCATAAGCGCCCAAAACAGAAGAATCTTCTTCCCAGGCGCTGGGAACACGTGAATTGAACGTTTCCATTTTTGACCGGTTAATCAAGGGCTTAGAGGCCGTGTGCTACACCTCATGATGATCCAAGGGCTGTAAATGATACAGCCAATTAAATATGATGTGTATGAAGATAATTGGACAGCATATGCCATGTAAGCATGAATGTGTGAAGCCAAGTGATCCAGACCCTTGATCAAGCACCTGGTGTGCATAGCAAAAGACACATCAGCAGCTCCAAATCTGAAAACCCTAATATTGCCCTATATAAGGCACCCCAAATGCAAGAGAATAGACACTCCTGAGATACTTCTTCTTCTCCAGAAAGCCTTGTGCAAGAAACAATCTAGAACACCCCATTTTCATACAAAAGTTAGGTTAAAAGCTCAAAGCTTGAAGCTTTCTTAAGCAAGTTTAATAGGTAATCAGTACCTATATGATGTAAGGCTCTTAATGAGCAATGATATGTATATATTTCATTTTAATCGAAATAAAGAAGTTTTTGGTGAATCTCTTCTCTTTTCTTTATTGTCTTGAGCATTGATCTTTCCTCTTTTATTTTCTTTTCATTTTAAACTTTCAAAATGATAAATGTGAAGGCTATATGGCTTCTAGTTCATCATAGGATGAACAAAATGAAATATGTAGCTTGATGATCTTTTTACTTCCTTTTCTTGCATCTTTCATAAAATAACAATAAAAATATTAAAAATATGATTTTTCTCTTGCCTTTTTGCCTTACCTTCTAAAAAAATATATATACATAAATATTAATATATATACACATGCTAATATTTTATCATCTCTTTTGCTTGGAGTTTATGAAATAAAAATGATAAAGCTTTAATCTTTGATACTTCTTTCTTTCTCTAATTCTTTTAGCTTCTTCTAAAAATAATTAAGTAGTAGAAGTATGAGGGTTGAGCCATGAGGTCTCCCTTCATATGGAAACTATATTAATTATTTTGTGAGGAGGTTAAAAGAATAATAAAGTGACAATAAAAAAATTAAACACAAGAGGTAGTAGGGTTGAGCCATGAGGTCTCCCCTATTATTCTCTCAACCTAAATGATCAAAGGGCCTATTTGCACAAAAGGATTGATTTAGTCAATAATTAGTGCATTTATATGCATAAATATTGGCAAAATTAAAAACTATGTGCAAATAGTGAGAAATTGAGGTCTAAAGTATAAAAAGACATTAGCATTTGCTATGATATGTCACTTATGCTTTAAACCTATGATATTTCAATGATTTGCCCATTTTGGACCCATTTGTGTATGAAAGAATATTTAATTTTCCTAAGCAAATATGCTAAAAAGAAATTAAATATCTCAAATATATGAATGGTGAGAGATGGAAGGTTTGAAATGCAAATAAACAACAAGTTATGCTTGTTCATGATTTTTTGCATCTTTAAATCTAAGGAAATCTCAATGACATGTCCTTCCAAACATCAAAAAATATGATTTTAAATAAAATCAGGGGCTTCCCTGCATAAAACCACATTTTGGCTGATTTTTGACATCTAAAGAAACATTATTTTGGAATTTTGGATTTTCTCCTTTTTCCTTTTGTTTATTGGTACCAAAGATATAGCAAAAAGGCTATGAAAATTCATTAAAATGGTGTTTAATTCATGGAATCAGTTGTAAATACTTTAAACCAGTCTCTAATGCCTTCTGGAACAGTAGACCAACATCAAATCACAAAACATGCATCAATGACACAAGAAAAGCACTCAAAAGTGCCAAAATGACCTTCTCTGGTAAACAGAATATTCTGGACTGATATGAGGACTAAACTGAAAAATGGACTTCACCATCAGACAGAGGACTTCAAAACACACAAAATTGACTCAAATTTCATATTTTTCTGATTTTATTTCGATTTTCTATGAATTTCCAAAGTTCAGCATTAAAAACAGAAAATTCAGCACTCAAAAGATAAAAAGGACCTGCTGGTAAATTGAACAATAAAAATTGGTTCAAAGACCAAATAAAAAGAATGAATACCACAGTCAGATAGAAAATTTCAAGATACCCAAAATTGACACAAATTTTACATTTTTCTGGTTTTATTTCGATTTTCTATGAATTTTCAAAGTTCAGGTTTAAAAATAGAAAATCAGCATTTAAACAAAACAAAACTGTTGCTGGTAAATGAACAGCACTGAACAACTGAAAAATCGAATCAAAGAACAAATGTCATAATCAGATAGAGAATTTCAAAATACACAAAATGGACATAAATTTCATATTTTTCTGATTTTATTTCAATTTGATATGAATTTTTGAAGATTTAGGTGTTAAATACAAGTGGAAATCAACCTAAAACACATTTCATCTGCACGGATTTTAAAGCAACGTGAGCCCTTTGATTCCAGCGCCAAAACAAAGCTTAAATGGAAGCACAGATCTTGAAGCTCAAAGCACACATCTCAAAGCCCAATACAATCTCAAAACCCAGATAATCAATAAAATCATTAAATCAAAATCTTTTGCAGATAAGCCCCTCTGACAAATTGTAATCACAGCGCAGCCCCCAGAATTTACAAACAGGTCCCTGCCAGCCTAAAACTCTCTCAAACAAGCCCTTAAAGGCCTAATTTCCACATAAAACCTTGTCTAAGACCCAAATCACAAATCCACACCTTTCCAGCTTTGTAAATAGGCCCCTAGAAAAACATAAATGTTTACAAATAAGCCCTTTTTGCCCATAACTTCTTCATTTCAAGTCCAAATTGACTCAAACCACCTCCAAATGAACTCAAATTGAATTCTTCATGTTTCTAAATCAAAATTGAACATGCCCAAGCACCAGACAAATCCTGAAATGACCAAAATACCCTTTTCTTCAAAATTAAATGATTTTATTAACAAAAATATAAATAAACATGCCATAAATTAAATATAAATAAATAGTGTACATACACTTCTCAATCCAAGTTCCTATTTTAAAATGCTAAACATTATTTTAATAAAAAAAAAATCACATATGTACACATGTCCAAATATATAGAAAATCAAATCAAAACCAAAGTCAATACATGAGTCCCCTTTTAGCCCCCTTTATTCAATTCACTTAAATAGGCACAAATCTCGGAATGGACGAGGTGTTCAGTATGGCTTGGAAGGGTCATCTGATGTAATTAACAGCGGGGGCTTGCGCCCGCTGGGAGTTAAACGTCCCCACAATCAATAAACTCTCTCGATAGACTGATTATGAACCGTAGGTCTGTCGAGGGTGAACCGAAGGAATTGTAGAAAGAAAATAAATGTTTCAAATTCGATGTTCTCCTCCATGTCTTGAAAATCGAGAGCATTGAACCCTGAGACATTTAACACATGCACACACCTTCCAAACCGCTGTGCAACTTTCTGCGCCCTACAATGCGCTTGCAAGATCCGTTTCCTTTCCAAAGGAAGTTTCTCCGCAATCTGTCGACATGCTTTATAATCCCTATTGGCAGACGGAGTGCTTGCATGTAGTGAATAGGCATTGCCGAGAGTACCGATTTTACCAATGTGATTCTTCCCCCATATGATAGCAGATTTGAGGTCCACCCCTCCATTCTACCTTTGACCGCTTCCAACATGGGTTGGTAGTCAACCTTCCTGGGTTTGTTAATTGTTAGCGGTAGGCCCAAGTATTTGAGTGGGAGCTGTGCCGGTGGGGAAGAAAGGATAGCCTGAATTATCCGGACTAACTCTGTCGGTACCGCCACAGGCACGAAGGTGCTCTTAAATTACGGTAATGGAAAAGAACTACAAAGTTGTCTCTGAAATATCAACATTCTATAGAAAACATTCTACAAAGTTGCACAATATTATGCTTCTCTTAATAAATATATGCACCAAAGCTACACAACAATAAAGCATTTTTTGTTCCCGCAAATACAGATTCTGATATCCTTATTCTGGTGTAATAGACTTTTCTTTTATATTAGTCCCCATATTCCTCATAATTTATATTTTCAGTAATGGAAAAAAAACTAATGTTGACAAGAAAAAGCATACCGGTGTTTTATTAATTTAATAATTAAAGGAGTTTCTCAATGCTACTGAGGCTTAAATATTAATGAAGAAAGAACCCCAAAAAAAAAAAAAAAAAAGTTCTCCTAATATGAGTTGCGACCCACTCTTCAATCCGAATTGTTCTGGTGCCTAATAATTGATGGATGGATAATACATATATAAAAATTAACATGCATCTTCAATTTGACTAAATTAAAAATCAAATGATGTGCATTGCACTATACCTAACCAATTTGTATTAGCTATACATAAGCTGGGCATGTAGGTATTGCCCCTGTTAAAGGAAAGGCAAAATACAATGGTTAAAATATGAAACAATTTATAAGAAAATCAGTTTCAGATCATTCTAGATTAATTTAGACAGGAAGGCCCTGTTAGGGAAGAACCAGCTAAATTTGACTTGAGTTTGCCAAATGCACGATGGTAGAGTATAATTTTTTAAATGCCAGCTGTGCTCCCTCATTGATCACAGATTGTGCAAATATAGCACCTGATTAACAACTACCTTAATTCTCTTCCCTCTTCATTTTGGATACAAATTAAAAGTTAGAACAGACTACATGTTACATCCATGGCTGAACCCAAAGACACAAGCGAATTCGTTTGCGAGTCCCATATCTTTGACATTTTCGGCTACTCGACCATCAAAGGCCTCGGCACAGGCAAGTACATCAGATCGAGCCCCCTCCATGTAGGCGGCCACGATTGGGTCATCCAATTCTTCCCTAATGGTCGGCATAGCTACACTACCGGTTATGTTTCCCTCTACGTAAAGCTCTTAAATCCTCCAAACAAGAAGGTGTCGGCTATTCTGAGCTTCAGCGTGAGAACACGGGACAAGGGTAATTATGTGTCGAACCAGTCTTCGTGCACCACAAATTCCAGTACATTGTTGCAAACTTTTGATGCAGACAATCCAATCCAAGGGGTTCCCTACTTCATGAAAAAATCCGACCTCTCTTCCTCCAAGTACCTCTCGGACGATTGCTTGACATTTCGGTGCATCCTCTGGGTTTGCATGGATAGTCCCGCAACTCCCGTTGCAACCGTACCGAAGCCTCCTTCCGTACCGTCTTCAAACTTAGCTGTGCATTTCAGCCAGTTATTAGAGAGCGGGGACGGTGCCGATGTCAATCTCGCCGTCGGTGGAAGAACTTTCTTTGCACACAAATGTGTGCTAGCGGCTCGTTCCCCTGTTTTCAGAGAAGAACTATTTGGTTCCAAAAGTGAAAAGGCAGCTGCCGATCGTGTTGTTGTGGAAGGTATTGATGCTGCCACTTTCCAGACTTTGCTTCATTTCATCTATACGGATTTGCTTCCGGATTGTGTGTCAGAGTCAGCTGAGGCCGCGGCTGGCAGCAGTGACAAGAGCGCTTCCATAATATCAACTCAGCGGTTACTAGCGGGTGCTGCTCGATATAAGCTGGATAGATTGAAGATGATATGTGAAAACAAGCTCTGTGAAAATGAATATCTAACCATGGAGACGGTGGCCACTACGTTGGCTCTGGCTGAAGAGCACAATTGCTGTCAACTGAGAGACACTTGCATGGAATTTGCGGTGAAGAAAGAGAATTACTTGGCACTGCCACTGACAGATGGATTTGAGAAACTGAAGCAGAGCCATCCTGCTGTCTTCAAGGAGCTTGTGGAGAAAGCAGCTTAATAAGTTTCATTTTTCATTTCTGTTTATTTTTTTATTTGTTGTTGAATTTACATTTTACTTTTTCAATTTTCGTACCAGTATGTTTTTACTATCTTTAGCTTTCAACGAAATCGATCGAGTTTTATTGCTATTGCTATTTGGTTTTAACGGTACTGCGCATGTACTCTAGAAATGCTTGGCCTCCATTATTAGATTGTAAATTCCAAATGTCGGAAGGTCTACACTGTAAAATGGAAGCTAGTACACAACTACCATAGTGATATAATTCGCGTATAATTCGTTTTTTCAATGTTACCGAACCGAACTCCGAATAAAACGCCGAAAAACGTATAATACGTTTTATTCACGAATAAACGCATATATTAACGAATTATTCGCGATAAAAACACGAATTTTTTTATACAGTTTTTTTGGGTTTTTTTTTTCTTCATTGTTGTACCGAATAATTCCCGAATTATACCCGAATCACGAATTTTTGTCCTCGCCGAACCGGACCCAAACTATTAATTTGTCACAATGACTACCACTAGTTGTACCTTGAACAAGTGTGTGATGTATTGAAATGGAATGCGGAATGCCTGCCTGCTAATGCTTTCGGTTTCAGTTTCAATTTCAATTCACGAATGGGCTGGGCCGGGCTGTTGGATGGGCTGGGATGGTTATTGTTTATGCACCGCTCCTCTTTGCTTTTCTTTGCTTTGCTTGCACCGGCTTCTCCTAGTCTGACCGTTGGCTTCCAATAAATTAATTAGATCCATGTCTCTCCCAATTATCTAATTGTAAATAAAATAGCTAAGAGTTTCCAGTTGCCCGCGTGCTACACGTGAAAGCAAAAATTGATCACAGTAACAAATGATCTCGATTATTCTGAAAAGAATAATATCTTATTTTAAAATAAATTAATTTATATTAATAATTTCTATAAAATAATATTACAGTCAAAATGAATTTTAGATATAAATAAATATTTTCTTTCATAATTAACATTCTTTATAAGAATAAAAACATGATTAATTTCTACATAAAAAACAAGTACAAGAAGAGAGCATGAGAAAATATGCGCCCTCCGATTATAATTAATAACTTGAAAAGATTATAATCGGATAGATGAAGATTTTTATTTCTCCTTTCATTTTTTATTTATCACTAATTTTACTCTGGTTTTTCTCCTTTCATTTTTTATTTATCTTTGTTTCTTGCTATAATTTCTTTCTTTTCTCTTTTAACAAAACTTTGTAAAACCTACACCTTGATGTTCAGATTAACAGAATCTTAAGGCTTGACCTCCGCATCTCTCGTCAAAAATAATCATATAATGAAAATTTTATTTTGTATAGATATGTGAATATGAGCGAACACGTGATCCGCGTGCCCTCTACACAACTGATGCATGCACATTAGATTAGATATATAACACAAGGTAGCCTTGCAAATTACAATCAAGTTGTGAATTCTCTCCTCTCTAGATAAGATTACATTACCTGTTCAACTTCATATACATTATGGGTGTAGTTGAAGGATCGTGCACGCTCTATGTACCCAGAAAGGCAGCATTCCAGCAGCAGCAGGGCAGTACCAGTAAACCCAGCTACATCAAGTACGGCATCTTCACCATCGGCGGACATGACTGGGAGATCCAGGTTTACCCGAATGGCTCGGGCACGGTGGCGTTGCACCTCTGCTTGCTCTCCGACACTGCAGCGGAAGTCACACGCACTGAGATCTGGACCAACCCCGACTATTCGGACCTGGAGTTTGATTACGCCGACAACATTCACAAACCCAACATCCCAAAGGAGATCGACTCTGTCACAGTTGCACCGTCTAATAAGAACGATTGCGTGACCATTAAGGTGGTCTTGTCAGTATTCGGCACAGACAAACCGGCGAAGCCCAACAATGAGTGGAACCCAGGTAACGCTGATATTTCTTTTGACGGCAGCAATACCAAGCCTATTTCTAATAAGCCAGCTGAACCCCAGTGGAACCCGAGCAACGCCGACGTTTCTTTCGACAGCAGTAACACTTCCGGTTGCTTGACTGTTAAGCCCGATAAGCCCTCTGCAGCTTGGGATCCCAGCAAGGCTGACATTTCTTTTGACAATACGAAATCCTCTTAATTTGTATTTGTTCAGTCGATGCCTATCAATACCGGTTATTCTGCTTTTAGTTAATTTTCCTTTTTACCAGTACCATCAATAAGAACATTGTTTGTTCACCGACTAATGCTTTTCAAGATTTTATTTAATGCAACTTGTTTGGTATCATTACTAGTGTGTAACCGTGGAGTGCACGGTGCATATTTCTTTATTGAAGTAATTAAGTTTGTCTAAGCCTTTTGGTGGTGTTTGGTTGTGGACTAAAGTTAAGGTGGCCTAAGTTGTTATTTCAACTTAAGTCGGCCTAAATTATTTATGTTTGGTTGAGGTCTAAAGTTAGACCACGGCTTAAAGTATTTCTTGTTTGGTTAGAGTTGGTAGAGGACTAAAGTTTTGAAAGCCTAAGTTAGTTAATTATTAATAACAGATACTAATTATATAATATTAATTATCAATTATAAACTATAATATATTATAACATTTTATAATAATTATTTAATATATTAAACAATATAAGATATTAATTATATAATTATATATTCATAATAAGATACTAATTATATAATATTAATAAGAACATTTTTAGTTAATTTTCCTTTTTACCAGTACCATCAATAAGACACATTGTTTGTCACCGACTAATGCTTTTCAAGATTTTATTTCATGCAACTTGTTTGGTATCATTACTAGTGTGTAACCGTGGACGTGCGCGGTGCATATTTCTTTTATGAAGTAATTAAGTTTGTCTAAGCCTAAAAGGCTAAACCCGGTACATATTTCATCAAGAACTTGTATAAGTTTATAAGCATTTTCTTTCTTATTAATTTTTTTTTATCCAAAGCAGTATCAATAGTATATAGAGTAAGGCTACGGTGCTTTGCAAAGTAACACTTCCCGTTTACTTCGGGCCACTTATGGATTTTAAAAATTCAAACAACCGATCCAAACCGTTCACCTGTTTTAAATATTGAAATGTGCTTGGAGACCAAATTTATATTTTTTGGAATTTGTTTACTATTTAATAAGCCACTTTGAATATCGCTGATCCGATAGGTGAACAGTAAAAACAATAAAATTTTCTGGACCACCGGATCAGACACTTTCTAAGTGGCTTAATAAATAGTAAAAAAATTCTAAAAAATGTAAAATTGGTCTCCAAGCACATTTCAATATTTAGAACATGTTGAACGGTTCGGATCGTTGTTTTGAATTTTCAAAATCCAAAAAGTAAGTCCGAAGTAAACGGGGAGTTTACTTTGCAAGCACCGTAGCCTTACTCTCTCTCTATATATATACAAATACTTTTTATGTCTTAAAAATTTATGTTCTTAAACTTTGTTAAACAATACTGGAAAAATAAGATCATTTTATAACTGAATCAAAGAGACTGCAGAATTCCATTTCCATGTTCAACCTTCTCAAATTGAATTTGTTCCATGACTGAATCAAAATATGGTTGTCATATCAAATGAGGTTCATTAACAATTGTATTGTCGGACTGGAAAGAATTAATTATCTCAGTGGGACCCACAGTTTAAATATTAAGAACCATAGTGCACCTAGTATGCACCCACAGTTTAAATATTTTAAGATAGGTAGAAAATTACTTGATTTGAACAATTCTGGACCATCTAAAAACAGTGATTTATCTATCTATCAAAAAAATAGGAAAAAAATTCTAAAAAATAAAAAAAATAGCTCACAAGTATATCTCATATGGAAATCATTTTTAACGGTTCGGATCGACCGTTAGGATTTGAAAAAGAAAATATTAATCTGTAATATGGACCAATCCGTGCTATGCATATTACCATAGACTCACTCTTTCTCTTTTAGCTATTTTTGTTCGTCTAGGTGTTATCATATTATCGGCGCGATGCAGTAAATTGGTGCAAAAAATTGTATTTCTGTAATTCGAAAGCATTATAAATATAGATTTTTAATAATCCATTGTAAACAATTAAAAACTATTATAACATTATTGGATTCAAATCTTGGAAGTAGTACAATTATATCATAGAAAATGAAAAGTAAAAAGAATGAAATCTTAATATTTGTATTGTGAAGTTACTGGTTACTAAATTATGTGTATAATAAAGGATAACAATCTAAAAATATTGAGGGGCTTCATCACAAAAAACTAAAGATTCATAAGATAATTTGTCACAACTGTTAATTTACAAAATTTAAGACTTAAAGAGTGTATGGAGGCATTAAAAATAAATAATTTCATCAGCACTAAATTGAACTACACTAAATAGTAATTAATAGAGCTAAATTGGGGCAGACTAATGTCATGCTCCCGAATTTTTTTAATATCCACCATTAAATAAAAAAATACAAAAATATCCAACATTTTTTTATATTTTTAAAAATACCCAGACTGCCAGGAATTCTGCCAGTTCTGATTTTTTTTTTTTTTTATAGATGTGTTTTTTTTTTTTAAATGAATTTGGTAGTATAGTCAACAAAAGTGGTAATATCACATTGGACCCTAAAAGACAGTAAATTTGGCCATGAATATGTTTAAAATTTTGTTTTGGTTTGTTGTACGGGTACTGTTATAAATTTGGCTATGAATATGTGGGTACACATCATAAAACTCTGATCTAGAAGTTTACAAGGAATCGAGGTTTTGTGATGTTGGTTCTATTGATGCTAAGAAGCTTAATTAGGCGCATTTTTTGTAATTAGTCAACTATGGTTTGTGACTGTATGTATGGTTAATAAGTAACACGTCTTGCTGACATAGGATCTGTGATTTTTGAGTGTCAATTGGTTGCACCAGCTAAGTGAGAGCATGCTACCATGAATACATCGACCTCTTTATCATTCAATCTGTTGAGAACTCTTTTAAACTACATTTTTCTTTTTTATACTTAGACATTTTAGACCAATTTCTCCATTATCTTGCACTGTGAAATCATCATTCGTAGAAGATAGGAGTTCTCTCTTTTCTCTCATTTCTCTCTTTGCATGTTCAACACCAAATTTTCTAGTCTCGTGCTTTTTTCCTTCTCAATATTCCAAAATAGCCAGCATATTTTTATCTGTGTCAATTTAAGCCCTCTTCTCTATCACCGAACTGCCAATTTATTTATAAAAAAAATAAACACATCTAGTAAAAAAAAAGGACTGCCAAAATTTCTGGTTGTCCGGGTATTTTTAAAAATACCAAAAAACTATAGTCATATTTGTATTTTTTTTATTTAATGTTGGATATTAATAAAAAAAATTCGGGTCATGCTTATGTGAAAAGTAATGCTGGTGTTAATTAAATGAGTTATTTCCATTTATCGAGATGTGTGAGAATCTGAAGACAATTAATTTAATCTAAGGATTAAAATTATAGGTGGAGAATCAAATAGTGTACCCACTCCTCTCCCAAAGCTTTTATACTGACCGAAATTTTTAAAGTTACCACAGCATAAAATCAAAATTAAATGAATACCTTTCTTGCTGAGATTTTTTCCAATCTTACATCCACGCAGACCCTGTTCACCAAAATGGATTGGTGCGCGGACTGGGTGGGCGCACCAACTAGTGCTAACTGGGTTGAGCACCAACTACAGTTAGAGCACCAACTGTTCCGAAATTTTTACTATTCCGAAATTTTCATAGATGGTATCAATTTTTAAATTATCTCAGTTCAGCTTCAGCCAATGGATTTGTTCTGAGCTATCTCAAAATATATATTTTTTAATCTTTATTCTCCATGGAACTGATACTGAAGAAGGTACTATTGGAACAGGTGGAGAGGAATAGGAATACAATTGTTTCCTTAACTATGCTGGTTGTATTGAGTGATGTTTGAAGGGAAAATATTAGTTATACAGATTAATTACAGAAGGAAGAACATGCATTAAATTGAGCTGTTAGTGATATCATTGGGCATAAAGTATGCTGCCTGCTCAATGTTACCATTTACTTTTATACATACTACATGTTAGGATACTATATTACTATGCATGCACACAGCCCGCACAATAATCTGTTGATCTGTGAATTGTAGAACGAACGACAGTTTTACATCACAAAAGGCAACATTCATTCATTGTTAAAGAAAATACAAAAATTAAAAAATTAAACCCCATGTTTCAAATATTTTAAATAAAGATAACAGTAAAAGGAGGGAGGCAGCCAGGCAGGAGGAAGACAATTAATTTCAGCAGTCACCATGAACACTCTGTCCATCTCCATGCCAAGGAATGAAGTGACTTAAGTCGACTTGCTGTTAAGCCTGTCCCGGAGCTC
>JAJGRW010000330.1:33854-130164 GCA_025461045.1 Carex parvula
TTGTTTTAGTTATTGTTTTTATTAAATGATCAAATTATGATTATTTGTTGTGGAACTCATATGCTATAATTTTATTTTATTTTCATTTCTGTCATTAATATTTATTTATTTTTTAAAGTGACCATCTAGTCACTATTTTTTTATTTTTTTTTCTCTGTTTAAGTTATTCTTCCTCATGTGATGCTCATAGCATTGTTTAAGTTATTCTATCTATCTATCTATCTATCTATCTATCTCTCTCTCTCTTTTTTTTTGAAAATACTTGGTAGTGGCTACCAAGTTTGTTTTTATAAATTAAAGAAATATCCGATTACAATGCATCATCTTAGTCTCACAGCCTTACTTCCCAACATCCTAGACTGTTACACCTCACCACTGGATCAACTATACTTCAATCCCCGCTCACTACGAGTAAACTACACAACACAATGAATTGAAGTAAGAACAACAGTACCCTAACAGGAGAAACAGAGAAAAACAGGAAAAAACTGCAAATAAAAATTCATCCATTGTCTAGCCACATATGACAGTCATGGGCTATCCGCTCGGCCAGATAGCGTGGCTCCAGCTTCGCACCTCCGAAGATGACCATATTTCTGTGTTTCCATAGTGCCCATAGGGTGCACAGGAAATGAGTAGCCCATTCATTTTTCTTTTTACCTCCCCTTGCCATGTTTGAAGCATGCCAGATCTCCTCCACTGTCATTCGTTGGTGCATTAGTCTGTAGCCCAAGGCCTCCGATACAAGGTACCAAATGTGTGTAGCATATGGACATAGGAACAAGAGGTGTAGGGCAGTTTCGAAAGGGCAATCCCCGCATAGAACGCATTCAGAGTCGCAGTACATGTTTCGCCTCCCCATTACCTCGTGAGTTAGCAATTTGTCTCTCAAAAGCATGATCCCAAAAACCTTCACCGTAGGGGGCGCCTTGGAGCTCCATACTTCCATGAAAGGCCATTTAGTTTTTCCAGCAGTAACTAATACCTTGTATGCCGACCCAGCTGTGTACTCCGCTCTTGTGTTCCATCTCCAAATAATCCGATCATCACCTTGACTCAATATCAGATTCTGTAGCTCCTCATTTTCAGGTGCTATTTGGTGAGCAATATGATAGGCATCTCCCAATGAAACTAAAGGCTGCCGCAGCCCCGTGGGTGCCGTGCCAAACACTGCTAAGGGTAGACCTGCCCATGCATCGAACCAGTATGATATCCCCATGCCGTCACCTATACTCCATTGAGTGGACCAAGTAAAGGTGACATGTATCCTCACCTATACTCCATTGAGTGGACCTCCCCATGCCGTCACCTATCTATCTCTCTCTCTCTCTATATATATATATATAGAGAGAGAGAGAGAGAGAGTGGCTAAGATCAAAGTGGTATGACCAAGGCCTTTGGTGCTACCAAGTCGTTTTTGGATTTTCAAAGTCCAAACGGTCGATCTAAACCGTTAGATGTGATCTCTATATTAAAATCTGCTTGGAGACCAAATTTTACATTTTGTGGAATTCTTTTACTATTTTTTAAGCCACTTTGAAAATTACTGATCACATGGTCCAGAATTTGATTGCACTGTTTTTTACTGTTCACCCGAATCTGCCATTTTCAAAGTGGCTTAAAAAATAGTAAAAAAATTCCAAAAAATGTAAAATTTGGTCTTTAAGCATATTTTAATATAGATTGAACATCTAACGGTTTGAATCGACTATTTGAACTTTAAAATTACAAAAACTAATTGGTAGCACCAAGGCCTTGGTCATACCACTTTGACCTTAGCCACAATTTTGAATTACAACAAAGTTACCACAACCATTTTCTACATTTTCAAATTCCAAATAGTCGATCCAAACCGTTCAACATGATCTCTACAATAAAATGTGCTTCCAAATCAAATTTTACATTTTTTTGAATTTTTTTACTATTTATTAAGATGGGTACAAAATTCAATGGTCTGAATTTGACTAGTTTTTGTAAAATATTTAATAAATAGTAAAAAATTCAAAAAAATGTAAAATTTGATCTGGAAGCACATTTTATTGTGGAGATTATGTTGAACGGTTTGGATTGACGATTTGAAATTTGAAAATATAAAAATGATTGTGGTAACTTTGTTGTAACTCAAAATTGTGGTAACTAGATCTCTCCTCTATATAAATATATATATATATATATATATATATATATATACTCAGTTTCACACCACGGCCTCTTGATCTATGCAATTTAATTATAACATGGATCCAAAGTACGTGTAGGCGCGCATTAATTACACAAACCTTGTTGTGAAGATTTGGCAATACAATCCCATTTTTCTTATGTAAATATATTATCAACAAAAACCTTATATGTGTTTTCTACATCGATGTTACTAACTGTGAATTTAAACTTAATCCATCGGTACTTTTTTGGATACACTCCATCTGAATTTCATGGCTGAAAATTTTCATATATAGAAAATATTTGATGGCACCGACGAAGACATAATACTGGAATTAAATTATATATGGGCACATTCACACACACACACACATGTATATATCCATCAATAATAAGCCATTGATCATATTTAGTTGAATAAAAATCTATATAAGAACAGTAAAACAGAGGTGTATTTAAGAGAACCAGATGCCTTGCTTGTGCAGCTAGCAAGTACTAAATATTCACATACACCTTGCAAGGAAGCCCCTTTACTCCTCTCTTAAGCAAAAGATCCAGCTTCATTCAATCCTTATTTACAAAACAAGTTTCCACAAAAGGCACTACATCGTTTTTTTTTTTTTTTTCATTAACAAGCCATGACATCCGGCAAGGAAATAGTACCCCATTTTATTACTACGAGCAACCAATGTGTTTGCCCGGAAGAGTCAAAACCAGTTCTAACATGGCTCGGCGGGAAGGCCCGCATGGCAGGCACTGCATGCCTTGCCACTCTGTCACAGCCCGCTGTGGGGCCGCTGTTAATTGCATGTGTTTGCTTGGCAACTCTTGCATACAAAAAGCGCAATTGCCCTAAGACCGTTAATGGGCGTACAGAAGCAGTCCCAAAGGCAGTGAAACAACCAGCACTCCTGCATAGGTCGATGTCAATTGCAGCCTTGCATGGAGGAAGGGTGACATTGGAGAGGATCCTGGATGCACAACAGGCACGCATTGACGAGGCAGGGTTGGCTGGGACAGTCGAGGAGATGACAAAAATAATCTCGAAGCCGCCGATTCACTTTAAGGAGTTACATGTGGGTAAAATATATTGATATGATATATTATTGTATATACAACTTGATCGTTGGTTTCTCTTCATTTGCAAAATATATAAATAAATAAACCCACCGTCTTGATCACATTGATTTTGCAATATGTTTTCTTATTAAATTTTAATTCTTTTTTTGTTTTCTACTTTTCATTATTATATACGATTCCATTGTTTAGCCACAATTGTAGTTCAGATAGTAAACTTAGATTTGAAACAGTCCAGATATGCAATATATATGTATAGGTACCATCCGATGTATACGTCTGATACAATTATTGAGTATGGTTATTTAATTTCTTGTGTATAATATGACCGTTAAATCTAGAAATTCTTTGTGCTATTGTTTTTTCTTTGACCTTTAACATTCTTTCTTTCTCATAAATGTCAAAAATCAGGCAAAATATGCTGGTACTATCATGCTTTTTACTGTATGTGCTGATCAAAATATGCTGGTGCTGGTGCTGGTGTATTTTTGGTTTTTAGATAAGATGGGGTCAAGATTTTCAATTTTCAATATTTCCATGAGATATTTTTGTTGGATTTCAAACGTGACCTCTCACTTAGAGAACATTATTTTATTCACTAAATCAAAGACTGGATTTTGATATTTTGCATTTCTGTTGAGACAACAAATGTCATTTCCCAATTCTCTGGTTAATTCATAAGCTATTAGAATTTAATTTTTCATGTTTGCACAACAGAGAGCTGCAACAAAGCTAGAGATGAGTGGAAGAGAGGAGGATGCGATAAAAATGCTCACGGAGGCTCTTAACAAGGCACAAAAGAACAAGCATTCACTCGAGGCCTATGAGTTTGAAATGCTCTTGGTTGAAATGCTGATATACAAGGTACTATTAGTGTGATCTAAAATTAGCACATTGATGTCAACTGATCATTTAATTAATCTCATACTCATGCTTTGTCACAATGAAAGGGGGACTTTCTTAAGGCATCAAAGTGCAAGTGCTTGATGGAGAATGACATTTCTGATGCCCGGGTCCCACTATATAAGGTTCGCTACATGCATTCATCATACATATATGTTTTTAGTATGTTCACATTGAGATATATTGGGTTTTGCATGCCAAAACGAACACAACATATCATACATATGGACATGCTAATCTTCTTATTATTTCAATTTGAGAAGTGCTAGCTATCGTCCTGGAGCGATTGTCTAACACTCTTCCGTTGATAGCACACAAAATTATAATCAGTGTGCATGAGTTTTGATGCACCAGACCAGGAAGGATGAATCAAGTACACCATTCTGGCACATTAAAATTTTGTATAGGGTTCATGCTTATTTAGACTCTGAGGAACTCTTAAAAATTTCCAACATACCTTTTTATACTGCATGTACTTGATGCATCGGAAAAGGTAAAATATGTACAAATTATTTGTGTAAGTTTCATCCTTTCCGACATATCAAAGTTTGTGCATACAAATTTTCAATTTTCGTGTGATCGCCCAGGTGATGAACCTTAGGCGATTGCTTTTAGGTGAGCGAAATCTTTTTCCTACAAGTTTATATTGTTTCCAAAGAGAGCATTACCTTGATATAAAACTTGTGTTCAATGGACTGATATATGTACCTAATACCTACCTCTGTTATGCTCACCGTAAGTGTGATAATGGTTTGCACGAATTTTATGATGATACTTCAGGCTATAATATACACCATGCTAAATGACAAAACATGTGCGAGAAATTACTACGAGGAATTCCAAAGCATCCGCCAAAGGTTCCACTGGCCTGATGGCATCGAGGAAGGATCCCCATTGTACGGGGTTGTGCTTAATTTTGACGAATTTGAAAAAATAGTTGAAAACCTCAAGAAAGAGATTGATCATGCCCACAAGATGAGAGCTAAATAATACTGCAAACTGTAAATTAATTATTTACCAAATCAGTTCTCTGTTTATGCTAAAATGACTTAATTTGTGCATTTTACTTCCAATTCAAGAATTTGTCCACAGAAATGGATATAGTGACCATTTCATCATGAAGATTATATGTTTTTTCTTTATTTCCTCTTTCATTAAAACTGATTATACATTAGCAGAATTATCAGTGTAATATTGTAGTTGTATGCTTAATTGGCATTTGTAATTAGTTGATTGTTGAGATGTCAAGAAGGATAACTTTGGGAACCAGTTAATCTTTTCCTCTGGTGTTTTGGTCAAATCTGGGATTCCATGGTCATCTGGGTATTGGGTGTTAATATTGAACCTGTTTCAGATATGCTGAGAGATTTCACGGAAATGGTCTTTTCGGATTAGATCAGACTTTACTTGCTGTGGTCGAGAATCGACCAGGCTTTGATTGATCTGGAGAACAGAATATCTGAATGTAACTGGGTCAGAAACCTGGTTGAAATGAACTTGCAAACCTGAAAAAAAAAACCTGACTAATCTGAAACCCAAAATTGGCTACAAACCGAAACCAAAATAATATTGAGATGATACTTGGACATTATCCAAGCTTTTGAGATGATAAGAACTTTGACAAAATTAAATCAGAACAGATTTGACCAAAGTTCTAAATAGCGATTATAGCGCTATAGCTTTTAAGGTCCGAAAAGCTATAGCGCAACCATAGCTAGCTATTTAGAATCATTATAAAAGAAAAACGGTTAATAGCGTTATAGCTTTTGAGGTCCGAAAAAGCTATAGCGCAGCTATTGCGTAGCTATAGCTAGCTATTTAGAACCCTGGATTTGACACAAGTGTTGAAATTTTGAATTCGTTAATCCCATTAATAACAGATAAACAGTCACCAGTTAAGATTAATTAGCTGTGAATTTAGTGACTTTATTCCTTTTACCGTATTTACATACCTCGACTATTAGACTATAGCTTCCTCTGTTTGTGAACGGTGACATACTAGTTTCCTTGCTTCAGTAAGTACACAAGTCAAACAATAGTATTCTAAATAATGTAAAGATAGCAGTACAGGAACACCTCTAATCCAAGAAAATTAAGAAAACAAATAATAAAAAAATGGCAATAACTCCACATGGCTTTCAATTTATCGAAGTTTTGAAGGTCGCTTAACAAAGAGTAAATACAACCCAAACTAATCCTTTTTTTAGTTGAGATAACAAAGCTTGAAATATCTTTCCGCTGCCAGTAAGTAGAACTTTGATCAATCAGATAATTTCATTTATTTTTCTTTGAAAACTTACGAGTCTATACAGATCATTCCCTATACGGCTATACATAGAGTAATAACCACATTTACCAATTTATAGCTCTCAGAAACAAAATAAAAAAGGGATATTCTATTATCAAGATTTGCAAAGAAACAAAATCAATCCTCCTATGTCCTTGATCAATCTGTGGCTTCACCCCACATTTTTAAAAGATACCTCTGACAGCTGCGACCTTGGGTATTTTGCAAAGAACTCATCTTAATGTTTGTCTGATCATCAGTGTTTCCTTTGCTGTTGCTGTCACCTCCTGTTTTGATCTGTTGCTTCAGATTATGACGGTACTCTATGGCAACATGCTCGAACACCTCTACCTCGAACATGTTAATATTGATCTTTGGATTCATGAAGTCTCTCACAAATGCAAATGCTAGCTGGTCTCTTGGGTTGAAAGCCTCCAGCTCATTGAACATGAGGCAGGAGAAGAGATTGGTTGGTATATTATGCCTCCTTATGATCAGCGCAGTGTCAGGTACATCTGCACACATGTCAAGTATTTATTATGGCCAATACTCCAAAAAAAAAAATATTATGGCATAAGTACGACTAAAGAGGCTATGCATATGGTTATTTGGTTATTTCAATCGCTCCAAAAGATATCTCCTAATCATTCATTTTTATTCTCTATTTAATCATACAATTTTGCATAAAATATACATTTTTTTTCTTATTAGCTATGCATTTTTTCTAGGTGCAGATAATGTTTGAGTAAGTTTTTTAAGATGATCCTTGCCTAGGGTTAAAAAGAACACAAATTTGCTCTCGGGTTCATTTTATTTTCAAATGTGCACAATTTGTTTCAAAAGTGTTATATCTGGTTCCTGTAATATATAATTGGAACATTCATATGCACAATTTTGTAAGTTGATACAAACCAATTTTTACTTTCTGTAACTTTATTCTTTCTTATAAGTGGCCAGCTTTTCTATATATATATGTCATAAATAATCCTTTTTTCCATTTCATTGCAAATGTGGCCTCTGAACATTTTTAAAGGGGGTCCTAATGACATATATTGTACTTTGTAAGTGAAGGTAACATTAACCTGCTACAGTACTGATTTACTCAAGTCATATGGCTTCTAGAATATCCATACCCTTTTAAGTTATCACAGCTCTAAAGCTGTGGAAGAAAGCATTCCCATAATTATTTTATAAACTAATGGAGTTTCTCCGGGTAGGGAATGACGAAGAGATACAAGTTATTTATTTTCGGCATTGCTAGTATGTGCTTTGGTTGTTCTCTGATTTTTTCTATTAAATAATTAAGTTTATCTAATTTATTTCTAGGAGGTCATTACTGCTTGGAGAAGACATATCCATATTTTGTTTGAAGACAGTACACTTGAACTGACGACTCAAATTCCTTTTGAGATGTAAATGTTTTCCTCTTTCTAACATATTGATGTAGGACTTCTGCACATCCAAACGAAAAGAAGGACAAAAAAAAAAAAAAAATTGGTACCTAACTGAATTATTCCACCTGTGAAGGTGTTCACAAGATGATTCCGTTCATAAGCTGTGAAATTCCTTTCCAACTAACACATTATATCACTTTAATTTCCAGAATCTTCAAATGATTCCAAAATGCATGTCACTCACATTATTAAGCTTTATCTGTGAACCTTAGGGATACTTGCTTAGGTACTGACATGTCATACACAAACTTCTTAAAATGTTAAATGACACCAGATAATGAAAGACAGAGTACCTACTTATTTGCATTGCTCTAAAGTCTAAATCATACTTAACACAAACATTATACATTACCATGCAGATACCTCCAAGAAAACAAAATAAAAAAAGTAGTTTATAAATCGGACTACTAGTACCTATTTCTTACTTTTTCATAACTTGTTTGTCAACTAAAATTATAAGCTTCATGAATTAACATAAACTAAATTATTGATCCAAAATTAATGCAAAAAATAGTACCTGTTGGATAGGGCAACTTGCTGGGTGACCAAGGCTCCAAGCCACTCTTGCAATAGCTCTCCATCTGAGCCCTAATTCCCTCCACATCTCCCCATTTCCTCCACCGCACTGTAGCCATTGCTTCCTCCATAGTATGTATGTTAAACGGGTGCTTAGACAATGCCATATCAGCGCCTTCTTTCACTAGAAGCGAATGCACCAACAACAATGGGTCTACTGTCAACTGCAGCTTTGCATCCACCCAAACACTAAAATGTGAATTTGGGAATAGCCGATGGATTATGTACTTGAAAATAACACCGTTCATTGCTGGGTTTTTATATGGCAATTTTTCGGTCGGGAGATTGATAATGCGCCATGCACCAATTGTGTGGATTTGGTCTGGATTATCAGGTAAAATTTGGTGAAAAGTTAGGGTTTTGAGTGTCGTGTTATCTATGAACATGAAGAAACACACAGAATTTAGGGTTTTTGAGCCAAGGCCTCTGGGCTGTCGAACTTTGTCGTGGTCATTAAAAATAGCTGAGACCACAACTAGGCCAGTGCACCTCTCCATTTCGAGTTTATCTAGCATTGTGAAAGAGAATTATGTAAAAATCATAAATAGTTTGACAAATGCTCATGAAATTGAGTATTTATAAATGGAAGAATATAATTTCGCTCAAACTCTTTTTATTTGAAAATTTGCTGATTCTTGAAAAAAGTCTGGAACCCTTCATCACAACCTTTACCCTTTTCAGTTACTCTAAAATATAATATACTTAATCACCCTTAGAAAATTCATCACTTTTTGCAGGATATTAAATCTTCTGCTTGTCTTCTTAATAACACTAGTGGGATCATTACATTTATTGACACACCATCTGTACAATAAGAAATCTTATTTTGAAGGGAAGGATGCATCATTAATACTAATCATTGTACTAAAGCTTAGGCTTTAATTATCTTACGCTTCAAGAAATCTATATATGAATGCACCTTTAATATGTCTCCCAAAATTTCAATTATTAAATTAGAATAAGGACATCAATTCTGTAGCATAAAGAATAAACTGACTATAATTCTTTTAGAGCTGCCACCTTCAATTCCTAAGAAAATAATTGGAATAAGCAGCTGAATTATGGATTTCACAAAAGATAGTGAGATATATGTCACAAGTTCTATAGATCAAAATGTGATAAGAAAAATCCTGCCTTAATAGAAATTAGAAGTAAACCTTCATGTTTGATTGGCAATTCATTCGAGGATCCACAAGGCACCTCCTTTCCATGGCTATAATTGAAAAATGATTTTCTAATCTCGAAAGAATAATTCCCTGAAAAGCTGTCAGCTTTACCCATCTCATATCTCAAATTAGTGAAATTCTGATGGTTACTCTTAAGATTTTTATAAACATCGCGCATCTCCTCAAGCACCTCGGTATACTCTGATCAAATCATGAAAAGCAAAATAAGAACACAATAAACCCCCAAAAATTCGCATCAATTTACCAATCCGTAATCTGCATCAGACGAAATTTAACCTGAGAAATGTATCGGAGAGGTGCAATCTGATCGGGAGGATGGTAACGCATGCTTGTGTTCGCCATAGGAACGAGGGTACGAGAAGAGCTCATTAGATTTGTTCAATGGCGGCTGAGATCCAAATAGGCACCTATTGGATTGCGATTGAGAGAGAGAGACATAGATTGAAAGGGGGAGAGTCGTGAAGAGGTACAATAGAGAGAGGCAGAGAAGCTTCGATTGGAAGACGGGTGGTGTTCCCACTTTTACCCATGCCATGTGTACGAGTAAGCGCGCGCACTCGATTGGAGCCTTGGAGGATTTCAAGGGTCGGTTATTTTTATCTTTTTATTTATTTATTATATATTCTTGTTGCCTTTTGTCTTATTTTGCTTTTTCTGTTTTCAGAGTAGTATTTTATTTTGATGCAAGTAAGGGTTAGTTAGTTACTCTGTTATCTTGCAGTGACGTAGTTAGAGGCAGAAATAAGGTTCCAAATTATTTTCGTTTCGAATAAGGTTCGGGTTTGAATCGTCTCTGTGACTCTTTTTTTTTTTTTGTCTCCGTCTGGAGAACAGCTTGGGTCCGATGGGTTTCGGGACTGTCCGATTTACTTTAAGTTCGTGTGCACGAATTTTGAAGCAGAAGTGAAAGTTGCGGGCACGAATTTTAAAGTAGATTGGACGGTTGTCGAACCCATCGAACTCACTTTGAGTCCGATGGACATCGGACCTAAATTGATTCCCTCCATCTGAGCCGCCTGTTTCTGGCTGAGCCATTTCTTCTTCTTCTTTTTCAAATCACACTTTTATTTTGTTGGAATCATTCTTACTCTGTTTTTTATTTTTCGAATAGCGCCTGATGAGAACTTTTTTTTTTCTCCTAATCGAGCTCTGCGTATAAATCGGATTCGAATTATTTATTATTTTCTATTTTGAACGAGTTGCAAAACAGGAGTAAGCAGCTATTATGTGACTTTTGTCTTTTCCCCCCTTTCTTATAAAGTATTCTCAATGAAAAGAGAATTCTAGATTAGTGAAATTCAGTTGATTGTTTTGCATTAAAATAAATTAAATTCAAAGTTGACGTGACTTTTTATAAATCTCAAATTTTAGCAGGAATGCACGTACAATATGTGCATCATTTTTTTGGAAGATTCAGAATGAAAAAAAAATTGCACTATTCTAAAATAATATTAAAAATTTTCCAAAAAAATATTTGTCTTCAACACATTTTAAATTGAAAATCATGTTAAGATGTACGGATTGACTGTTTGAACTTTAAAAACAAAGATAAAAATGTAATAACATAATTGGAATACGAAAACAATAGAATATTTTTAATCGAACTCTCTAAATTTATCTACATTAATATTTTACCTTATCTAAAATATAGAGGGATGGACTCTGTAAAACTTCAGTTGATAACATAAATATACTACATTATATGATTATGCAATATTACACCGAGGTTGGCTAATATCAAAACGTTTGTTCTTAGATCGTGGAACAAATGTTTCGTTTTTTACATTTTCAAAGTCCAAACAGTTAATTCAAACCGTTCAACATTCAATCTATATTAAAATGTGGCTAGAGACCAAATTTTATATTTTTTGGACTATTTATTAATTCAGTTTTAAAATCGCTGTTTTCAATGATTCATAATTTTTTAACTGTTTATTAAAATCAGCGATTTTAAAACTGACTTAATAAATAGGATAAAAATTTCAAAAAATGTAAAATTTGGTCTCCAAGCACATTTAAATATAGAGATCACATCTAACGGTTTGGATCGGCCGTTTGAACTTTGAAAATCAAAAAAACCAATTGGTTACACCACGTCTACGAAACAAACATTTTGATATTAGCGAACCTCATATTACACCAACATATGAGGATGCAAAAATGACATTCAAACCAGCGCCTTTGAGTTGTTTGGGAAGCAATGGAATAAAAGAAAAATTGAATAATGCATATGTAAATTACTCTGCCGTTTGATGAATGCCGAACTAATATGGTGTCCGAGTTACTATGCATAGCACGGTTTTGAATAATGCATATGTAAATTACTTGAGTTGTTTTGGATGGTCCAGAATTTTCAGATCAAGTGATTTTCTACCTATCTAAAAAAAATAGTAAAAAAGTTTGAAAAAATGTAAAATTTGGTTTGCAAGTACATATTCTTATAATCATGTTGAACGGTTCGGATCGACCGTTAGAATTTTAAAAACTCAAATATTGAGCCGTAGCACGGACCAAACCGTGCTATGCATAGTACCGTAGCCACACTCATTGCCTTTTATCTATGGTGCCAGAGAAATGTTCCCGAAATTTTTATTATATTAAAAAATATTAAATTTCCAAATCTACACACGCTTTGTCAAATTTGCACAATCCAGTAAATAATTTACCAGAAACAAACCCTATATAGGTAAATTATTCATCAGAATTGAAATCCTATTTTCGATAAATAATTTACCGCAAATAGGATTTTCTAATTTTTTATTTTAATTAAATAAAAGATGTTATGATTATTTTCTATTGAAATATTAGAAATATTTTTATATCTCTTTAAAAATAGATAGAATACTATATAATTGAATTTATTAGAAAGACTGCGACAAATAATTCGGATCAACATTTTTGGGCCGGATTTTTTTGTTGTTGTAAACAAAATTAAAATATTTTTTTGTGTGTTACTGAAAAAATAACAAAAATGTTTTGAATCGAGTTATTCATCCCGGTTCAAAAGACACTTCTAGATAAATAAAAAATTATCGTGGTCCTTCTAGTATATTCCAATTCTAAGATACTTCATCTATTTTTTGAAAAAAAAATTGATTTGACATTTCGGCTCTGACGAATGATGTCAAATCAATTTTTTTTCGAAAATAGATGGAGTATTTTAAAATTTGAATGTACTACAAGGACCACAATAATTTTTTTATTTACTCAGAAGTGACTTTTGAACCGGGGTCAATAACTTAGATTTAAAATATTTTTATTTTTTCAGTAACAGACAAAGAAATATTTTAATTTTTCTTACTGTCGCAAAAATCCGGTCTGAAAAATATTGATCCGAGTTATTTGTTGCACTATTTTTAATAAATTCAATTATATAGTACTTCATCTATTTTCAAAGAAGCATAAAAATATTTCTAATATTACAATAGAAAAAATAAAAAAATCATAACATCTTCTATTTAATTAAAATAAAAAAATTAGAAAATCCTATTTTTGATAAATTATTTACCGGAAATAGGATTTCTGGATCCTTGAATAATTCACCGGATATAGGACTTATTTCCGGTAAATTATTTACCGGATTGGGCATATTTAAAATTTTGTCCAAAACGTATGTAGATTTGAAAATTTGATAATTTTTGTAGATATAATAAAAATTTCGGGAAACTTATAAATAATTATCGAACTTCTCATATATATGAAAGTAATTTGAGTCCGACAATCATCGAATTCAAATTTGAGTCTAATGAGTTCCATGTTCGTCTGATTTACTTTAAGAATTATGCGCGTTAGATCTGCCGACATTTTTATTAATATCCAAAGTTTAATACAAATTATTAATTATACCCAGAATCGGACCAATTATCGATATATACCCAAGCCGGCCATTTTATGGCCGGCTATGTACCCTCCTTAAGCCGGCCAGAAAATGGCCGGCTATGTACCTTTTTTTTTTTTTTTTTTAAACCGCATTATTTTTGTTTTAGGTGATTTCTTTTAGAGTCAAATATTTCATTTCTGAGTTTCGTACAAAATAATAAAGTACACACAAAATGCAAATAGAGTCCACACAATTTTTACAACATGCATATAAATCACCTATTACTACCACGTCTAAATCCCCGAAGTAAACCACTTGCGAAAGATGACCTACGAGATGGCCTAGCAGGTGGCTCTGGTTGCTCACTAGATGGCCCGGCCTGGGCTCCAGATGGCGCTGCTTGGCTTGTAGATGGGCCGGCCTGGGCTGCAGATGGCCCTGCTTGGCTTGTAGATGCTCTTGTTGTGCGTCTACTAGTGGACCTCCTCGGTTGGACAGATGGCTCCCCTTGCACCCCAACCGCCTCTCCTCCTATGTTAACCGCCTCTCCCATTGCTTCGGCATACATAGCAGCTGCATCTAAACGGCTCGTAGCTGTGCTACGCCGTGACCCTCCGGACCCACTTCCCGACGCCATTACTCGCTCATTTTCTTCCGCATTTGCTGCGTTTCTTGCCTCTGCATTTGCATGTGTTACTTAGTAAGTTGGTATAAATTGAAAAGAAAAATAATTTTGGATGAATGTTACATACCTCTTCGTTGCCTATCGGAAGTGGAACGGCGAGGCTGATGCCCCCTTCGTCTACCTTCCATTTCATCCATCGTCATTACATGACGGATGTGTTTTCGCCTCCCCTTCCTAATCCAACCACTACTCGGAAGGATTCTGTCTCCAGGGTTAGGAGGCCAGTCTCCCATATTGCCAATTGGATTGAACACATGGTTCCAAGTACTCACAAGATAGGGTGTTTTATACCAGTCTGCAACAAAGTCGTCCTCTTGCCAGTTTCGGTCACGACAAACAGCTAAGACATGAGCACACGGAATAGAAGTTAACTGAATACCTCTGCAAGTGCATTCCATTTGTCTGTCGGGACCGCGCGTCACAATATACATGAACTCCCTGTGAGTGGGTTCCATGTTGCCCATGTCGCTACGGGTGCAAGGAACGTACTCATTTGGGGATGAAACTTGGTACTGACCTTGGCCCTGCGTGTAACGCACCAATTTCATTTTTGAAGCTTTCCCCCACCGTTTTTTGATCTTTTGCAAAACCCGGTCAGAAAGAACCTGTCCCTTGTCTTGTAATTCCATTGCTCGCTGACGCCGCTCAACAAACCATATGTTGCACGTGTAGAACGTATCCTCAACTACGGCACAAACAGGCAAGCTACGACTCGTTCGGAAGACATTATTGAGTGACTCGGAGCCATTTGTTGTCATGATACCAAACCGGTATCCTCCATCACAGGTTTGAAAATTTTTCTCATAATTGGACGGCTCCATCACATCATTAGGACGTACTTTGCCCACTCTCTTTAAATACGCATTGCACTTCGGATTTAGCTGCACAAAAACAAATGTGTTATTTCATTTTCATAAAATTCTTATAAGATAATTAAACGAAATGATATAAGTTAGACATACATGAGCAAACTCTTCGAACATCTCTTTCAATCTTCTCGGCTTCTTCCTCTTTGCTCCTTCCCTGAACCTCCATCCGTACCATCTGTCTCCTCCACAGTTCTTGACTAGGTTGTCAGCAACATGCTGCATACAATACCTGTGCACAAAAAGCTCGGGAGGCCATCCGTATTCAGCTGTCAGTGCAGCTTTGATCCCCTTGTGCTGGTCCGATATAACACATACAAATTTACACGAGCCGAGCACTTCATTCCTCAACCACTGCAAGAAAAAACCCCAATTCTCAGTATCCTCCTGCCGCACAATTGCAAATGCAATAGGCAACAATTGGTTCTCGGCATCGTAGCCGCAAGCTATCAAAAGCCTCCCCTCATATCTCCCAGACAAGAAGCAGGCATCGATGGTGATCACTGGTCTCAGGTACTGGAACGCCGCAATGCATGGACCAAACGCCCAGGCTACGGCTTCGAACTGGGCAACACCTGGCATGATTAGTCCTGTTTCCTTATTCCGTACCGGGCTGGTCAGAAATTGGTGCGTCGAGCCGGGATGTTGTAGCAAATTGCAAGCAACAGTGGTCTCAGCAAGCTGTATGAAACCTCCCAACTCCCAAATTGTCGGGCTATTGCCAGCTCACGGCCCCTCCACAGTCGGTTGTATTTATGTGTCACATTGTCATACACAGACAAAACAATGTCTGCCACTGTCCGGATGCTCATACACGGGTCCTTTTTAATGGCGTTCTCAATGACATCGGCAATGAGTGATGCCGTCAGACATTCGTGGTCATTCCTCGTACTCTCAGTCCTACATGTGTGAGGCCTGTCTTGCTTAGTTATAACCCATGCGTCTCCACATCCCGTCGGCTTTGCCCTAAGCTCGTAACGGCAATTCGGATCCTTGCACAACAGAGTAACCCGATCCCTGTCACTTTTCCAAGATCTGAACTCCTGATTCTTAGTTATATGGTGCTCTCTGATCTTCTTCATTAGGTCTTCTTTGCTCTTAAAATATTGGTTTGCTTTCAGCTCACCTTTGTACTCAATCTGTTGCCCATAATAACCAATATCTGCTTCTCTAAACTCTGAAACATCATTGAGGTCTGGGAACGGGTGCGTATCAGTCCGGCCACTAAGCGGCCCCCCTCATAAGTATGCCTTTCAGCTGTTTCAACCGGCCCGTCTTCATCGCAACCTTCCACGTGATCTGAATCCCCCCACATTTCTCCATCAAATTCATCCCCGCTGACCAGATCATCCTCCGGTATTTCATTAATATCTTCAAAGTCCGGGCAGCTTGCATCGTCTACTGGTGCAGGTCTGGGGTAAGGTGATACTGGAGGTAACGGTAAAGGAGTGGCATTTACGGATCTAGGTGGGGTTGAAACTTGAGTGTCTTGGTCTGCCTCGATTGTGTCTAGGTGGGGATGCAACTGAGTGTCTTCGTTGAGGTGCTGGTGGAGTGACGTAGTTGTAGGGTTCTGGGTCAGGTTCGTTGAGGAGTAAGGTGGAGTCACGTCTGTAGGTTTCTGGTTGTGGGGTATAATGTGGTGCCGCTGACCCAGCGCCCGAACTTCCAACCCCGGGCTCTACCGGAACTCTTCTAGCAAATATTTCTATTAGAAAATTCCCTTCTGACCTCAAATAACCATACATGCCTCTCCACGTACTCTCATCTACCAGTTTCGCAACCATAAATTTTCCGCTGGAGGGATGGCAATATCGGGTTGCCAATTCTAGGTCGCACCTTTCTGGGTTGTAGCCGGTGTGTGTGTAAACTATGGATTTCAGGTCTAAAAGTGAGATGTCATCTGGAATCATTAATGAATGAGCTGCATCTTTGTTGTAATACGCCCCTTGTGCACTATTAAGCATCTTCCCACCATAGTGTAATGAAATAAAGGCCATGGTAAACAAACTACATTTTAGAAAATGGTAAATAATTGTCAGGTTACTAAACGGTAAACATTTGTCAGGTAACTAAATAGTAAACAATTGACTGGTAAACAATTAAGTAAATGGTAAACAATTAAGTAAATAGTAAAGAATTAAGTAAATGGTAAACAATTAAGTAAATGGTAAACAATTAAGTAAATGGTAAACAATTAAGTAAATAGTAAACAATTGTAAAGAATTAAGTAAATGGTAAACAATTAAGTAAATGGTAAACAATTAAGTAAATAGTAAACAATTGTAAAGAATTAAGTAAATGGTAAATAATTAAGTAAATGGTAAACAATTAAGTAAATGGTAAACAATTAAGTAAATGGTAAACAATTAAGTAAATGGTAAACAATTAAGTAAATGGTAAACAATTAAGTAAATGGTAAACAATTAAGTAAATGGTAAACAATTAAGTAAATAGTAAACAATTAACTAAATAGTAAACAATTAACTAATTAATTAATATATAAAATAAAACATAATAAAAAAAAAAAAAATTTACCTCAACAGTAGCGATGCCTCGGGATGTGTGAAGAAACTGAAGGGGAGGGGTGGTCTTTTATAGAGTTTTTGGCGTTTAAAAAAAAAAAAAAAAAGGTACATAGCCGGCCATAAAATGGCCGGCTTAAGGAGGGTACATAGCCGGCCATAAAATGGCCGGCTTGGGTATATATCGATAATTGGTCCGATTCTGGGTATAATTAATAATTTGTATTAAACTTTGGATATTAATAAAAATGTCGGTTAGATCTGCAAATATTATAGCAGACATGTATGTACATATTTTAATTTTTTTTTTTTTTAAATCTTGTCAGTGACTGACAAGCATTTAATTGATATAAAAAGATTATTACAACCTGAGTTAAAGACTCAGCCACAGAAAATCCTAAAATACAATATCTCCAGACTCAAGGGTGCGTCTTATTTGATATGTAAAACATGTACATATTTTAAAGTAAATCAAACGGACAAAAAAACCCATTAAATCTAATTGATGTCATACCCAAATTGGTTCAATGAACGGTGAATAGTGTACCAGATCTCATCATTATTATATGCAGGAATTTTTTTATAAAACGTAAATAAAAAAGAAAAAAAATAAAAAAAACAGATTGATTACTTTTCAAATTACAAAAACCATTAATGGTTAAACCGTTAAACATATGTGGTCTATGTTATTTCATAATTGATCATAGAATAATTCTCAATCTTAGTTTTAGGGTTTAGGATTTTTCTGGTTTTGCTAAACAAAATTGGAATCTAATGCCAATATTTCTTCTCCTTTGTCTGTTTAGTATGAAATTTGCCACTGGTAAACTTCTGATTTTCAGTTGTATGCTTCAGCTTCTCTCTGCATCTCTATTTGCACAGTGGTATATTACTTCTTCTCTTTTTAATAATTACTGGTCTGATCATATGTTATACAGTCTATTTATTGGTTTTGCACATAAAATTCTTGGATATATTGGTTCTTTATCTGATGTTATACAAGTCCTTGTCTCTTTGGGTCTTATCCCTCTTCCAAACATAACACATAGGTAATGTTAATTTATTTCACGTAGCCAAAACAGTTTCAGCTGTATAGTTTTGTATAGTTTTTGTTATATCACTGTATAAGTATTCCCAATTTTATCAGCTATACAATTTTTGTTATATCTTAGTACAATTTATTAATTTTTGTTGTATATAGTTTTCTTATGTAAACATTTTATGTACTTTCCTCTCTGTGGCATCTAGTATTTATATACTTGTAAAACACATATTTATTTTTCGTGTATACTGTATACTTTGTTTTACATATTTGTAGAAGAGTGAGCCTATGGTGCTATGCATAGCACGGATGGCTAGTGTACTACGGCTCAATATGGTACTTTTTAAAATCCTAACGGTCGATCCAACCGTTCAATGTGATAATCATATGAATATGTACTTGCAAACTAAATTTCATATTTTTTTGATTTTTTTTACTATTTTTTTAGATAGGCAGAAAAATCAGTGTTTTCTGAAAATTCTGGACCATCAAAATTCCACCTATCGAAAAAAATAGTAAAAAAATTCGAAACAATATAAAATTTAGTTTGCAAGTACATATTCATATGGTTATCACATTGAACGGTTGGATCGACCGTTAGGATTTTAAAAAGTACCATATTGAGCCGTAGTACACTAGCCATCCGTGCTATGCATAGCACCATAGGCTCACTCTTTGTAGAATTTCAAAGTGAAAGCGAACATAAGAGCATTCACATCGGGGATTGTTTTTTCGATTTCTAATCTCAGCTGGCAATTTAATTTCAGCGCTGCACGCCGATAGCAAGTTTTCTTATTTAGCAAACGTTTTCTAAAACCACGCTGCAAAATTTTTAATTTTTATTGGCTCCCATCTCTCTCTCCTCCCCAGCAATTGACCTTGCGTTGAAAATCAATTTCAGCGATGGAGCTGTTTTGAAATTAAGATTAATTTAATTTTTATTTGGCGGTGAACAGCTGTATTTTTACTGTACTTAATTTATTTCTAATTTCACCGTTCTGGATGCTCTAATAGTAACCGTTGTGGATGCTCTAATAGTAAGATATATGTGACACTCACTACAGGTTTTAAACAGAAAGGAAATAATAATGCAATAGCATCATATGTACACACAAAATCTTGTTTTTTAAGCCATTTTTAATATAGCATTCTTGCTACTGTATGACAAATTAGCTACTGATTAAATTAATTAAACCGAAGTAAAACTTTATTTTGTATTTTACATCATAAGACTGCTCTACAAAGTACAAACCTTATTTCTCCGCACCTGAAAAACAATTTCTCAACATGACATGGACTCTGCTAGCTCCATTTAGAAATTAGTACCTTACAAGTTGCTATATTTTAAAAATTATAGCCTTTAAGATATACACTCCCCAAAGTAAAGTCCTAATATGTAAATCCCCATCTCACTTTTGCAAAATAAAACCCCTCACATTTTGTTTATACTTCCCTGAGAAAACAGCATCCATATCTCATTAACCCTGCCACTAAACTCAAATGGCGAGTTGTACTGTGCCACGGTATAAGACGACGTGGGGTCCGCTTTCCTTCCCTGGTCCACAGCTGATGCCCAATTAGACCCCTGAAGACTCAAATAAAGAGCTGCTGCTTCCTCACCGAGGGTATCGTCAGATACAAATCCACTGAACTGCCTAACAGCGGCAAATGTGGGCCCCCACTTCTGCAGGTGGAGCCCATCAGCTGCTGGCGGGTCTGCTTGATTCTTCTTTGGTACGTAGAAACTCACGACGAAAGATGAGGCACAGAAGGGACCGTCACTGGGTGAGACCTGAGTGATCACGGGACTCGTCATCTCTATTGTTTCATTGTATGCATTTTTCCCTTGGATGTAGTTGAATAACCTATAAAAAAAAGGAGAGTTGCTGTTAAGGATTGCAATTCAAGATGCTTGGTTTTGGGACTGTTCAGTATAAGATTCTTAGGAATTCATAAGGTGGTCAAATCCAATCCAGACAACGGGATAAACAGCTTTAACCAAACTAAATGGAACCTGAATTGAGCACAAGTTGCCTTAACAAGAACTGAACAGGCAACTTACAACCTAATCTGACCTTAAAGTTGAATCCGGTCTGACAGGAAACCAGACTAAGGTGCCGAAAAGATCAACAATGGGTCAAACCATAACATTAACTGACCTGAATGACTCAAGGATGAAAACAAACCCAAACCCAATTTTGACCTTGCCAAACCCGCAAATTAAAGCCTTTCTTTTATTTCCCCTTCTTCAAAACAAAATTAGAAGAGAGAAAAGGGAAGACAAGTTATGGTATTGGTATCCAAATACATGACCACAAGAAATTAAATCTCTGTATGATAAATTGATAAAAATTGATCAAACATGGTACTAGGCACAAAGATTTTGCCCCATTGGGAGCACTGGCTAGTTTAAATCATACTTTTTATTCTTGGAAACACAAATCACTGGACCTAATAGAAGCAAATATATTATTTTAGAATAAGTACCCTTACTAAAGAAGCTTATGTGACATTAAAGTTATAGCAAGAATAAACAAAATGAATAGCAAGGTAAGAGATTTGAGATTCTCACTGAAGGAATCCGGTGCGAGTGGCCTCAACAAAGGAAATGTCTTCAATGGGGGCGGTAGACACCCACACAGTTGAGTTGTACCGGCGGATCTCGAACCCGTTACCCTGGTCCACCACGTCATAGCTCGGGCACTCAATCCGCTCGCATGTAGGAGGTACGGATTTGAGCGCACAGGCGCAAGCGATGAGCGAAAAGAGGAGAAGAGATGAAAGGATGTGTGCTTGCGTAGCCATTGAACAATTTGATTGTAGAACACAAGTACTGTACCGCACTAACTGAAGAGAAGGAGTTGGGATTTTATTTTATTGCCAATTTTGGATAAGAATTTTTGAGCAAATGTTGATGGATGGATGGAAATGGTTTAAAAGGAACAAATAGGGAGAATATTACAGGATTGGTTTATGGCTCAGATGCTTCCACGTATGCACTAATTCATGCGTTCGCTCGCTGCGACTACATGTGTATGAATTTATTTTACTTGGACACAGTTGAGTTATGTTTGAGAAGATTCTTGGATTTTCCTATAGATATTTTAAAGTGAATTTTTTGGAAGATTTTAACAGTTGCATCAAAGTTCATCAGTGGCTCAGTTGCATCAAAGTTGAAATTACTTGCATCGAAATATTGGGCCAAGATTGAATTGCAAGCAACAATTCAAAAATTAAAATGCTGAGCCCCAAATGAAAATACGCCAACTTCGCACGAGCCCTATAAGGTGACAATTTCCAACGGGGCCTAGATTTAACTCGTTTAGGACCTCCATTTGTTTCCATCTTTTCTTTCTTTTTTTTTTCTCTTTTCTCAGCTGGAGTTCTCATTGTTGGATGGCAGTGCATCTCACTTTGAGAAGAGCTTGGGTCCGATGGATTTAGAGACCGTCCAAACCGTCCAATTCACATTAAGATTCGTGCACACGAATTTTAGAAAAGACGCAAAAGTTGCGGGCGCGAATCTTAAATCAGATCGGACGGTCATCGAATCCATCGAACTCACTTTGAGTCTGATAGGCATCGGACCCAAATTGGTTCCTCTCACTTCATGTTCACGCATCCAACCTCCTACGGCCGAGTTCAGAATTTTTTTTTTTAGAGTTATTGTTTAAAATTATCACTAACAAATATATTAATAAACAAAGTTATTTACAGAGGGTTGAAAATTTGACACCAAAATATTAAAGAAACATATAATTAACTATCTTGCATACAATTTCCAAATTCGCGCAAGTTGCAACTGCACATACTTACACATTAGAAGCATTGAAGCTACTCTTTTTAAAATATATATAGAGAGAGATTGAGGTCATAGTGGTATGACCAAGGCTTTAATACTGTCAATTTATTTTTGTGATTTTTAAAATTCAAATAGTCTATTTAAAATGCTCAATATGTTCATCATATTAAAATGTGCTTGAGGACCAAATTTTACATTTTTTTGAAAAAAAAAATACTATTTATTAAGAATTTTTAAAATTACTATTTTTTTAAAAAAATTATTTAACTCTTATTATGAAAAAAGTGATTTTCAAAAATCCTTAAAAAAAATAGTAAAAAATCTTCAAAAAATATAAATTTGGTCTCCATTCTCCAAGCACGATTCTAGTATGTAGAACATGTTAAATATTTTAGATCAATTAACTATCTCGCATACAATTTCCAAATTCGCGTAAGTTGCAACTGTACATACACATTAGAAGCATTGAAGCTACTCTTTTTAAAATATAGAGAGAGAGAGAGAGAGAGAGATTGAGGTCATAGTGATATGACCAAGGCTTTAATACTGTCAATTCATGTTTGTGATTTTCAAAATTCAAATAGTCTATTTAAAATGCTCAATATATTCACCATATTAAAATGTGCTTGAGGACTAAATTTTACATTTTTTGAAAAAAAAATACTATTTATTAAGAATTTTTAAAAATTACTGTTTTTAAAAAAAATTATTTAACTTTTATTATGAAAAAGTGATTTTCAAAAATCCTTAAAAAAATAGTAAAAAATCTTCAAAAAATGTAAATTTGGTCTCCATTCTCCAAGCACGTTTCTAATATGTAGAACATGTTAAATATTTTAGATTAATTATTTAAACTTTGAAATCGCAAAAACGAATATATTAGTAACACTAAAATTTTGATCAGACCACTATGACCTTAACCAATCTCTCTCTGCATAAATTTGGCGTTGCAGCAACTAAATACATATCTCTGTTTAATTATTTTATCATATAACTTAACAATTTATATTGTAAACAACCAAGTTGCCTTATCTAAATATCAACATATTATCATACAAACCAACCAGCCGACTCCAGCATCCACTTCCCAGGCCACCAAGGTGTTTCTCAATTCAAATTACCAAAAGAAGGAAAAGAGCTATATACAAACCACACCAAAAAAAAAAAAAAAAAAATACAGAAGATGATTACCTCCAGAAGTGAGTTAGCTATGGGATCACACCTATTCAAGATCACCGGCTAACCGGTGCTGCATGCCGGTGTTTTATTAATTTAATAATTAAAGGAGTTTTTCAATGCTACTGAGGCTTAATATTAATGAAGAAAGAACCCCAAAAAAAAAAAATAGCTCTCCTAATATGAGTTGCGACCCACTCTTCAATCCGAATTGTTCTGGTGCCTAATAATTGATGGATGGATAATACATATATAAAAATTAACATGCATCTTTAATTTGACTAAATTAAAAATCAAATGATGTGCATTGCACTATACCTAACCAATTTGTACCAGCTATACATAAGCTGGGCATGTAGGTATTGCCCCTGTTAAAGGAAAGGCAAAATACAATGGTTAAAATATGAAACAATTTATAAGAAAATCAGTTTCAGATCATTTTAGATTAATTTAGACAGGAAGGCCCTGTTAGGGAAGAACCAGCTAAATTTGACTTAGAGTTTGCCAAATGCACGATGGTAGAGTAGAATTTTTTAAATGCCAGCTGTGCTCCCTCATTGATCACAGATTGTGCATATATAGCACCTGATTAACAACTACCTTAATTCTCTTCCCTCTTCATTTTGGATACAAATTAAAAGTTAGAACAGACTACATGTTACATCCATGGCTGAACCCAAAGACACAAGCGAATTCGTTTGCGAGTCCCATATCTTTGACATTTTCGGCTACTCGACCATCAAAGGCCTCGGCACAGGCAAGTACATCAGATCGAGCCCCCTCCATGTAGGCGGCCACGATTGGGTCATCCAATTCTTCCCTAATGGTCGGCATAGCTACACTACCGGTTATGTTTCCCTCTACGTAAAGCTCTTAAATCCTCCAAACAAGAAGGTGTCGGCTATTCTGAGCTTCAGCGTGAGAACACGGGACAAGGGTAATTATGTGTCGGACCAGTCTTCGTGCACCGCAAATTCCAGTACGTTGTTGCAAACTTTTGATGCAGACAATCCAATCCAAGGGGTTCCCTACTACATGAAAAAATCCGACCTCTCTTCCTCCAAGTACCTCTCAGACGATTGCTTGACATTTCGGTGCATCCTCTGGGTTTGCATGGATAGTCCCGCAACTCCCGTTGCAACCGTACCGAAGCCTCCTTCTGTACCGTCTTCAAACTTAGCCGTGCATTTCAGCCAGCTATTAGAGAGCGGGGAAGGTGCGGACGTCAATCTCGCCGTCGGTGGAAGAACTTTCTTTGCACACAAATGTGTGCTAGCGGCTCGTTCCCCTGTTTTCAGAGAAGAACTATTTGGTTCCAAAAGTGAAAAGGCAGCTGCCGATCGTGTTGTTGTGGAAGGTATTGATGCTGCCACTTTCCAGACTTTGCTTCATTTCATCTATACGGATTTGCTTCCGGATTGTGTGTCAGAGTCAGCTGAGGCCGCGGCTGGCGGCAGTGACAAGAGCGCTTCCATAATATCAACTCAGCGGTTACTAGCGGGTGCTGCTCGATATAAGCTGGATAGATTGAAGATGATATGTGAAAACAAGCTCTGTGAAAATGAATATCTAACCATGGAGACGGTGGCCACTACATTGGCTCTGGCTGAAGAGCACAATTGCCATCAACTGAGAGACACTTGCATGGAATTTGCGGTGAAGAAAGAGAATTACTTGGCACTGCCACTGACAGATGGATTTGAGAAACTGAAGCAGAGCCATCCTGCTGTCTTCAAGGAGCTTGTGGAGAAAGCAGCTTAATAAGTTTCATTTTTCATTTCTGTTTATTTTTTATTTGTTGTTGAATTTACATTTTACTTTTTCAATTTTCGTACCAGTATGTTTTTACTATCTTTAGCTTTCAACGAAATCGATCGAGTTTTATTGCTATTGCTATTTGGTTTTAACGGTACTGCGCATGTACTCTAGAAATGCTTGGCCTCCATTATTAGATTGTAAATTCCAAATGTCGGAAGGTCTACACTGTAAAATGGAAGCTAGTACACAACTACCATAGTGATATAATTCGCGTATAATTCGTTTTTTCAATGTTACCGAACCGAACTCCGAATAAAACGCCGAAAAACGTATAATACGTTTTATTCACGAATAAACGCATATATTAACGAATTATTCGCGATAAAAACACGAATTTTTTTATACAGTTTTTTTGGGTTTTTTTTTTCTTCATTGTTGTACCGAATTATTTCCGAATTATATCCGAATTACGAATTTTTGTCCTCGCCGAACCGAACCCGAACTATTAATTTGTCACAATGACTACCACTAGTTGTACCTTGAACAAGTGTGTGATGTATTGAAATGGAATGCGGAATGCCTGCCTGCTAATGCTTTCGGTTTCAGTTTCAATTTCAATTCACGAATGGGCTGGGCCAGGCTGGGATGGGCTTGGATGGGCTGGGATGGTTATTGTTTATGCACCGCTCCTCTTTGCTTTTCTTTGCTTTGCTTGCACCGGCTTCTCCTAGTCTGACCGTTGGCTTCCAATAAATTAATTAGATCCATGTCTCTCCCAATTATCTAATTGTAAATAAAATAGCTAAGAGTTTCCAGTTGCCCGCGTGCTACACGTGAAAGCAAAAATTGATCACAGTAACAAATGATCTCGATTATTCTGAAAAGAATAATATCTTATTTTAAAATAAATTAATTTATAATAATAATTTCTATAAAATAATTTTACAGTCAAAATCAATTTTAGATAAATAAATATTTTCTGTCATTATTAACATTCTTTATAAGAATAAAAACATGATTAATTTCTACATAAAAAACAAGTACAAGAAGAGAGCATGAGAAAATATGCGCCCTCCGATTATAATTAATAACTTGAAAAGATTATAATCGGATAGATGAAGATTTTTATTTCTCCTTTCATTTTTTATTTATCACTAATTTTACTCTGTTTTTCTCCTTTCATTTTTTATTTATCTTTGTTTCTTGCTATAATTTCTTTCTTTTCTCTTTTAACAAAACTTTGTAAAACCTACACCTTGATGTTCAGATTAACAGAATCTTAAGGCTTGACCTCCGCATTTCTCGTCAAAAATAATCATATAATGAAAATTTTATTTTGTATAGATATGTGAATATGAGCGAACACGTGATCCGCGTGCCCTCTACACAACTGATGCATGCACATTAGATTAGATATATAACACAAGGTAGCCTTGCAAATACAATCAAGTTGTGAATTCTCCTCTCTAGATAAGATTACATTACCTGTTCAACTTCATATACATTATGGGTGTAGTTGAAGGATCGTGCACGCTCTATGTACCCAGAAAGGCAGCATTCCAGCAGCAGCAGGGCAGTACCAGTAAACCCAGCTACATCAAGTACGGCATCTTCACCGTCGGCGGACATGACTGGGAGATCCAGGTGTACCCGAATGGCTCGGGCACTGTGGCGTTGCACCTCTGCTTGCTCTCCGACACTGCAGCAGAAGTCACACGCACTGAGATCTGGACCAACCCCGACTATTCAGACCTGGAGTTTGATTACGCCGACAACATTCACAAACCCAACATCCCAAAGGAGATCGACTCTGTCACCGTTGCACCGTCTGATAAGAACGATTGCGTGACCATTAAGGTGGTCTTGTCAGTATTCGGCACAGACAAACCGGCGAAGCCCAACAACGAGTGGAACCCAGATAACGCTGATATTTCTTTTGACGGCAGCAATACCAAGCCTATTTCTAATAAGCCAGCTGAACCCCAGTGGAACCCGAGCAACGCCGACGTTTCTTTCGACAGCAGTAACACTTCCGGTTCCTTCACTGCAAAACCCGATAAGCCCTCTGCAGCTTGGGATCCCAGCAAGGCTGACATTTCTTTTGACAATACGAAATCCTCTTAATTTTTATTTGTTCAGCAATACCGATTATTCTGCTTTTAGTTAATTTTCCTTTTTACCAGTATCATCAATAAGAACATTGTTGGTTCACCGACTAATGCTTTTCAAGATTTTATTTAATGCAACTTGTTTGATATGATTACTAGTGTGTAACCGTGGAGTGCACGGTGCATATTTCTTTTATTGAAGTAATTAAGTTTGTCTAAGCCTAAAGGTGGTGTTTGGTTGTGGACTAAAGTTAAGGTGGCCTAAGTTGTTATTTCAACTTAGGTCGGCCTAAATTATTTATGTTTGGTTGAGGTCTAAAGTTAGACCACGGCTTAAAGTATTTCTTGTTTGGTTAGAGTTGGTAGAGGACTAAAGTTTTGAAGGCCTAAGTTAGTTAATTATTAATAACAAGATACTAATTATATAATATTAATTATTAATTATAACTATAATATATTATAACATTTTTATAATAATTATTTAATATATTAACAATATAAGATATTAATTATATAATTATATATTAATAATAAGATACTAATTATATAATATTAATAAGAACATTTTTAGTTAATTTTCCTTTTTACCAGTACCATCAATAAGAACATTGTTTGTTCACCGACTAATGCTTTTCAAGATTTTATTTCATGCAACTTGTTTGGTATCATTACTAGTGTGTAACCGTGGAGTGCGCGGTGCATATTTCTTTTATTGAAGTAATTAAGTTTGTCTAAGCCTAAAAGGCTAAACCCGGTACATATTTCATCAAGAACTTGTTATAAGTTTTATAATCATTTTTTCTATTATTAATTTTTTTTTATCCAAAGCAGTATCAATATATATATAGAGTAAGGCTACGGTGCTTTGCAAAGTAAACCTCCCGTTTACTTCGGGCCACTTATTGGATTTTAAAAATTCAAACAACCGATCCAAACCGTTCAACTGTTTTAAATATTGAAATGTGCTTGGAGACCAAATTTTATATTTTTTGGAATTTGTTTACTATTTATTAAGCCACTTTGAATATCGCTGATCCGATGGTGAACAGTAAAAACAGTAAAATTTTCTGGACCACCGGATCAGACACTTTCTAAGTGGCTTAATAAATAGTAAAAAAATTCTAAAAAATGTAAAATTTGGTCTCCAAGCACATTTCAATATTTAGAACATGTTGAACGGTTCGGATCGGTTGTTTGAATTTTCAAAATCCAAAAAGTGGCCCGAAGTAAACGGGGAGTTTACTTTGCAAAGCACCGTAGCCTTACTCTCTCTCTATATATATACAAATACTTTTTATGTCTTAAAAATTTATGTTCTTAAAACTTTGTTAAACAAATACTGGAAAATAAGATCATTTTATAACTGAATCAAAGAGACTTGCAGAATTCCATTTCCATGTTCAACCTTCTCAAATTGAATTTGTTCCATGACTGAATCAAAATATGGTTGTCATATCAAATGAGGTTCATTAACAATTGTATTTCGGACTGGAAAGAATTAATTATCTCAGTGGGACCCACAGTTTAAATATTAAGAACCATAGATGCACCTAGTATGCACCCACAGTTTAAATATTTTAAGATAGGTAGAAAATTACTTGATTTGAAAATTCTGGACCATCTAAAAACAGTGATTTTCTATCTATCGAAAAAAATAGTAAAAAAATTCTAAAAAATAAAAAAATTAGCTCACAAGTATATTCTCATATGGAAATCATGTTTAACGGTTCGGATCGACCGTTAGGATTTTGAAAAAGAAAATATTAATCTGTAATACGGACCAATCCGTGCTATGCATATTACCATAGACTCACTCTTTCTCTTTTGCTATTTTTGTTCGTCTAGGGTGTTATCATATTATCGGCGCGATTGCAGTAAATTGGTGCAAAAATTGTATTTCATGTAATTCGAAAGCATTATAAATAATAGATTTTATAATAATCCTTTTTAAACAATTAAAAACTATTATAACATTATTGGATTTAAATCTTGGAAGTACAATTAATTATATCATAGAAAATGAAAAGTAAAAAGAATGAAATCTTAATAATTTGTATTGTGAAGTTACTAGTTACTAAATTATGTGTATAATAAAGGATAACAATCTGAAAATATTGAGGGGCTTCATCACAAAAAACTAAAAGATTCATAAGATAATTTGTCACAACTGTTAATTTACAGAATTTAAGACTTAAAGAGTGTATGGAGGCATTATAAATTAATAAATTTCATCAGCACTAAATTGAACTACACTAAATAGTAATTAATAGAGCTAAATTGGGGCAGACTAATGTCATGCTCCCGAATTTTTTTATTAATATCCACCATTAAATAAAAAAATACAAAAATATCCAACATTTTTTTATATTTTTAAAAATACCCAGACTGCCAGGAATTCTGCCAGTTCTGATTTTTTTTTTTTTTTTATAGATGTGTTTATTTTTTTTAAATGAATTTGGTAGTATAGTCAACAAAAGTGGTAATATCACATTGGACCCTAAAAGACAGTAAATTTGGCCATGAATATGTTTAAAATTTTGTTTTGGTTTGTTGTACGGGTACTGTTATAAATTTGGCTATGAATATGTGGGTACACATCATAAAACTCTGATCTAGAAGTTTACAAGGAATCGAGGTTTTGTGATGTTGGTTCTATTGATGCTAAGAAGCTTAATTAGGCGCATTTTTTGTAATTAGTCAACTATGGTTTGTGACTCTGTATGTATGGTTAATAAGTAACACGTCTTGCTGACATAGGATCTGTGATTTTTGAGTGTCAATTGGTTGCACCAGCTAAGTGAGAGCATGCTACCATGAATACATCGACCTCTTTATCAATTCAATCTTGTTGAGAACTCTTTTAAACTACATTTTTCTTTTTTATACTTAGACATTTTAGACCAATTTCTCCATTATCTTGCACTGTGAAATCATCATTCGTAGAAGAATAGGAGTTCTCTCTTTTCTCTCATTTTCTCTCTTTTGCATGTTCAACACCAAATTTTCTAGTCTCGCGCTTTTTTTCCTTCTCAATATTCCAAAAATAGCCAGCATATTTTTATCTGTGTCAATTTAAGCCCTCTCTTCTCTATCACCGAACTGCCAATTTATTTATAAAAAAATAAACACATCTAGTAAAAAAAAGGACTGCCAAAATTCCTAGTTGTCCGGGTATTTTTAAAATTACCAAAAAACTATAGTCATATTTGTATTTTTTTTATTTAATGTTGGATATTAATAAAAAAAAAATTCGGGTCATGCTTATGTGAGAAGTAATGCTGGTGTTAATTAAATGAGTTATTTCCATTTATCCATATGTGAGCATCTGAAGACAATTAATTTAATCTAAGGATTAAAATTATAGGTGGAGAATCAAATTGCTAGTGTACCCACTCCTCTCCCAAAGCTTTTATACTGACCGAAATTTTTAAAGTTACCACAGCATAAAATCAAAATTAAATAAATACCATTTTTGCTGAGATTTTTCCAATCTTACCACCCACGCGGATCCTGTTCACCAAAATGGGTTGGTGCGCGGACTGAGTGGGCGCACCAACTAGTGCTCTAACTGGGTTAGAGCACCAACTGTTCCGAAATTTTTACTATTCCGAAATTTTCATAGATGGTATCAATTTTTTAAATTATCTCAGTTCAGCTTCAGCCAAATGGATTTGTTCTGAGCTATCTCTATAATATTTTTTTTAATCTTTTGTTCTCCATGGAACTGATACTGAATGAAGGTACTAATTGGACCAGGTGGAGAGGAATAGGAATACAATTGTTTCCTTAACTATGCTGGATTGTATTGAGTGATTGTTTGAAGGGAAAATATTAGTTATACTAGATTAATTACAGAAGGAAGAACATGCCATTAAATTGAGCTGTTAGTGATATCATTGGGCATAAAGTATGCTGCCTGCTCAATGTTACCATTTACTTTTAATACATACTACATGTTAGGATACTATATTACTTATGCATGCACACAGCCGCACAATAATCTGTTGATCTGTGAATTGTAGAACGAACGACAGTTTTACATCACAAAAGGCAACATTCATTCATTGTTAAAGAAGATACAAGAAATTAAAAATTAAACCCCATGTTTCAAATATTTTAAATAAAGATAACAGTTAAAAGGAAGGGAGGCAGCCAGGCAGGAAGGAAGACAATTAATTTCAGCAGTCACCATGAACACTCTGTCCATCTCCATGCCAAGGAATGAAGTGACTTAAGTCGACTTGCTGTTAAGCCTGTCCCGGAGCTCCCTCAGAAATGAGGGGTAAGCAAGCGAAAGACTCATGTACTCATCAGTCAGCGCAATTTTCGACAAATTTTCAGGATCACTAGCAAAGTATAGGCAGGCTTCTCTGAGCCGAGGACAGTTGCGCTGCTCTGCCAAAACTACAATTGTTGCGAACGTATCGACTGAGAGTTCCGTGCACAGCGTCTCCTCGCACATTAATTTTAGCCGAGTCAGTGCATACATATCAGCAGCTGCAAGTAGTTGCTGAGTGTTTGCAATGGAAGCTGTAGTATCACTATCACCGAGTTCTTGATCATCAGTGACCGAATCTGTGTATATGAAATGAAGCAACATCTTGAATATCGATGGTTGAATGTCATCGATATGGATTCTATCACTGTGGCCTGTCTGAGTGGGACCAAAGAGCATATTTTTAAACACAGGTGATCGAGCTGCAAGTACTAATTTGTGAGCCTGAAAGAGCTCCTCGTTGACCAAGAATGTTACATCAAGCATGTCTTTATCGTGCCAGAGCTTTGCAAAATGCTCGCGATATTCCAGGGAATGCGCTGTCGCAAAAGAACTTCCTGCCTGTCTGGTGGAGTCCGAGACCATAATGGTAACAGTACACATGATGACAATGTGACCATCCAGTAGGTATTTCTCGATCGCATCATCTTGCATAAAGAATTGAACCCAACGGCCGGAAACGTCATGAGAAGCAAAAGTACCATTCGAAAAGACTTGTGACAACCTTTTTGTTTTTTCCGCAGATAGTGATCCGTTATTTTCAACAAGAGTGAAATCAAAAATGGCATTGACATTTTTGGCTATAGTACGAAGGAAAACATAGAGAGCAACAGACGCACCTTGAGCTGGATCCCCCGGCTCCTTCCCTTTTGGGTAGTAGAAGAGCATCCACTCATATCCCCCGACAGAGAAAACCGGAGATTTGAGGAAACTGCCAGGGCGAAAGTTCATGCTTTCCAGGTAGTTGATTTTGAGCTGATATGATCTGCTTGCCATTTCCTTGATGCTTATGAAACCTCCTGAACTGTTCTGTGCAGGTGCCATCTCCTCTATTTCGATTCAGAATCTAATTATAGGCTCAGAAAAAGGAATGTATACCGAGATAAACGAGTTCTTAAGGATAGAATGAAAAAAGGTGAGAGTAACTTCCAAGGAATAGATGATTAGGCAACAAGTACCTTCTGTCTTATGTACAAAGTTATCTTTTATGTTTGAAACGGCTGAACAGATTGAACACATTAAATTATTAATTACTTTTCTGAAATAACACCTGGCAATACTATCTGCTGTATTTCATTATTTTTGTAATACATTATATTATATTAGTAAGCAACTGGAATTTCAGGAGCCCCTAGTATATGAAAAAGAAGATTGCCTGGTTTAGACCCCCAAGATGCAGTATTTATTAATTTAACAAGTTGCGGAGAGGCATATATAGGTGACTGTGTTTTCAATATTTTGAAACATTACAGGCCATCCATGGCAAATTGGCAATTAATGGCATGTTTTGTTTTCCAGGGACGTTCATGATTGAAGAGTCAGATTTTCAAGTGATACGAACAAGACTACCATATACTATACATAGATAATAAAAGGATTCATACAACTTAATCGATACAATATCACCACTAGGGCTGCAAACAAACCGAACCACATCGAACTTACCTCCATTTTGAATTTGGTTTGAATTAATTTTGAACTAAGTTTGGTTTGAATTAATTTCGAACGAACTCAATTTCGAATCGAATTTTTTACGAAATCAATTTTGAATTTTTACGAATTTTGTTACAACTTACGAGTTATGACTTACAGCTAGGCCATAGTTCAAAATTACAGCACTTCAATAAAAACTCAGGCATTCTGAATTCTAATTACACAGTACACCAAAGTTGGAAATCAAAGTTCATTACAAATACCAAAATTTATATCAAACACCAAAGTTTAGTACAATCAATCAAAGTTCAGTACAATCACAGTATTCTAAGTTTTCCAAATAGCCAACAGGAGAAACATCACCAAAGTTTTCAAATATCGAAAGTATTCAAGAAACATTTTTCAGAAGTCAGAACTGAGAGCAATTATGGACTGGGCGGCCTTATATTTTCATCAGCGAACATAAGTTATCAGCGGAAATCAACGGTTCACGTTTGAGTTAATTTCGAACTAAGTTTGGTTTGCGAACCTATTTCGAACGAACTAGGTCCAGTTTGAGTTTGGTTTGAATTAATTTCGAACTAAGTTTGGTTTGAATTAATTTCAAACGAACTCAATTTCGAATCGAATTTTTTACGAACTTTTTCGAATCAAACTCGAATCGAATTACGAACTACGAATTTTTTGTGCAGCCCTAATCACCACACAAGTACGCATACAGAACAAAAATTAATACTAGCGAGCACTCGAGTCTAACTTGCTACGGGGGTTATTTCATGTATACCCTTATAAACCTCGAAATTACGTATTTCTCCCTCTAAAATTCATAATATCATATTTACCCTTTTAAATTTCAAAAACTCACAATTTAATAACATTATTGACTTTTGTATTAAAATTCATTTTAATTTCACGAAGTACACATTTTACTCTATATTAAAAGAGAACGGAGTAGGTCCGATGGACATCCGACCTACTTTTGACCTACTTTTGAGTCCAATGAGCTTCAACACCATCCAATCTACATTAAGATTTGTGCGCATGAAAATTGAAGTAGACATGCATCTTAATATAGATCAGACGGTAATTGAGCCCATCGAACCAAAGTAGGTCTGATGGGTATCAGACCTACTCTGAACTATTATTAAAAAAATTTAAAAATATATCATGTTTAAGAAAATAAATACTAAATTTATAATTGATCGGTTGTAAGAGCAAATAGCTTATTTTATTATTTGTTACGCACACATGAACAAATGTATACCTAAATGCAATGGCAGAGCCATTTTTTTCAATTTTTTTGTACTCGTGCCTTCTTTTCTATATAATTTCGAGTAAAATGCTATGGATAGTGTAAAATTAACTCTCATTTGCAGCATGAAAATTTCATCTGATTGACCTCCATCCACGTTTGATTCCCATAGTTTGAAAGTCTGGCTCCCCTACCAAAATACCACTGCGTATGCAATACACAAGTAGAAAAATGAATCATTTATTCTCGAAAACTAACCAGTTAGAAGACAAAGTATTTCTCTTTAACATAATACATACTTTTTATTTTTTTAATGAAGGATAAAATGAGTACTTTATAGATTTACTAGTAAGTGCCGGCCACGCGTTGTCGTGGGGACTGAATAATTGAAAAGTCAACAAATTGAATAAAATTATAAGTTTTGAAATTTAGAAGGGTAAATATGATATTATGAATTTTAGCGGAGAAAATACTTAATTTCGAGGTTTTTGAGGGGCATACGTGAATTATACTTCTACTCAATTATACTTCTATTTGACACACAACCCCTCGTCAACTATACGTGAATTATACTTCTACTCACTCCATTTCAATTTTGGTTCCTCATCAACTATACTTCTATTTGACACACACCTCGTCAATTATACTTCTACTCAACACAATCATTCTTAAGCAAATTATTATGACAATTACTTGCAATTTTCAAATGTCTTTAATTAGTATGAAAATTATGGATATATAATGACTAGGGTTAAAATGCCTCATTGATTTTGTGCGGGTATTTTTATTAATACCCAAAAAAAAAACAAATTATCAAATCTGCCCCCACCCCAAACTTATTTTTAAATCTACCCCAACCGCCCGTGCACTGGGCAGTCCGCTATTGTTTTTTTTTTTTAATAAGCGGTCCGAGCCCCCCTCTCTCCTCTCTCTTTTCTTCTCTGCCTCCCAGCCGCCCCGCGTCTCCGCCGCCCCACCGCCCGAAACCACCTTCCTCTCTCACTACCGAAGTCTCTCTGTCCCTCTTTTCCTCTCTCTTGAACTCTCTCTCTCCCTCTCTTCCTCTCTCTTCAAATCTGCCACTCTCTCTCTCTTCCTCTCCCTCTTCCTCTCTCTCTCTTCCTCTCTCTCTCACCCGAACCCTAATTTTCAGCGATCTCGGCGAAAATCAGATTATTTTCGAGTAAGTCTCTAAATAATTTTTTTAATTTATATTTAGTATCTTGTATTGGCATTGGAACGATTGGTAGAAATTGAATTGTTAATTACCTTGTGCGGGTTGTTGATTTTCCCGACACGATTTAATTGTTCAAAATTAGAGTTTTCAAGTTTAGGGTTGAATTGTTAAATTAGGGTTTAGGGTTGAATTCTTAAAATAGGGTTGAATTGTTAAATTAGGGTTGAATTGTTAAATTTGGGTTTAGGGTTGAATTGTTTAAATTAGGGTTGAATTGTTAAATTAGGGTTTAGGGTTGAATTGTTCAATTAGGATTTAGGGTTGAATTGTTAAATTAGGGTTTAGGGTTGAATTGTTAAATTAGGGTTTAGGGTTGAATTGTTTAAATTAGGGTTGAATTGTTAAATTAGGGTTTAGGGTTGAATTGTTAAATTAGGGTTTAGGGTTGAATTGTTTAAATTAGGGTTGAATTGTTAAATTAGGGTTTAGGGTTGACAAAATTGGAGTTTATAAGTTAGGGTTTATAAATCAGGATTTATAAGATAGAATCTTCTGTTTATTGAAATGTAGTATGGTCAGAACTAGACGGGGACGTGCATGGGATGCCCCTCTGGAGACGGGGGAGAGTTCACATGATTACGGTGCAGAGGCATCCGGTGCAGCGGCATCTAGTGCAGAGGCATCCGGTGCAGAGACGTCCAGTGCAGATGCTCCCTTTGGAGATTATCCCCCTCACCATCCTGACACATTTAGTCTTCTTCTGTGGACCCCACATGTCAGGCACCGTGTCTCACTTGCATCTTTGGAGGTACGTTGAATTTGTATTCCTAATTTAAATAGCATTATTTAATATTACAGATAATTAGACGTTTATATTGAAATCATTGTAAAATGCAAGACACGATGATGATGACAATGAGGCATCGTACCCCCGAGATACCATACGTCCGTCACCCGTTGATGGAGCAGTGCATCATGCATCTCGGGTTGTATCAGTTGGCCACCATGCCTCACTATGATATTAACCAGGCTCTCGTTTGCAGTCTAGTGGAGAGATGGCGACCGGAGACGCATACATTTCACCTTCCGGTTGGGGAGATGACAGTCACACTAGGTGACGTCAGCGCCTTATGGGGTTTACGGATAGATAGCGACCCCATCGGTGGTGTCTCAGACCATCCGGACCTGATGGACATGATACCGGAGCTGCTGAGGGCCGTTCCGACGGACTTGCAGAAGAAAGGAGAGGAGGAGTACCAGTATTCCAAATACTGCATTAGTCTTGCAGCGCTCCGCAGTTACTTCCACCGGCGTAGGATCACCCCCGATACACATGACGAGCGGACCGTTCTGAGGTAATCACAAACAGTTGCAAATTAAAATATGTTATGGATTCAACAAAAAATGTAGTTATTTATGTCTCTAATTTATATTGCAGGTACGTGAGGGCGTTTGTCATGGATTTATGTGGCAGCGTCATGTTTGTCGATTCCAGCGGTGACGCAGTTCCGATTATGTTCCTTTCTCTGCTGAGGCACATTGATCGGCCGTCGAGGTGGAACTGGGGTGGAGCCGTGCTCGCCCACTTATACCGGGGCTTGTGTCATGCTTGTCTGGTAAGTTTGTACAAATATTTTAATTTTTTTATTACAAATATTAGGGTTCCATATTTACCAGAAGTGCACCGCATGTCCAAAATTTAGGCGACGAACAAGCAGATTGCCGGACCGCTTCTTCTACTCCAGCAGTAGTCCTGGTCGCATATACCGGTATGTCAGCCTGTTCCTCCAGCTCAAGCGGGGTTATGGATGGGAGATGACCCCGAGAGATGTCCGGGGTACGATGCTATATGGGATACTCCCCACACATATGAGGACACGGGCAAGGAGAGGACTGTGGGGATTTCGTATGTCCGGGGTCAGCTCCAGATGCTTCACGAGGCGAGCATCACTTGGTACCCCTATCGTCTGTTCTACGATCAGAACCTTCTGTGCCGGCTGACATTAGAGCAGAGAGATCTCTATTTTTATTGGGGGCCATGCGTATGTTTCTGGATAGTTGAGTACCACTATCCTAATCGAGTGCCCCGTCAATTTGGCTTGGATGCCTATGTCCCGGATTTTCTAGAGTTGGGCGAGCAGCAGACCACCCAGCTGCACAGGTAACTACCCACTGCCTTATTGTTTGTCTATTTTATTACTTGTTCAGCCATACACGTTACTAATTAATTTATATTGCAGCACTAAACACAACAAGCCCAAGGTCGACTGGAGGACGCATTTCTGGGAGCATTACCAGCATGCTGCATCACTGGGGGGTCACTTATGGACCCCGCCTTCAGCTATTGATGCCCCTATGCCGGTCGGGCCCTGGAGATTGCGATATTTAGTCTGGTACCAGAGATGGGGCATGCCGACGGTTTATCTACAGGGGGGACTATGGTGATGCTCTTTGACGGAGACTCACGGGTGACGGATCTAGGACTTACTTGCCTTTCGGCCCGATCCATGCTCGTTCGGTATGTTTAAATAAAACTGACATGCTTAAAAAATTGTAGTTATTTATTCATCTTCTAATAATAATAATGAAAATACATTGTGTGTAAATTTTGATAGGTATTAGATGAGTGGCACACAGCTTGGTGTGCATGGCGAGAAAAAGTTGGAGAGCGATAGGATGTTAAATGCTCCAACACAGTGCATCGATCGTGGAGGACTCTGGCTGGGACGGGCGCCTCGTTGGTATGTTGCACGAGGCTGGGGAGGACATCAATTGGCGCGAGATAAAGACCCCACCACCAGATCCGGAGCAGCCTAGAGCCCCTATCTACGCTGATGAGATGCCACCACCTCCTGCAGGTAATAATATGTCATACAAATGATCATTATTGTCTCTCTAAAAGATCATTCTTATTAATTTATCTTCATTTCTGCAGATGATGACTCGAGCTGGGCAATCCACCAATGGGTGTTGAACAACAACGCGTGGAATGCGTACTACAACGAGCATGGAGTTCCAGTGCAGCTCACTGAGGTAGCAAAACTTCATTGTTTAATTAATTTATTCGTTATTTCTATGTAGCAAAAGTAACATTGTTTACATGCAGGATGAAGCTGCCGGCAGAGTTGACTTATCATTTGATGACCTCACTGGAGATGAGGGCGGATGAGAGCCCAGACAACACGACGGCGAGGCCAGTGGAAGTGGGACGCGAACTGCAGATGGTTTTGCCTCTGCTATATTTGGCACACCGCCTCCGGCCACGTATCCTTCTACTTGGGAGGCCGATTCGTGGGTGTTGCGTACACAGGCGAGGATCCATGGGTAGCATGCATTACACCTGGGGGAGGACCGATGTGCGCGCGAGGCCATACACGATGACATGCAGGTGGATGAGGTTCACCAGAGGCGTCCGCCGTCGCAGAGGGACCGCCGTGCACCTAATACGTTGGACCTCTCCGGACCTCGCCCTCGTCATCGCCGTTAGAGTTTTTATATTTTTTTTAGTTTGATAGGTTTCTAGTATTTTAGTTTGGATTATTATATTTCATGTTTGGACTGTTATGTTTCATTTTTAGACTTACCATTTAGATTAGACTTACCATTTAGATTACCATTTAGAAACATTTAAACATTAACAAACTTAATATAAAACTAATCAATTATATTAAAGCTAGACAATTACATAACATATAAAAATAATCGTCAATTATAAAAATATAATCGTCAACAAATAATAAATATATATCATACAATTTAATATAAAACATTCAAACAAATAATTACAACAATTTAATATAAAACATTCAAACAAATTAAAATATAAAACTCTTATAAAAAAAAAAAATAATAATAGCAGACCACCCAGCAGCTGGGCGGTCAGCTATGAAGAGTGGACTGCCCAGCTACTGGGCGGTCAGGTGAGGATAGTGGACCGCCCAGTGGACGGGCAGTTAGGGTAGATTTAAAAATAAGTTTAGGGTGGGGGCAGATTTGATAATTTGTTTTTTTTTTTGGGTATTAATAAAAATATCGGGATTTTGTGCCCCATCATGCCCCAACATCATTATCTCTATTTTCAAAGTCTAAATAATCGATCCGAACCGTTCAACATGATCTTCATATTAAAATGTGCTTGGATAACAAATTTTACAATTTTTAGAATTTTTTTACTAATTGTTTAGAGAGATACAAAATCACTATTTTTGAATGGTCCAGAATCTTCTAAAAATAGTGATTTTGTAGCTATCTTGAAAAATAGCACAAAAAAAATTCAAAAAATATAAAATTTTGTATCCAAACACATTTTAATATGAAGATCATATTGAGCGGTTCGGATCGACTGTTTAAACTTTGAAAATAGAGATAACGATGTTGGAGTATGATGGGGCACAAAACCAATGGGGCATTTTAACCCTACTCATATATAATATGTGGCTATAAGATTTCTATAAAACAGTTATCCATAGGCCATAATTACTTCATGGTTTGGATATATCAAGAGTAGAAGATATAAGCACTAATTACCTAAATATGTTGATTCGAGAGCCATTTGGTCAACTTCAAAATTTCCAGTAATTCGTCATGTTAAGTGCAATTATGTTAATCAAAGGTATTAAAGAGTACTGTACCCTAAATTCCTCTTCCTCCCTAAATTTAACAAAATTATTTTACCTTTACTCTAACATGCATTTACCTGTGGAACTAAAGACAACTGAATTTCCCCATGCGTCCCCTTCAAATCTCCAGTACATGCCCTCAATAACACACACACACACACACAAAGAAAGGAAAATTACAACTTAGATCTAAAATTTTCATAGAAATTTCATACAATTCCAACACAAGATATATCATTTTTCAAGAGACAACTAGGGGAAATACCAAGGCAAAAGTTCCAAAGAATTTGATGGCGACTTCACCGTTGGAGGTCACAAATGGGATGTATGATTATGTTTACTCCATAAATGCAGAGACTGCAGGATTGTTACTGTTATTTATGAGTTAAACATTTTGGACAAGCAAGCATGGTAATTTGTAACCGGCAACATCCCGGAGGACTTCACACTCCGTGACTATGGTAGGAGCATGCCTCCTCAGTCCTCTTACAAGTTACAACTCACTTGTCGAGCACGTAGATCCCACAAAGGAGAATGTTCAGTAATGAGGGGTACTTGGGTCAAAATCAAATGCGCCACACAAAAATGATATTCCATTCATAAGCCCATCAGTTTCAAAATATAGCATCACACAGCAGCACCTCTACTATTCTACATCACATTAATATTCAACGACACACACCAACCACGCCCAAAAGGAGCCCTAATAATTCTAGATTGAAGTTTTGGTCTTTTGTTGATTAATTGATCTATTTATTTTATTTGACAGAAACTATACCCTTGAAAGCCAAGGTGCGACTAACCTTCTCCTGAAGCTCACTCAACAAATTCGGACAACTCTGCATTAGACGGACATAGCGCTCGCTCAACGCCAGCCTCAAGAAGTTTTTTGGCACAGCGATAAACTCTAGACAGACATCCTTCAACCCCACACAGTTGAGCCTCTCTGCCAAATCCAAAGTTGACATAACCGACTCCATATTCACATTCTTGCACAGCCTCTCCTCACATATAATCCTTAGCCCCTCTATCCCATACCGGTCTGCTGCCACCAGTAAATGCTGAGCAAACACTGTTTCTCTCTCTGCCAGTGACACGTCCCCAGTTTCACTTTCAGGCACCAAGTCATGCTCCAGCAAACAATCTGTATAGATGAAATGAAGCAGGGCCTTGAAAACCCACGCCTTCATGTCGTTTATCTTGATGGATTTCATGCTTGCCTCAGCCATGGAGCCAAACAGCTCTGCATTGAACACAGGTGACCTGGCAGCCAATATCAGCCTGTGCGCAGGAAAACTCTCTCCTCCGACCTCAAAGGCGACGTCAGTTCTTTCTCGACTCTTGAACAGCCTTTCGAGCTGCTTGTGCAAGTCGAAAGGCGGGACCCCAATGGAGCAGCTCTCGGGTTCTGCTATGGCGGAGTCCCTGGCACCAATGTAGATAGTGCAGAGCAGGGTAAAGCAATCGTTGACCACGTAATCCTCCTCCAGCTCGCTCCTGGGAATGAACCGAGAGTAGCCGAAGCTGTCACCCTGGGATGAGAAGCAGTACGAGGTGCGGCGGAAGGCATGGTAGCTCGGGATGCCATCGTGCTCGAGGAGGCTGAGGTCGAAGGTAGCCGTGACAGTGCCGGACATCCAAATCCTCGCTGGTCAGGGCGAGGGAGAAGGAGATGTAGACGGCTTCCAGGTCATCATCGCAGTCCAGGTCCGGGAAGTAGAGGATCTCCCACTCGTATCCTCCCGAGGAGAAGGTCGGCGATACCACGTAATCACCCTGCCCGATGTCTTTCGTCTGCGAGTGGTTGATTTTGATGAGGTGTGACATACCGCCATAGTTGGTCTTTGTTATCAAGATTGGTGCTGCCATGCTGTTAATTGCAGTACCCATTGCTGAGGATGCTTGTTAGTTCACTTTGGCATTTCGTCGAGCAGTTCAAGTTCAAGCAATTTGCTCAGAATTGTAATATACACATACACGCAAAAGCATGATCCGACAACTAACTCCTGAAAATGTATTTAGATTATTACCATACACAGTAACACAATGGAAACGAAATCTCGGGACAAAATTAAAAAAAAGGGGGGGGAACTACACAGCAAAATTGGGATGTGCTAATTTGGCAACCGCAGTATAAATTCATAAGCAAAGATCAACAAAAAGTGAAAAGGGGAAGTAAGAGAGGGCAAAATAACGGTATAATTCCGACACTAACCAGGATTAGTGGCGTGATAGTAGGCAGGGCAGCAGAAACTAGAGAAAGAGGGAGAGGTCGATCAGAGAAGGAGAAGATTGGTTCTTCTCAGATTCGAATTCGATCGCTCCAATTATTATATAATACATTGATTCCTCTCCTCTCCTCTCCTCTCGCTCAGTCACAACTCACAAGTTACCACCGCGATTCTGAAAGAATTCGTATCCTCTGCATTAACTCAAAAGGGAATCTTTTGAGTAAATGCATCTGAACCATCCGATCTACTTTAACATCCGTGCAAATTAGATCCTCACTAATATTAAAGGGCCCTTCTGTTAAAATCAAACAGCCGGATTGGCTCCTTTTAATATCAAACGGCCAAGATGCATTAACTCAAAAGATTCCCTTCTGAGTTAATGCATAGGATACGTGTTCATTCTGAAAGCGTCGCAAAAAACTGGGAATCCGATTATGCGGTCTACTATGACGCTTTCTCTACGACTATCGGTGTAGTTGGTCTGAATACATTCTATAGTAACAATATTTTGAAATAAATACCCACATTATAATATTCGTATAATTTTTTTTCGGCAGGCGATTTTCAAATAAATGAGAGCAGCTTGGGTCCGATGCCCATCGGACTCAAAGTGAGTTCGATGGGCTCGATGACCGTCCGATCTTCTTTAACATTCACAACAGAACTTTCGCATCTGCCTTAATTTTCATGCGCACGAATCTTGAAACAGATCAGACAGTCATCGAGCACATCGAACTCACTTTGAATTCAATGGGCATCGGACCCAAGCTGCTCTCCAAATAAATACGTAGAATAATTAACTAATAAAACAATTAATAATAAAAGGAGAAAGCGGGAAGGAAAGAAAATACTCGACCACAAATTGTAGGTAAGGAAAAACTTTTGCCTATCAATCTCATCTATCGGTGAAAATGGGAATTTTTTATTGTTTAGGACATCACATATGATTCTCGTAACTGATATGGAAGAAATTTGTAAAAAAAAAATATTTTGTACAAAACTATATAGATATGTTGAATATTATGCATATAGTATTTTTAAAGAATAATTATTTGTATCCTCATATTTCAGTTCCTCCTTTGTTTCCGCAGCAACATTAGAAGAAGGTTGTACAATGATTTCCACTAACTATATGGTCTCCCTTTTTCAGTTCCGCACTCATCTTCGCATCAACCTTCATAGGTATAAATACTTGTAAGATAATATATTAATACTTGAAAAATAAGATATTAATATTTGAGTGAGCCTATGGTGCTATGCATAGCACGGATGGCTAGTGTACTACGGCTCAATATGTTACTTTTTGAAATCCTAACGGTCGATCCAACCGTTCAATGTGATAATCATATGAATATGTACTTGCAAACTAAATTTTATATTTTTTCAAATTTTTTTACTATTTTTTTAGATAGGTAGAAAAATCAGTGTTTTCTGAAAATTCTGGACTATCAAAATTCTACCTATCTAGAAAAATAGTAAAAAATTCGAAAAAAATATAAAATTTAGTTTGCAAGTACATATTCATATGGTTATCACATTGAACGGTTGGATCGACCGTTAGGATTTTAAAAAGTACCATATTGAGCCGTAGTACACTAGCCATCCTTGCTATGCATAGCACCATAGGCTCACTCTTAATATTTTGATGTGTAACTTGTTATGATCATCTCTTTCAGTTCTCCAATGGTTCCCGCCCAACTTTTCTCTAATGAAGTAGTGGGTACCTCGTTCCCCGTATCAACATTCCCCAATCGTCCCGGCGTCAACCTTTCTCTAACAAAAAGAGTTACCCTCGTAGGAATAAATACTTCAATGTATAGATATAAATACTTGTAAAATAATATATTAATACTTGATGTGTAACTTGATATGATCAAATGCCTAAAGATTAAACCTTGTACAATATATATACATATAAATACTTCAGTGCATAGGTATAAATACTTTCAATATTCGATATTAATACTTTCATACATCATCCAACACCATATGTAAAAAAAAATATAAAATTTTGCGGTCTCCCCAGATAGTTATGGCAATATTAATATTTGAAAAATATGTATGGTCCCCCCCCCCCCCCCCCTTTTACTTTGAGTGCCCCCTTCCTAGATATTTATGGTGCGGTGACGCTTGGGAGATTTGATTGGGAGGGATCATTAGTTACATAAATATTGTTCACCTCATAGGTATAAATACTTTAGAAGAAAATTTCAATACTGGAGTTTTGGCGGTCCTCCCAAGCAATTATGGTAGTTATGGTGTAGAGACAGTGCGGGAATTGAAGTGCGGGGACTGTTATCATAATCCATTTTTAAAATACATTTATAAAGTGTTATGTATGTATATTAATGTTTTAATCAACTTTGGTCATATTTATAATCATACTATCATCAAAATTGACAGATAATATTCAATATGTCATTTACATGCTCATGTTTTTTATTTGTTCAAATATCAAATATATGCGTTGAATATTACACCTAAAATTATTCTAAAATGCATTTACATTGCATTGCGTGTGTCAGTTAATATTTTTAATCAATTTTAACCATATTTATGAATCCTAAGGTCGATTACTAAAACATATAATATTTACCGACATTTTTATTGATATCCAAAGTTAATTACAAATTAATAAATATACTCAGAATCTCTGGGTTTTTCAAAAAATATCTAAATCGGTCAGATTCTAGGTTTTCCAGAAACTGGCCAGAATCTGGATTTTCTAGAAATCGGCCAGAATCTGGCCGGTTTTTTCCTTTCTTTTTTTATAGACACTATGAAGAGCAAGATAATGAAATCTAATACTGAAAATTCGAATTTTTTGTTTAAATTATTTGTTAGATTACTTATTTTGATTTATAATTAGCATATTTATACTGAAATACACTATATTACTTGAAATTATATTGAATTACGCTATATTACATTAAATTACGCTAAATTACACTAATTTCGCTAATTATAATGAAATACGGTAAATTACGCTAAACTACACAAAATTACGCTAAATTAGGCCGATTTTGTGTCATCTTTCATAAATCATAAAAAATAGTAAAAAAATTCCAAAAATAGTAAAAATTAGTATTCTACAAGTTCATTATATAACTAATTTAGTGAGCTACTTAGATTGAATAATAGAATGAAAATCTTAATCTCAAATCAAGTTTTGAGGCTCTTCTTTTAGTTTTTTGGCAATTCTGAATTTTGAAATTCGACATTACTAGCACTAATGCATGCGTATTTTCGCAAGCTTTCCGAAAAGTGGTCATTTACTGATATCGAACACTTGAGCGCCGTTTTATGACCGTTTGAAGTTTCGTCGTCGTTTTTTGCATTCTCAGTAAAGATATCATTCATATCATATGTAATTTACCGGAATTTATCATATTTTAGCGTATTTAATTCAATATATGTATTTAACCCCCTATTATCATCGATTTTTTTTTATTGACCAATATACGTATTTAATTCTGCGTGGCCCAAATTTTCTTTTTTGGAATTCGGTATGTATTGGCGCCTTGGACAGATATTCTCCCAGATACCTGATTCAAGCAAATTGCAACGGCCAGTCCAGATTAATTCTATCTGGGTCAAACTCAATCCGTGCCTATTGAGACTGTAAGAGTTTATTTTGAGATCCGTGCTATGTTAAATGGACCGTCCGATCATCATCTGTATGATGTTAGAGTCAGGTAGATGTGAATTCTTGGCGCCTTGGGGGCAACAAAAACAAAACGAATGTAAATAAAAATAAAAATAAATAAATCCAATAACGAAATGGGAGAACCCATTTTTACAGCGTACAGCGAACCCCATTTTGGTGCGTACAGCGAACTCTATTTTTCACGGACCAAAATGCCCCTACAGCAAAGGCCGGAGATATACCGTGCAAGAAGAACAGAGCAGGAGATCAAGCTTAGCAGGGGCATTTTAGTCCGTAAAATTTTGATTCGCTGTACGCATCAAAATGGGCGCTGTAAAAGTGGATTCCCCGAAATGGCACCTAGACTTCTGTTCGTCCGATCGGGAGGGAGTCCTCCTCTCGTCGGATCAAACTAACTGTTCTCCCTTCCCCAATCGATCTACACTTTCTCACGTTCATGCTCAGTTGCTCACGCCTTTCCCAAAACAACTGCCATCGTTAGCCCGCCCGATCCCCCTTTCTCTCTCCAGATCCCGCCATAGAAAAAGGGGGCAAAAATGTCAAAGCTTCCCTATTCGACTCGGGATGCAGACTACGACAACGCCAAATTTCGCCAGCGCTCCCATTTCAAGGTCTCCCTCTCTCTTTTTTTTCTATCTCGCAATCGATTCGATCGGATTCCTTTGACTTGTTCTTTCGATTTGTTGTTAGTTCAGCGAATGAGTACTTGTTCTCCGATTACGCATTCGCAAAAAGTAGTCGGATTTGTTTATAATTTCATACGCCACAGACAGAATTAAGGGATCTTACTGCCATGAATTTTGCTAAATTACACTCATTCTTCTTTTTGTTTCTTATGTGTATGCTTTTTGGTTTTAGGTAATAACTCAATCTGTGACCAATAGCAGCATTGGAATTTTTTGTGTAAACTGTAGTCTGGGCAAGCTCCTGATGCTGCTTCTAATATCTGGAGTAACATGTCTGTTCCTAATGAACAAATCTTCCCCCAATTTCGAATCAAACTTGGTTCTAAACAGCACGTTCACTGAAGCCACCGAGGCTGTGTACCAAAGGCCCCCTAGGTTATGGAGGAGGCCTCCAAGGTTACCCCCGCGGCTCACTCCAGATGAAATGAACAAAAAGGGCTCAAGTTTAGATCATAGAAAATGGGTCTCAAGACAACACAAGGTGAAAGAGGCTTTTATTCATGCATGGTCTGGGTACAAAAATTTTGCAATGGGATTTGATGAACTCATGCCTCTGAGCAAAAGAGGTACTGATGGGTTAGGAGGCCTGGGCGCCACTATCATAGATGCATTAGACACAGCCATGATCATGGGCGAAAATGACATAGTAAAAGAGGCTTCTACTTGGATTGAGGAAAACTTGGTTTCAAGGATTAATGAGAAAGGCCAGGTCAATCTATTTGAAACCACTATTCGGGTATTAGGTGGGCTTCTTAGTGCATACCACTTGAGTACATTAGGGAATAACAGCACTAACCCAGAGATGCTTTTAGAAGTTTCTAAGGTTTTGGCTGATCGTTTATTGTTGGCGTTTAGCTCCAGCTCGACTCCTATACCTTTCAGTGACGTTTATCTGAGAGATAAAATAGCACGCCCTGCACCTGATGGATTGAGCAGCACATCTGAGGCCTCAACCCTACAACTGGAGTTTAATTATCTGAGTGAAATTTCAGGGGATCCCAAGTATTATTCAGCAGGGATGAAGGTTTTGGAGCATATGAGATCACTTCCAAAAGTTGAAGGGCTAGTGCCCATTTATATTAGGTATGAAAATAATTTTTTGTTTGTAGGGATTTGTGTTTAAATAACAGTTGTAGTTGCATGAAACATGCTGTCAGAAGCAGCCATATTACTGATTATCTTTGGTATAGCTGGGTAGGCTTAAAACTAAGGATGATTTTTTACACCAAAACAGAAACTCTATAAAGAACCAGATCTCATGGCTTCTCTAATGGTTGATTGTTGAGATAACACTCTGGACTTGCTTTGCCATCCATCAGTAATTTAGATTTTTAATCTTATTTTTTTCCATTAGCAAGTGTTTTGAAGTTTAGTTTCACCTGTGACTCAATTATTAACTAAATATACATATTTAGTTAATTATATATATATCCATCTTTTAATCTATGACATTACCATAGTGACCTGAAACTTGGTCCTTTAGTGTGGTACTGATATTGTTGTGGTGGTTTGCCACACCCGCTGGTATGCAATATGCTAGGGTAGGGTGGGTTGATTTATTATATGATAGTTTGACTTCCTGTTGTTGTGGTTTGAAACTTGTTTTTTAATGTCTGTCATAGATAGTCATTCTAGTTGAAAATTTTATCAAAGTTTGGGAATTTTCATAGCAGTGTGGAAATGTAAGGTTGTAATACAAATCATTTCCTTTTTTTCGTTTCCTTATATGTCTACAGGATATATCAAAATTGAACACAAAATTTTGCATATATAATTAGTGCACAAAACCTTATACCACTGACGGAAATGACTGAAAATAAGTAAAAACCGAACCAGGCCAATGTTCAGCCCAGACAAAGGAACCTAGCGTGCCCTTTTCTTTCAATTATTCTTGCCCTCCTTTTGACCAGAAGAATAAAGCTGTAGCAATGGACACCATTGTTTTTTTTACAAACTAGCTGCTAGACCTGGTTCCAAGCTGAAATTCACTTTCCATAAGGTCATAACCTTGTCATTTTTCAATGCTTTGTTTTTTTTATGGGTGAAAGGGATAAGTTCTTGGACCCTTGGTTGCTGTCTCTGGCAGTCTGGTACACCGGAAATATTGTTCTTGGCTTGTGCAATCTAGAATGTGGTAGGTAGGGTGGCTCCCAATTTGTAACTGTGGACAGAATATTGAGGACTAAACTTTTTAACTAGTTAAAAATTGCATAGTCATGCATTTTTAATCTCAGTTTTGGAGTTTCTGTGTTCAAATTTCTTATTCTTCATTTCCTGAAAATGTTGCATGTTCTATCATTACATTTAGTTACCTTTTTCCTTGGTGAATACAGCCCACATTCTGGTCAATTTAGTGGAGAAAACATCAGGCTTGGATCACGCGGTGACAGCTACTATGAATACCTCATTAAAATCTGGATTCAACAAAAGAACAGACGAGATACCGATTTAAAGTACCTATATGAAATGTACACAGAAGCAATGAGAGGAGTGAGGCACCGTCTTGTCAGAAAATCAGTTCCAAAAGGATTGGTTTTTGTTGGAGAGCTCCCTTACGGGTCTCAAGGTGGCTTCAGCCCCAAAATGGATCACTTGGTATGTAATTATGTTAGTATATTGCTTGTCTTTTGTTTTATAGAAGCACTCTCTGCATATATCCAAAGGGTCAATACCTCTGCATTTTGAAAATAGCTGCAATTGCCCCCTTGATCCACTTTTCCTATTAAATTGGATGAAAATGGCATATCACTGTTATCATATTACGAATCCACTATCAAAAAGCGTTCTTAAGTAATTTAACATGAGAAGTTATCCAATTAATTTGCCACCGCTTCTTGAGCATTGTCCAGTACATACTGGTACTCATTGTTTTTCTGTGTATAATTTATTGTGAAAATGGACTCTTTCAAGTGTTGTGAAAATAATAAGGGGCACTGATGGAACAACATCAAACAGTGGAAAAATTGGATATAAGGGTGCATTTGCAATTTTGAAAGTGCATATGCCCTTGTTCATTTTTAAGTGTTGAATTGTAAGGACTCTGCTCAATCCTTTGGTAATTGCAGAATGCTATTTGTACTTTTCTCTATGTTAGTATATGCTAGTTGCTAGGTAGTCATTAGTTGGGATATAGCTATATAAAATATGGACCATTTACCTGGAAAGGCAGTACCAACTGTGCGACTGGTATATAAGTCTGTACAAACTACAAAATCCTTACGTTTAAATGATAACATCCATACACAGTCAATTCACTTTGACCTTTTCGTGTGTTTTTTGGCCTGTTCTGTGTTCATTAAGCTGAGGCCAAATTTTGTTCTGTTTAAGATCGAATTGCAGAATTGTGGCTTAATTGATGCCTATTTTAACTAAATGGAGGTTTAATTGCATACTTGGATGAGTAATTGAGCTTTTAGTTGGTGCTTATATGAGTAATTTAAAGAAGGGCGGCAGCAATTTTAATTCCAATTTTTGAAGTACAACTAAAAACCGCTCTTGGGATGGCCAGTGCTGTTGGCTTTGTACCACAACAGAATGGCTAGCTGGGAAGGATTTTTTTTCATTATTGACATGTTTTGTGTAAAGGTCTGTTTCCTCCCAGGGACATTAGCTCTTGGTGCAACAAAGGGAATGACAAAAACAAAAGCTATGGAAAGCAACTTGTTATCAAATGATGATATAGAAAACCTAAAGCTGGCTGAAGATTTGGCTAAGACATGCTTTGAAATGTATGCTGTGACCTCCACTGGTCTTGCCCCTGAAATCGCTTATTTCCGAATTGAGGTATTTTTTTTTTACAATCGAGTTTAGTTTGAAATTGGTTGTCTTGAAGCTGAACATAGTATAATCTTCTTGGCTGTTGGGAAACAAAAGGTGCTTTTTGTGTATTCGACCAGATGGTTGTTGGATCCCAACTGACCAAGTATTATATGACTTGTTCTTTCGAAATGAACATTGTTGGTATTCTAGTCTAAGTCATAGACTCATAGCATACAAAAGGACATTTTTAATTCAAGAAGCTGGTTGTGGATCTGCATTTTCTTTGCTGTTCCATTTTTTTGTATATTGAGCATTATTGTGCAGCTTTTAAATGAGGGATTATTTTGTAAATTCATCCAGGGGGAGGCTGACAATGGGCCTGATGGAGGAAACAGAAGTTCAGAGTACATAAATGATATCATAATCAAGTATCTTGATCGTCATAACCTTTTACGCCCTGAAACTGTTGAGTCACTGATGTACCTTCATCGAATCACCGAAGATCCCAAGTATATATCTCTCTCTGTCACACCCACAGACACTTGAACTAGAAGCAGGCATATCATTGGTTTTCAATTGTCTGGTCTGATTAGAAATCTTTTTATTGAAAAATGTATTGTGTTAGTCTCACCTGATTGGACATATAAACACACAAGCCAAATGTCCATACCTGTTGACCTAGTAGGTTGGTCTCACATATGTCATCCTGAGTGATATTGTTATCGGTTCTTTAACTAAGAGTTCTCGCATGCCAACAAACTGAATCGTTATTATGTGAACCATAGGTACCGTGAATGGGGGTGGCAGATTTTCGAGGCATTTGAAAAATACACCAAAATTGAATCAGGTGGCTACACATCATTAGATGATGTCACCTCCATACCGCCTCCCAAGAGGGACAAGATGGAGACTTTCTTCTTGGGGGAGACACTCAAGTACTTTTATTTGTTATTTGGGGAAAATGATGTTCTACCCCTTGACAAATATGTGTTCAACACAGAGGCTCACCCACTCCCAGTTATAGGTTTGGTTGATGAGGTCTGATGCACCAGACTTGTGGAAAAACCAAAAAGTGTGTTCAAGTTCTTAAGATACACTGAGAGACTGTAGATGAAAGCACATTTTCAAAGTATACTGTTTGTATAATCATCAATTTTGGATTTGTATACTAGGATGTACCCAGAAAGCAGCATAAAGGCCATTTGTTATATTTTAGCATATTTTAGGATTTTTTAGTGGTGTTCAATTTGTACTCTTTTAATCAATAAATGATCAAGTTTTCTAGTAGTCAGAAATGGAAAAAATTAAGAAGATTGTTGGCAGTGATTATATTTACTTTCACAGAGTTCTCCTTTTTCAATTAGAAGTTAGAGAAAAGAAAAAGATTCCGGTTTCTTCATCTAAAGAAAATACAAATAATCTCCATCTCGGATCACATTAATGTCATCTATTTCAGCACTATCTCCACTTAAGACTTTTGTAGGAGAAAATCCACTGAACTTCTGGCCTGCAATTTGCAAGATAAAGATACAAGGTAAGAGCTAACAATTCTGTCGTCCAGTCTTTCATTTTGCTGCAAAGTTCTTATTAACTACAATTAATCGTTATGCTAATCTGGTTGTTATTTATTGGTACTGCCATGTATCGATGCAGGTTGCTCATATAGTATTATCAGAGTTTTCTTTGCTTCAGTACTGTTTTATGCCAACCTTCAGTACTGTTCTTTGCATTTCAATGAGTTTATGTTTTCTGATACTAACCAGGATGTTATTTTTTTGTTCCACCAAAAGGAAGCAATACTAATTTAACTTTATAGTTCTATACCCTGTTGAGGATTAATTGTTTGTACTGTAGTCCTTGATTTTATGTTGTATTCTGTAATTATATTGACCTGAGATATGAAACTACTTCTTTAGTTTCTTTTAAAAGGAGTTCAAAGCACTAACCTGCTATTAGGAAGAGTTCCTCAAGGGAAGAAGGTAAAGCTATAAGCTTCCCATTCTGTCTCGTGCGGCTTTGGATCCTCTCAGGGTGCATGTAAATGGTAACTCTTTTACATTCTATTTCTTTTCTTATAAATTTATTTGGCTTTATCTCTGTTCTATCGCTGTCAACGTATCTGTTAATGATTTGATTGTTTAAAGAACATTTATCAAATTCCTCTTCTCCTCTTTTTGTACTTGAAGGCCCCTCTACTCCTTGTACCTCTTCCTCCATCTTTAGCTTCTGTAAAAAGTAAGCACATAAAATTTAGCAACAATGACATGCTAAATAGTTGGTACATAAAATGTTTAATAATTTAACTATTTTCATTAATGAGATTTTAGATTAGTAATTGAATGACACTAAATGAGAGATTACAATTCGGGATCATTCAGTACAGTTTTACTTGTAAAACCAGTCCTGCAGTTTCTGCACTAGGACAGGCTACTCAGAAAATTTATCCAATATAAAAATGTAATAAATTTACCTGAAAAAAGTTGTTCATCACTGTAGTACCGTCCTCCAAGTTCTCTTTAATAGCATTCATTAAAGATGATTTGCTTAGCCTCAGAAGCTGAGAAAGCTCTGTTGTTTGAAAAGTAAAAGGCTGTGGGCTGTCACATAGAACCCCTATTTCTCCAAATACTTCTCCAGCTTTTACCCTTCTGTATATCTGAAAGAGAATTGATAGTTATATCTGTTAGGTCAGTCATTTCTAGCTCCTTTGTGTATGAAATCTTGGCATTGTTAAGATTTCAACTTTCAAAACTCCCCATACCTGACAAGTCCCACCCATACTTGCTCTCATATCCTGCAATAATAAGGAAGAAAAGCCAAAATAAGCGCATGTATTTGTTGATACTTCTTTCATTTTACGCTTTCTTTTTGCAAAATACACCCAATATGTATTTTATATACAACTATACCCAATATTTTTGTATTGGCAGAATTAAATCTGGTGCAAGTCAATGTCAAGTAAAGCAGGAAATGATCTAATAACCCTACACTTCTATAATTGTATACGTTGTACGTACAACTATACCCAATATTTTTCCTATTGGCAGAATAAAATCTGGTGCAAGACAATGTCAAGTAAAGCAGGAAATGACCTAATTACCCTACACTTTTATGTTCCGTTGCAAGATCAACCAAATTGCTTCATTGTTAGTACATTTGATTTGAACCCTACGCCAAATATTGTTGACATGATTTTCATTCAGATAGGTCCAAGGGCATAAAATGAACTGATAACATACGGAAAATAACTGTCAACATTTGATAAATGAACTTTTTTCAAGAGCTAGATGTGTATGTTTTGGGCAAGTACCAGAAATATTTGTGTTATCTGAAATAATTTAAGATAGCAGGTGTTATTTGCAACTAATAGTAGTCGAGTTCAATTAAGGTCAGCATCGAGGTTAGAAAATCTAATGAGAGAAAGATACTAACCAGTGCTCCTGATACCACAATGTACATATCTGCTGGAGCCTCGTTCTGGAGAATGACATCTTCTCTTGGTGCAAAATATTCAGCTTGCATCTCTGTAATCTATTTTATATGAAAATTGCCTTAGTTACCGCTGAAGGATACTTAAAATGTGAATTGGGTTATGGTGTTTTGCAAAGTCCCAATGCACCAGTACTTTTTGTTGGCTGATCCGAGCCACTCAATGTATCTATTAAAATTTTGTTAGAATTTTAACCAAATTTTATATATGTTTTTTCAGTTATTCTTTTTATAGGGAAGTAAATCATCAGTATTGGATGGTCCAAAATTCTTTGAATTACTGGATTTTCTGTCTATCAAAAAGATAGTAAAAAAATCCTAAACCAACAAAATTTTAGTTGTCAACAAGATTTTAATTATGTAGATCACATTGAATGGCTTGGGTCAGATGTTCGGATTTCGAAAATTGAGATTGAAATGCTAAGTACCTGTGCATTGGTACGTCGCAAAGCACCATTGCACAACTCCATAAAATATTTACTTTTTGTTATTATTGTTATAATAGTATTGTACTTTAAGAATCCCAGATCAACACCTAACTTTTGCATATACTAAAGCCTAAACAGTAGCTGCCGTCCTTTGTTGAAAAAGAAAAAAAAAATCATTATGCTAATTGTTGCTCTTTTTTCCCTTGCTATTTTTTGTTTGTTCTTTGTAGTATTTCTTCGATTTCTAGTTCTGGTATTATGAAATCAAAAGAGGACTGGTGGTGCTAAAATAAAAATTAGATATTCCAGAGCAAGTTTTATCTATGCTGTACCAGTTGAAAAATGAAGCTGTAGGATACACCCTTGAAAAGATATACTTTCTCCACTATGGGAAAGAACAAATTGTATGCAATATTAGAACGGACTCCCTTGGGTAGACTAGCCAACATCTCCTGCTGCTTGAGCTCCTCGGTTTTGAATCTTATAATAATGTGAGATAACATCTGGTCCTTTATCTTCCTTGGCAATTGGTTTCTGGCTGCGAAGAGGGAAGCTGCCTGAATTGCATCTCTCTACAATGCAGTCAAATTTGTACGTTATTGGCATGCATTAGAAAGGGAAGTGGTTCTTCTAGTAGCTAATAGTGGTCAAGAGAGGAGGGAATGGAAGGTAGATGGTATGTACTGTTATGGAGCTAGACATTGCCAGTATTGAATCATCAAAGAAAGAACCAAATGAGGTTTCAAACCCCAATTACTCAGTTTCACTTGCTTCACTTTGGTAGTTTGGTAACAGTTAATCTTGTAGTACTGACAGTGAAGGAACTTTCATGATTTAATAATAACAATGGAGAAAGAAGAAATAGCACAGCTAGTCCTGATTTAATTAAAAAACCAAAATTTAAAATTTGAATCTTTAAATAAGATATAAAGATGTGTAATTTTGATAGAGAGAGAGGGCATACAAAATTTCTGGTGCGGCTGGTTCCATGCACGACAAGGTTGGTCATGTTCCCAATAATATAAGCTGTAAGCCCCAAATTAAACAGCATGTAGAATATGTCAAAAAGCTTCTCCTGTGTATTAACTGCGTGCAGGTCACCATAGCCAGTTGTGGTGAGAGTTGTAATTGACCAGTACATGGCAGTAACATATCTTGTCCATAGACTTTGCATCTTGAAATCAGGCATCTCACTACCAATCCATGTTTGCATTGGGTCCGGGTATCTATCTGCTATTAAGTAGTTGAAGCATCCCGCACAGTGCACTGCAAATAGAGTTACCTGTGTTTCGACTTTCACTTAGGATCATAGATACAAATTACATGCTTTTTTTTTTTATTTTATTTGGTTTGATCTATTCTTGTATGAGCATGTGCTGATACCAGATAAAATTTAGACTGCAGTCGAGCACAAAGTTAATTTGACTTTTTTTTTTTTTTTTTGTATTTTTCTTGTTTTGTCATTTAGTTGCTTAGTTGCCGTTAACTGAGAGATCCTAGTTGCTACTGTGAAGAACTAATAAATAAACTGTACATTACTAAAATTGCATGCAAGTAGACCCATACCAATATACCATTAATCATTTGGTCTGTCTAGGGAAAATTAATTACACAATAAGCATATTCCAATTCAAAGGAACACCAAAAGGCTTACAGCGATGAGCTTTGTGCACCGTGTCCAAAAGTAATTGAACCTGATATCTTTCTCAAGCCTGACAAAGAGGGTTCGTTACTTCTGTTAATATTATTACAAATTTTCAAAATTTAATTTCAACCTATATTTTGATACCATGTATCAGTACATTAAATGTTACTAATGGTGCTAGGTCTTTGTCGCACTACTCTATCAGTGCTTTGCAACTTGTATACTATATTAGCTGGAGGGTCAGTGGGTCACCTTGGTGGCTGGTACAATTAGAGATACAAGCAGACTGGTATGTTTCTCAAGAAGTTAAAGCAATCTTAGCATTTCAAGTATATTACTTGAAATGGTCTCATACCTTGCAAATAAGGAGCTGACACGCCTTAGGCGCCATAACCGTAGCATATTGAGTAGCCTTATACCTAGCCCATTCTCTTGTTTTCTAAATAGCCGGCCTATAGGCTGGTACGGTGCAGTTGAACACACATCAAATATAAACCACGTAGATAAGTACCTGTATTTCACCATAAGTCTTGTGTTAATTAAGGGGACCCACTTCACACTTATAGAGACCTTGGTTTGGGCAGAGCCTTATTTGCAAATAATTAATTAAATATTGAATCAGTATCACAAATTCAAGAAATGAAGTGTTATCTGCAGATACTGTAAATTACTGGGTATAATTAAAAAAAACTCAATGCTTTTGTGTCAAGCAAAAATGGGTAAACCTTTTGTACTTTCTGATGCAAGGTTGCTGTTCGATTGTGAATAAAAGACAAGTAGGGACAGAAACTAATCCCTTTCATGAAATACTTCACAGAACATACCTGGCTGCAATTTTCTTTGGGTCATCTATTAATAGATATGTTTCCTTGTCGAGATAAGCGACGAAGAATGTGAGAACAATATCAATTGCAAAGAAGGTGTTTACTATGTTGTCGGCAATGTAAAGGTTATTCGGCAGGTTTCTCAAAAATGCTAGCTCGAACGGGCATATCCATGCCGAGAAAATCACCAGTAATATCAGAAAGGTCTGCCATGCTCTGCTCTCAAACAAAACCAAGAAAGGAAACAAAACAAAAGATGATCAAGAAAAACCCAGGTGTGTGCAATGCATCCCTTGGTATGAAAAAAGTGGCAAAATCATAATATATATATACACACAATTAATAAGAATAGAAGCATAGAAGTGGTTTTCTCTGCTAGCAGCTCTTGCATTCCACAACTCGTACTATATATATTACCCTGAGTTTAGGGCTCATAACAAATTCAAATGCAAGGGGAACATATATACCACCTAAATGCAACATGAAACAGAATAACTAGGAATTAAAGCCTCACTTTCCCTGTGTCAACACAGTATACTACTTTCTGGTATAAGAAGCCTCTATATTGGTAAAATGACAATCCTCACCTGTAACGGGAGTCGTAAGGAGAGATGATGTATTTGCGCAACTTTGTTGAATAGTTTATTCTTGCACCGAGAGAAGGGAGTAAGTCGTCTGAGAGGTAACTACTAGTTTTCATAATTTTGTACCTAGCTAATACGTATAGACTAGCTAGGGACGGTGTTGGTTTTTATTTGCAGCAATGGGGTACTAGCTAGTGGGGTGGGGCACCTTCAATTGAATAATCCAGTTTTAAGTCAAAGAGAAAAGCTAGGCGAGTAGTTTCTAGCTAGTGTGGTAGTTATATTTATAACGAGAAAGGAAAGAGTTAGGCGGTTCATTGTTGCATCTCTTTTCTTGAGAAATAAATGGACCCCACAGTGTAAAGGGTAATACCGTGTAGAGGGTTTGGATCCTCTCCTCTCCTCTCCTGTGGTATGCGCACATATTCCGTAAGTCGGTTGCCAAATTTAAACCATCCTTTATGGATCAATGGTCAAGATAACACCTAATGCACGAATCTTCAAAAAGACATTGACTTTTGAAAATAAGAAAAAAAACAAAAAATAGAAGTCTGCTCGACCAAACAAGAAAAGTTCAATTATTCATAGACATGCTATTTAGGCTTTTCATATCATATTCTTGTTAACAGTCTTAATTAGACTCATAAAATGATGATTATATATAGATATCAAACTAATTATTTCATATATAGAAAAGTGATTGTTTTTAGAAAATAGAAAATACCACACAGTCAAAAGAAATAGACGGTCGATGATGCTGGAAGTATCAACTTACAACTGTAGAGGATCCGGACTCCACAAAAGATGGGAGTTCATAATCCATCAAGGCTCACACTTTTGAGTTTGACATTTAACCAAAAGAACAACCGTTTACATTTTTTTTTTTTGTTATCTTCAAGATGTTATATTTTTTTTTTTTTTCGGTTTATCCAGATTTAAGTTGGAAGGTTCTGCCAGCTATCTGGTTCCAATAATTTTATGTGGCCTGCCTTCTGATATAGAATGAATGGTTGTGATTTCAACATCCCATCCCCCAAAGTTTCTTATTTTTGTAAAGATCCCGAATTGTTAAACGTGCGATTTCTTTTGTTCTCTAAATCTTTCTAGTTTTTTTTTTTTTGTTTTTCCCTATAATTAACTTTTTGAGGCATTTTCGCGTGCACCTGAAAAATTAAGTTCTCATTTAACCCCATAAAATAATAGAATTTTATCTTAGACCCCTTTATTAAGTACTAAGACTATTTTCAGATTTCGTTCTGAAAATAAAATATTATCAAATAAAGTACATAAAAACTATGTACAAATTTCAATACATATTCACATAATAAAATATATAACTTGTACATTTAATTATATATACCCCCCCCCCCCCCCCCCCATTCATGAATATTTATAGTAATTTTTTTTTACTAATTTTCAGCTATATGATTAATTTGATAATAATTAATGGTCGATCTGAAATAAATATGTTTGGTGACTTGACATATCTGATATATATATATATACAAGTTCATACATTGACACATGTATATTAATGAAAATTTATTTATATTGACACAAACATTAACTGCTAATTTTCAAAACATTGGTTCTCAAATGTCTACTTCTCTTAATCATTTTCATATAGATTGTAAGGGAAGTAGACTATTAAGTTCACAAATCGATTATGTTTTTTTAGTACTAAAGAAGGTTCATATGTTCCTCGTTGTATTGTGTTTTTACTGAAACTGAATTATTTAAGACTACTTACAAGTGAATTTAAGAGCTACTAATCAAATTTTACGATTAAATGTGTTAACCTGATTCTATGACATAATTATGATATAGATCTAAGTTATCGAATTCGAAATTATTTAAATCTTGAAAATTTATTCAAAAAATCACCACTTGATATACCGAAATTTTTATTGATAGGTAAATAGAAAAACAATTAAAAATAGAAAATGATTTACGTAATTTTAAAAAATAAAAAGATAACTACTCGGTATGACGTCCAGGCAGGACACCATACTAGACAATTTTGTTGGGTAAAAACTCGAAAAAAAAATTTCATAACGCCATAACAGACTTTGGCATTTACCATAACTCATAGACATCTAGATCTCTCTCCTATCATTCTCTTCCTCGTTTTGAAATTTTTTTCATCTCCTAAATTTTCAGATAATAATTATGTTAGTTAATTTATTTATAGTATTTTTTACTGACATCCCGTCTGGACACCATACCGAGTAGTTGTCTTTTGATTTTAAAGTTTGCGTAAATCTTTTTTCATTTTTATTTTTTCTTTATTTTCTATCGATAAAAATTTTGGCTTGGTGTAACATGTTAAGAGTAAAATCAAATAGAAGTAAATAGTAACTGCTATCATAGTCAGTTAGTCACGTCTGTATTTTTTTTTTTGGCAAATACCGAAATACGCCATAGTTGTACCCATGACAGTATAAAGCATCTACATCCCAGTTATTATTAGAGTTTCTAATCTGATATGGTAGTTTATAATCCAGTTTCAGATATGTGAGAGAGTTTCTTATTTAGAAACTATGCAGTAAAGTTTCTTATTAAGAAACTCTTTATACACTCCATGCTGGCCAAATGATTGGCTCAAATTATTTTTTCTTTTTAATTTGTTGTTGACGTGGCTTAATAGAAACTCTAAAATTAATTTCAAGAATGTGAGAGTTAGAAACTTTAGGGACCTTAATTTCTAAAAAGTGGTTAACAATTATTTAGAAACTAATTTGAGTTGTTGGGATGTAGATGACCTATATTAATCTTTCTGTTTTTTAAGAGAATTTTTTATTCATAAAAATTATTAAATAAGATATACAAAAATAGAAAGAGTACATTGATTCTAATATATTTAGAAAGATCAAACTCAATGGGCCTTATCTAATAACTTTTTTTTTAAACTCCGTAAATACAGAGAATTTGATGTCGTAGAAAATCATCCAGTTAGTTAATGGATCGGAATCACTGTTCTCTATCAATTTTTTTTAAATAAACTGAGAAGATGTAGAGAATTTGCAAAAAGTAAAAATAAATAATGGATCGGGAACAATGATCCCAATACATCAAGCAGTTGATTGGCACCAAATCCTTTGTATCTGCGGAGTTTTTTTTTTTTAAATATTGGATCGGAACCATTGATCCCGATCTTTCTAAATATGTTGGAATCAAGATACTCTTTCTATTTTCGTACATTTTATTTCAATAATTTCTATGGATAAAAAATTCTCGTTTTTTAAGATACCTCCGATAAATAACTTTCTTTTGCCAAAATTATTGAATTATTGATGAAGTATTAAAGCTTGATATCATTTTGATACGAACTTAGAATGACATGTATATATTTGGTTTCTGAATTATTGTACCTACAATAATTTAATTTTTTTTTTACTGTTGTTGTATAGTCTATTATCTCTGTAGAAGTTTCTTGAAATTAATTGTGTACTACTTTTTTTCTTTCTTTTTGTAAGTACTAAAGAAGGTTCACATGTTCTTGTTGTATTGTGTTTTTGCTGAAATTGAAATTTAAGACTACTTACAAGTCAATTAAGAGCTACTATTTAAATTAGTCGATTAAATGTGTTAGCCTGATTCTATGACATAATTATGATAGATCTAAGTCATAGGATTGGAAATTATTTAAATCTTGAAATGTTCTCTAAAAATCATAGCTTGGTATAACACGTTGGATTCAAATTATATAGAAGTAAATAGTAATTAATTGCTATCATAATCAATTATTTACGTCATAGTTGTAATTTTTTTTTTGTAAATACATTGTAATTGTACCTATGATAATATTAATCTTTTCATTTTTTAAGATATATATCTTTTATAAATAACTTTCTTTTGTCAAAATTAATGAACTATTGGTGAAGTATAAAGCTTGATATTATTCTGATACAACCTTTGAATGACATGTACGTAGTTGGTTTCTAAATTATTATACCTACAATAATTTAATTTTTTACTTCTGTTGTATGGTCTAGACTCTCTCTAGTCTCTGTAGAAATTTCTTGAAATGCATGATCTTTTGACGGAATTCAGATCCAGCGAAGTAACTCAATTTTTGAGTTTTAGATTGGGACTATCTGATTCGAATCCGTGATAATCTATTTTGAAGTGGAGCGCACACATTCCGACGACAGATTCGATTCCGGAACGATCCCGAGCGACGAATTCGAGTCGGATGGTTTTGATCCAAAACCCAAAAATTCAGTTACTTTAGGAGATCTGAACCCCTCTAGACGGCCAGACCTTAATGGTTAGCAGTTTGCCACTTAGAAAGATCCAGATAAAATTAATCTGGACCGGCCGTTGCAATTTGCTTGAGTCAGGTACCTGAAAGGATATCTGTCCTGGTCTAGACTCTCTATAGTCTATGTAGAATTTTCTTGAAATTCATGATATCTAAACGGCTAGACCTTAATGGTTAGCAGTTTGCCACTTAGCAAGATCCAGGAATATACTTTTCCAGAATTGCAAGGCCTTGACGATGTACCAGTCATTTATGGAGGTCTGTCTAATCCGAGGCCATGTGAGAAAGGTTCAAATATGTCGCGTGAACAAAAATCAATAAAGTTTGATAGATTTAAGTGTTGGGGTTGGGGCAATTACTGAAGGGGCATGAGCAAAGAAGCTTCCCGTTGAGTACACGTAAAGAGGATGATACACTCTGGCTTTGGTATTATTGGCAATAGATTAAAAAAAAGTTCGTTCCCACACGGCCACACCTATAGGACCAGACAAGGTCACACGTCTTGTTTCTTCAAAGGGTAAATTTTACTGGAGGTCACTAAACTTTGTTCTTTGTCACGAATTGGTCACTCAATTTTGATTTGTCCCTTCATAGCCACTGAATTTTTATTTTGTCCCAATCAAGTCACCATATAACTTTTCCATCCAAAATATTAACGGAATATAACTTTTCCGTTAGTATTTTGCACGGAATGAGCATATTCCGTTAAATTTTTGGACGGAATGAGCATATTCCGTTATAATTTGGATGGAAAAGTTATAGGGTGACTTGATTGGGACAAAATAAATGTTCAGTGGCTATGGAGGGACAAATCAAAGTTGAGTGACTAATTTGTGACAAAGGACAAAGTTTAGTGACCTCCAGCGAAATTTACCCTTCTTCAAATGCCTAACAAAATATAAAATATTCGCACCAAAAATATATCATATATTAGAGAGGAACAAGAATCAGGGTAAAATAGTTTACTGGTTTCAAATTCATTAACTAATTAGATACTTGATAAAAAAACAATCAACATAATAAAAAAAACAAAATAATATCATTTTACATATTAAAAAACAAGAAAGTTGGTCCGGATCTGTAAATTTCTATAAAATTTCTATACAACAAAGTTCTCATTAACAATGCTTTTGAACTGGTCTGACAGACTTTCCAGTTTCAGAGAGGGGCAAAACAATTTTCAGAGAGAAACAAAGTGGTACCGGAGTTCGTATTTTTTCATTGAATTTTAAAATCCAGGGAGAAGCAGCTGTCCCTCTCTGACTGTGTGTGGGTCCGCCCCTGCATATATGTATAATTTTTGTGCTGACATGCACAATGGATTACGGTTTAAGATATATATTAAAAGATAAGGATTCTGTGGGGTTCAAGGAAAATGAATGAAAAATCAAAACAGTTCCAAACACCAAATGCTATATTGGCCGAACTTTTTTAATAAATTTGCAAGGCACAGTGGACCCTCTATATTTACGACATAAAATAACCCGGATTTGAGAATCAAAATTGACTAAATAGAAAAATTTCCCTTCTTTCATTCTATTTATAAGATTTGTTCTCGAAATAGTGTAACTCATTATATTTACTTTTTCAGTATTATCCTAAGTTTATGAAATCTTCCAAAAATAATTTAGAGATATTTTTACTAAAATGCAAAGGTTTAAATAGCGTTTATCGGGTCATAACATAACAGCTAAAAAAACAACGCTATACCCCTATAGCGTGCTATAGCGCCGATAGCGCCATAACTTTTATGGTCCGAAAACGTTATAGCGTCGCTATAGAGCGCTATTTAGAACCAGAGGCGGAGGGAGTAAGGCCATATGGGTGTCAATTGACCCCCATTTTTTTCAATTTTTTTTATATCTATATGTAATTTTGTATATAATTTACAATAAAATATTGTAAATACTGTAAATTGACCCTCATTCACAGTATAAAAATTTTATATGATTGACTCTCATAGTCTGAAGGTCTGGCTCCGCTCCTGTTTCCCTGCTAAAATGTGATATATCTAAATAAATCTCTTAAAAGGACAATCTGATCCGACATTTTTATTAATATTCAAAGTTTAATAGAAGTTAATTAATATATCCAGGTTCGCTGGGAATTAATAAAAATAACCCTACCGGCCATTTTCTGACCGGTACCCTATTTAATCAATTACCGGATGGAAAATGGCCGGTACCTTCTTTTATTAACTACCAGCCAGAAAATGGCCGGTACCCATATTATTATTATTATTTTTGGTTGTTTTAGGGTTTGTTGGAGTATTTTCCGTTTAGATTTTATGTTGTAATATTTTATGTTTAGATTTTCTGTTATTGTAGTATTTTTTGTTTAGATTTTATGTTGTACTATTTTTGTTATTGTTGTAGTATTTACTGTTTAGCATAATCATGATAATTTATTTTATTTTTGTATAATTTAGCGTAACTTAGTTTAATTTAACATATTTCTGATGATTTATTTTATTTTAGTACAATTCTCATTAGTTTAATTTAGTGTAATCCTGATAATTCATTTTATTTTAGCGTAATTTTTCGTAATATTACATAAGTTAGTGACGAAAAAAGACCTAAAAAAATATAAAAATAGTACTATAAAAGCACACATAAAAAAGAACCGAAATATAAGATAATCCAAACATAAAACACCAAATATAATATACCAAATTTAAATAGTACAAAACAATCACCGCCACAGATCGGGGGACCATCGCTCAGCTGGTACTCCGGTGTTCGCTCGAACCGGCCAGACTCTCTCTCGGTGTAATGACATCAGCTTCGGCCTCGTTGCGTATTCGCTCGGCGGTATTCCATACTGGCTCATACATCGGCCTAGAGACTGGCGGGGGTGTACAGAAAATTGATGCAGCGAACTCAGTACCAAAGCCAGGCTGAGTCTGGGACCCGCTACCATTGGTCTCTCTATCATGTGGCATATCGTGGTACTGGCGGTGGCAGCATGTCAGCCGGATCCTCCTCGAATACCCCGATCTCATCGAGACTGAACACGCCAAACGCGACATCCGTAGAAAAAGGACTCCGGAGGCGGTGGCTGCAATCATATACATAATTAAGCTAAAACATGCTATAATAGGCTAAAATACCATAATTTCGGTAAAATATGCTAAAAAGGGCCAAAATTGGCTTAATTATGTTAAAACATGCTAAAATAGGCCAATTACAGTAAAAATAACCTAAAATATGCTATAATAGGTTAAAATATCCTAATTTTGGTATAATATGCTAAAAAGGGTCAAAATATGCTTAATTATGCTACAATATGCTATGATATGCTAAAATACCCTAATTTCGGTAAAATATGCTAAAATATGGTCAACTATGCTAATTATACTAAATTACAATAAATTACACTCAACCCTAAACCCTAAACCCTAAATTTGGCTAATTACTCTAAATTATACTAAATTTAATAATTAAAACTAACTACAACGGATTTAATACTAATTACAACTAAATTATTCTAATTTTGGTACATTACTAACAAATCTTAACATTTTACAACCATTTTGCACTAAAAATAAATTTTAAAAAAATTAGAGGGACTTACTTGCAAATCTGGGAGAAAGAGCTCAACCGAGGAGAGATAGTGTAAAATTTGATAGAATGTCTTGTGAAAAATTCGGCCAACCCTCTACACATATATATAGCATAGGTACCGGCCAAAAATTGGCCGGTAGTTGATTAAATAGGGTACCGGCTATTTTCTGACCGGTAGGGACATTTTTATTAATTTTCAGTTAACCTGAGTATATTAATTAATTAATTTCTAATAAACTTTGGATATTAATAAAAGGGTCCGCCTAGCTCTCCCCCGTGAACAATCCCCCGTTTCATCCCCCGTCAAAAGTAGTTAGTTAGTTAGAATTTATAACTGTCAGTGTATTTTAGGAATTTGCAGAAGTATTCATATGTAGCACAACTAGTATTCATCCATCTATATGAATGTATTTATCCATCTATATGAATGTATAACTGTCAGTGTATTTTAGAAATTTGCAGAAGTATTCATCTGTAGCACAACTAGTATTCATCCATCTATATGAATGTATTCACATTTGCAATAGAAACATATTTGGATATATTACAACAATAAAGTAGGTGACAAAGAACACGCGTGGGGAACTGCACAACTGTCAGAGCATTAATTATGTGGGGGACCGCACAACTGTCAGAGCATTAATTTCAGCTCATTTTAAAAATTTGCAAAAAAAGTATTCATCTGTAACACAACTAGCATTCATCCATCTATATAAATGTATTCATCCTTGTAATAGAAGCATATTTGGACACATCAATCACCCATCTTTTACACGTTTTTAGAGGTGAGTTTTTTTTTCTCCGTTCAATCTAACCAATATTTCTGACGATCTGTGAGGAATTTTGCAAATCTAAAACCACCAATATCTTTTAAATAATTTTCTCTTTCAAATGAGATCCATGATGACATACTTTTGAGTTGTCCGTTGCACAAGTATTCACACCTCGTCATGCAAGTATTCATCCCGAATTAAGCAAGTATTCATCCTCATCGTGTAAGTGTAAATAGTTAAATCCATATGTTAAGTATTCATCCATAAACGTTGAAGTATTCATCTCTAAGATATTAAGTATTCATCCATATGTTAGAATTTTGAAAAGGTAGTTAGTTAGAAAAGGTAGTTAGTTAGAAAAGGTAGTTAGAATTTTGAAAGTTAGTTAGAAAAAGTAGTTAGTTAGTTGGGGGATGAAATGGGGGATGGATAGATGGGGGAACATATAATTACCCTTAATAAAAATGTCGGCAATCTGATGCAGTGCCCAATCAATGAATAGAGACTCAAACTTGATCTAAAAAACAGAACTTTTTTGTAGGAAACCTAAAAAACAGAACTGGTGCAAACTTAAAAAGAGGTCCAGACCTGATCTGCCCAATTGCTAGCTAGTACCTCCTTCTAGCTGGGTCCTCGCCAATAATTCCAAACAAATCTGAAAGCATTTTTTGTTATTTTGGTGAATCTTTATCACACCTACCGGATTCTGATGTATATATATAAAGCTAGTACTATTTGTTGCTTTATCCAGACTAGACCAGAGGGACCGTATAGACCTTTGTCTGGACCATCCTTTGAAAACCAGCTAGGAAGTTGTACCGAGTAAATTATGTAGAGAACGGAGTAGGTCCAATGTCCATCGGACCTACTCTTAGGTTCAACGAGCACGATGACCGTCCGATCTAATTTAAGATTTGTGCACACAAATATTGAAACAAACATGCACGAATTTTAAAGTGTTATGCACAAATCTTACAGCAAATCGACGGTGATTAAACCATCGAACCATAGTAGGTTCGATGCCCATCGGACCTACTCTCAAGTAAATTATGTAACATGTAAAATGTACACAACTCTTAACTTAAAAAAAAAAAAAAGGAAAGGAAATGAAAAGCTGCAGCCGTAATAATAATAATAACTTCAGAATTGAAAATAATTTAATGAAAAAATTGAAACTTGTAATTCGGTAAAGTTTGTCGAAAAGAAAAAAAAAAGCAGGAATAATTTAGGTTGTATTAGTACAAATTATACAAATTATATCTAAAAATTATATCAAAAAACCAGGAATATAATTATTAGAATATGGTACTTGCATCTTATTACTATTCTCTTGTAATTGACATCTAACTCTTCTATTATTGGTTCTAAATTTCTAATAAGAAAGCAAATCTGAATTCCTTAAAGGCGTGATTTGAAATTGAGTCGGCACAAGAGACGTGATTTCATTTAATCTGCTCTTATATTGCGGCTGACCATGTAAATTAGTAAATATAATTTAAAAATAAAAGAAATAAAAAATCATGAAAGGGAGAGCTTATTTTTGTCGTTTTCTTCTGTTGCAATTTCTCCCTCTCTGAACTAAGGTATCAGAATTTTTTTATAAATCATAATTAAAAATAAGAATTTTATGAAATCAACTTGATTATTTTTCTTTTTTACAAAAACTATAAGAACTGAAATGTCATTTCGGTTTGAACTTTTTTTTTTTCGGACCAATTCAACCCGAGGTGGTTTCACAAATTTTTCAGAAAAATAGGTGTAGTCTTCGGTGTAACACCCATGGACCGAGATGTCATTTCGGTCCAATGTTGTTTTAGCCCGGACCGAAATGGCATTTCGGTCCGAACTATTTTTTTTTTTTTAGAGTTTGCTTATAAATTATTCAGAAATATTTGCTTATGAATTGTTTAGAAAGGTAAAAAAAAAAAAAACATATTTGCTTAGAAAGGAGAAAGAGAGAAGAGAGAAGAGGTTGTTTCGGGTTTAAAACAAAATTTAGTGGGACTGAAATGACATTTCAGTACAGAGAGATTTTCGGATTTCCTGTAGCCGCTGGTATGAAAACCTCTAAAACCACTACGGGCTGAATTGCCATTTCGGTTCAAAAAAAAAAAAGTTCGGACTGAAATTGCATTTCAGTTCTTATGATTTTTGTCAAAAAAAAAACTAATCATATTTGTTTCATAAAATTCTTTTTTTTAATTATGATTTATAAAAAAAATTCAAGGTATCAGTACTCTTTGTTGCCACTGTTTTTCTAATACAATGGAAAGTCAAATTTTCAAATATAAATATTTACAAAAAAAAAAACCAATTAAATTTTGAACCTACCATTTTTCATACGGAGAACAATTGTTTTAAATAATTCGCATTTTTTAACAGGAATATATTTATGAGTGTCGGTAAAATAAATTTGTGAACATATGCTAAAAATATTATTCTCATTTTGTAGGAAATCTACATAATTAATTTGGTTGAATATTATGACACTTGTAACATGGGTGGAGAAGCAGGAGGCAGAGAGAAGGCAGTTATGTACAACAGATAGTGCATGTACAGTGCAGTAGATATTAATTAGAGGTGGGAACCCATCATGAAAATTTAAAAACATGATACACGACAACAGCTGTGTTTATGTGTGTCACTATGCGGTGGTTCTGCATCCGAACTATTCAATTTTTTTTTTTTGAAAAAACCACATACTAGCAAATTTAAACAAGGCAGTTATAATCTTATAAGATTAAAGATCTTCAGTCTTCATAATTTGGAGACGGAGATGCACCAAAATATTTAGGGGCACACAAACGGGCAACTGCACAAAATACTGACTGGTTTGGACATGGGAACCGAATCTCTTGCTTCTATGTGGATATGAAATTTCTGCTCTTAAAGTCACTGATATGTGAGTTCGAAGTGGATTTTGACATTTAAATATTGGATATAATTTTGTCTCAAAATTCACTCCTGACCCACGTATTAGCGACTTTAGGTGTAAGAATTTCCTGCCCACAAGCAGGAGATTCGGTTCCTTGAAGATCATGAATGTTGATCATACATTTTTTTATTTTGATCTAAAAAAATATATACTTGCATGTCAAAATAAAAAAAATCATTTTATCTAAAAATAGTAAATGATTCTGAAAAAATGTAAATTTGACATGCAAGTATATTTTTATATGAAGATCAAATCGACTGTTTCGACTTTAAAAAAAAGATATGAGTCCATAACACGGGTTAATCTGTAATATAAATATTATCATAGCTTCACAGCCTTCACTCTAGTATGTTTGTCGTTGGATTGAAAATATTTTTAACTATCCTTTCTGATTCTGCTTTCTTTTAAATGGTTTGCAGTTCAATGATTCATCAATTTCAAAAGAAAGTCCAATTCATTAATTTATATGGGTATGTTTAGTTGCAAAACAAAAATAGCCTAAATTTTTAAAGTTAGCATTGTTTCAAAAATAATAAACCAAAAAACTACGATTTCTGAGTAATTTTAAATCTACCACGGCCTCACTGGTGTTCTGCGACCCCATTTAGTCGGGACCGCAGAATGCTGATGCAGTCCCCAATTTTTTTTTTATTAGTCAAACTTTGAGATATCTCACAGGAATTCTAGGAGGGAAAAATGGGGGGGGGGGGGGGGGGGCACGAATTCCAACGAATAAAAAATTTGAGATATCTCTGTTTTGCAGGGTAATGGGGGCACAAATACCAAGAATAGCTTTTTTTATTAAACAAAAAAAAATGGGGCAGCAGAATGCCTGTGCGGTCCTCCGTATTTGGGGCCGCATCGGTGTTCTGCGGCCATGGTAAATTCAGAAATACTCATATTTTGTGATTTTTTGGTTTATTTTTTTTGAGAGAATGGTAACTTTAAAAATTTCGGCAAAAATAGATAGAATAGCTAAATTCAGAATAACTATTATTTGTCTTATTAGAATAACTAAATCTCAAAATTCTTAAAAATAGTCTATTTTAATAAGACACAAAGTTTGAATTCTCTATTCTAGCTATTCTAATCCAACCAAACACCGAATAGGCTATTCTGAATAATCTAATTTTAAAAATAATCTATTCTCAACCTAATCAAACACGAAAACAAATATAATCTCACAATTGTGACTTTGTTCCAAAATATATATATATATATATATATATAGAGATGAGCTATGCTACTCCATGGAGTAAAACGCGTTGGTGCTTCACGCCGCTATATTTTTATTTTGAAAGTCCAAACGACCGATCCGAACCGCTCAACATGATCTCCATATTGAAATGTGCTTGGAGACCAAATTTTACATTTTTTAGAATTTTTTTACTATTTATTAAGCCACTTTGAAAATCACTGATCCGGCAGTCCAGAATTTTTTACTGTTTTTTACTGTTCACCCGGATTTTCAGATTTTCAAAGTGGCTTAATAAATAGTAAAAAAATTCTAAAAAATGTAAAATTTGGTCTCCAAGCACATTTCAATATGGAGATCATGTTGAGCGGTTCGGATCGGTCGTTTGGACTTTCAAAATAAAAATACGGCGTGAAGTACAAACGCGTTTTACTCCATGAAGTAGCATAGCTCATCTCTATATATATATATATATAAAATAAAGCTAACCACAAATTTTAGATTCAATGTCAAACTATGCTCACCCATTCCTCTCTTCTAGGGACCCGCCCAACCATGTGCTTCTCATTTTAGTACAAATCAAATCAGACTTTACTGATAGGGGAAAAAAAAATTATTTCCCTTGAAATCAAACATCTACAAAATATCTAAAAGTTGTATTAATTGAGCCATGGCCCCACCTCGGTGAGAATGTTGGAACTACTCGGTTGATAAACTGGTTACTGGTTTCTGAGATGCTAGCGTGTGACTTTACACCTACCAATTCCATAATTTAATTTAGTTGAATTGAACGAGCCAATTTGGAGTTCCTTTTCCTTTTACAGGCATGTTGTGTCCTTGATTTTGATAAAGTTTCAAAATATGTTTGTGCATTGCGCATGTGACGTGGCACAACTTTGAGGTATAACAGTGCAATGGAAGCATAGCGTACATCCAAAGTGGAATTGGTAAGATTTGGTACCGACCCAAAATGGCTGGAAGACTTAAAATGAAAAAGTTTCAAAAAGTAACGCGCTTCATGAATTGAATTAATGAACTTCTTGATTATCGATTTAATGCACTTAAATCTATTGTGATTTTCAGCAAGGTGCAGAGGAAAACTCATGTACCAGTACCACATTTTGGCTTATTTTGTGCTTCACGTGGTACAAAATTACAAATAAATTAGATTGTACTACTGGTTCAGTTGTACTTTGTACATTTTCTGGAGATAGAGAAAGGTGAGGGGGTGAGGCCTCTGATTAATAGATCCACATAAATTGATGAAAACAATTGTTGCATAATCAGTTCTAACTTCTAAACGTTTTTTTTTTAAGTAAAAGTTGAAGGTTAAGCTACTAAATTATTTAATATTGACAAAAAATTATTCTTTCTAGATTTGAACCTGCGACCTCCCACACGGAGAACTACTATCAAGTTTAAAAAAAAAAAAGAAAAATCTAAATGTTTAGCATTTAAGTACAATTGCACGGAGAAAACCACTATTTTGACGAAGAAGGAAGATGAGACAAAAGTAAAAATGATTGAGACGTGTGTTAAAATAGTAACAAACAAAAATAATTGAGGCGTGTGTTAAAATAGTAATAAATAAAAATGGTTGAGACCTCTTTTAAAATAGTAACACACAGAAAGTAACAAGACAAACTTATGGAGGTGTGTATAAAATAGTAAGAAGACAAACTCTGATGGATGGATAGGACAAAAGGGTTATGGTGTGTTTTAAAGTAGTCTATTTTTTTTTCCGCTGATTGATAAGCCAATTTTATATACACCATAGGATAGGGTTTGATCTCCAAACTGTACCAAATTTCTTGTATTTATACTTATTTTAGTGTCAAATACATTCAAAGAATCAAGTTACTGCCAAAGTCTATTAAAGTTACAGGAAATGGAGCAAATTGTAGATCTTCTCGCAAACTTTTCGAAAAGTGATAGAACACTGAAAACGGAGTTACGGATCATGAGTTATGCCCGTTTAAATTTCAAAAATTCAGAGCACAACACAGAGGAAATCTAGTCTAGTGCGGACGCACTCAGCCATCAGAAGATGAAAACAGAAATGTCCGAGTGCAGTGCGGACGCACTCTGGCCGCACTCAGCGACACACAGTTCATATTTTGGCCATATCTTGGTCATACAAACTCCGATTTGGGTGAATCAAAGCTTGATGGAACAGAACAAAAAGATCTACAACTTTCATGAAGGAAACAAATCCAAATTTGAAATGTAAAATTTTTTATAGCCGCACCAATAGCCGCACCAGTCTAAAAAACTGCTAAATATGAAAAGTTAGTGGGCTTAGTGGGCGCCAAAATTAGAATAACTTGATCTCCAAGTTCAGAAAACATTATATAAGGCTAAGGAGGCTATAGGAGAAATCATCACTGCTCATCATTGCTCAATTGAAGTTATTCTGCTCCACTTTCCGGCGGTGATCAAAGTTGCAACAAATTTCAAAGGAAGAGAAGGAAGAAGTCGAGGTTTTGCTTGAGCGATAAGGGAAGAACTTGGGCAGGAACTAGGAGATTGGTTGTATTCTTTTCTCTTACGTATTTTCTCAGTTTTTACCATGTTTACCTTGTATTTTCTTGTGGATGTTAAAGCACCCATGAGAGGCTAGATTTCTTCTCTAGGGGTTTAGGTCATGTAGCATGAACTTGTTTAATTTTATCTTACTCGGATCTTAGTTTTTATTATGATTGTTTGATTTAATGTTAATTTCTGTGATTTATTCTTTCTGATGTTGCATGATTAGTACTTGAATTGTAGTATCTCTCTTAGGTCTTTTAGACTCAAAGTAAAATAGGATCATATAGGATAGTACCAATTGTGATCACAAATACCTTAGAATTTGGATTAGAATGGACCAAATTTGAACTCCAACCCGGAACACAGGAATTAAGGTTAGGATTTGGTGAATGACTTAATCGTGAAGTCAAATCCCTTTAGGACCCCTTGAATTGAATTGAATGTTGGTATGAATGACTTAATCGTGAAGTACCAACATCTAAGGATATGATAGGCTAACATTGAACTTCATGGTCTAGATATCTAGACACGTTATTTAATCACGAAAGTGACTCTGTTTAACATCTTAGGTTAGAAATCTTGTCATATCAAACATGAATTTAAACAAACCGAGTAGATAGAATTAGCAAGAGATTGTAGACCGAATACCCCTAGACTTCTCCAACTTAAAAACACATTCGAATTTTAGTTACTTTTAATTACTTTGTTACGAAACTTTAATTTTCATTAAAAATAAAATTACACAAAAACCCCCTTTTTACTTTATCTGTTCAGTTTTAAAAGTAGTTTACTTTAATAGAAATTAGTATTTTCCTTTCTCTCTTGGGATCGATACCTTAATTACTACAGGGATTACGTTGTGCGCTTGCAATCGACCATATCTTTGAGTATTAGGTTTATAAATTTAAAAGTCTAAAGAGTACGAAAGGAAGCACAAAACCCTATACCCAAAATACTCAACACTGATTCGGCAGTCTAAAACTCCCCTGATTTCGGCAGTCTAAAGGTGTGATTGAATTCATTAATTGTGCAATTGAATTTAATTGTGATTTAATTCATTTAATTGTGAATTAAAAATGAATTAAATGCACAATTGCATAGCCTATAACTTTCATTAATTTTGCATTTAATTCATTTTTAAACTCAATTGCAATACGCTCGGGGTATTTTGCAATACGCTCGGAGAACCACTATCTAAAGGTTTTGAAATGAAATTATACTTCCATCTTTTTATTTTTTTTTAAGATTAGTTGTTAATTAATAAGAGGAGGGTTCAAAAACCTCATGTCACATTGTGTCTCACATTCTTTTTCTCTAATTTCAAAGTTCAAATAGTTGATATAGTCATGATGTTACAATTTTGGAGGAATAATTTTCTTCAAAACACAAGTTGATATAGTCATGATGTTACAATTATACAATATATTCTCATAAATACATGTTCAGAGTTCAAATCTTTGTTGAAAGCAACTAGATTTGCAGCTCTTAATTTCAACTACGGCCTGACCGTTCGTTAATTCCTTTGAAAAATATTATAGAAAAGTCCCTACCAATATTAGTTAAATTATATCAACTTATCTTTTGAATAACACTTTCATATACAAAATTTCATTTTAATCTATTTTATCCATCATCTTTAAATTAATTTAACAAAAAATGCTATATTACTTTTCATGGGTCATGATGTACAACGTGTAAACATTGACATTACAAAATATTTAGATAGATGACAGAGATTGCTACTAAGCATGTGCTTGGGTTGATGTATTTGAACATTTTATTTAATACAACCTTGGCTGCATTCAGTGGCGGAATCAGAAATGATCGGTAGGGGGGCCTAACTAGTTTCTCTCAGATATCAGTTTTTGTTTCATGTTACACTATTAAATGATAAAAAAAAACGGAGAGAGTGAAAAGAAACAGAGATGCCAATGGCCCATAAACGATGTAGGGGGTACCAACTTTTTTTTTATTAAAGGGCTCTGTGTATTTTTCTGGGCCAAGGAGGGCCAGGACTCAGGCTGGCCCAGGCCCTGGTTCCGCCCCTAGCTGCATCAGTCAAGCTTTCAGAAAAAAGATATTACAACACGTTAGCAGATATAAGGATTGTTTCATTGTCTCTTCGGATGATGGATCTTTTGTCATTTGAAGTATTCACAACTAGGACCCTTCTTTCAAGTTTTGGATGGGATCATGGGAATCTTTTTCTTTTTCGTATCTATCTAAAAATGCAATCGCTATCGATATAAATGTCCAACAATATTCAAGGAATGTCCAACATTTATTATTATTATAATAATATGTAAAATAAAAGTAAAATTACATAATAAAAAAATTGAAACCAGATTTTGATTTAGTAGGTAAAAGACTATATTTTTTGTGTGAAAAATTGCTTGTTTGAAATCCGAATTATAGTCTCTCGTGAATATTATAAAGTAGGGTTAAAATGCCTCTTTGTTTTCGTGCCTCAATCATGTTTTATATTCTTATTTTCGTTTTTAAAGTTCAAACAGTCGTCTGACCCGCTCAACAAGATCTTCATATTAAAATGTGCTTGAACACCAAACTTTACTTAAAAAAAAATAGATAGAAACAAAATCATTGTTTTTCAGAACATTCTGAACCATAAAAAAATAATAATTTTGTATCTAACTCAAAAAATAGTAAAAAATTTGGAAAAATATATAATTTGGTCTCCAAGCATATTTTAGTTTGAAGATCATATTGAAAATGAATCATATTAATATTTAGATTTTGAAAATAAAATAAAGGATGTGAAAAATACTTGGGATAAAAAAAATTAATATTATTTTCTTTTAGTAAAAATTGGAGATCAAGTCACCCAACTATTTAATACATACAAGAGATTCTTCTATGCAGATTTCAAACCTACAACCTAAAAAATAATAGTATTTCAATCCTACATTTTAAAATTAGAGTCTCATTTTTATCTTTAAAAAAAATTAAGCGACCCTACTTAACCTTTATAATTTTGAAAAAGATTCAAAATTAAGAAAAAAGAATGGTAAGCGACACTTGTCTCAATTCAAGCTAGTTTACATTTACAACTAGAGATAGACTTCTGACCATTCCGTGTTGTCTCTATCAGAAAGGATCAAACGCAATTTCTACATGAGATTCTTTCGCATGTTCTCTATCTATCTTATGGTGCACCAAAGAGAGAGTTCCCTGTGGTTACCACTTATGGCATCCCTACCTCATGGAGCTTTCATTGGATGTTGATCACTCTACCTTCCATTGGGATGAAATCTTATTTTATTGTCACATTCATCAACACATGTAGATATTCCTCTTTCACTGTACCATAGGTCCCGTTTGACCTTACTTTATCTATAATTCTACCATTCGGGAGAACTCCATCGTCAGCTCAATAATTTGGTAGTGAACTTTTCCTTTAGATTTTTTTTTTTAGTTTACTGTATAGAACTGACTGTTATGCAATAACATACAAATTGTATTTTTTAATGCTGTAAAATTGTTTAGTGCGTGGAGCCCAATGGTTGAATTCGTTGACACGTCATAGATTGGTTTGGCGGATCATCCATTTTATCTTCATAATTGTTTTAGTTCTGTGTGGGCTTCATTTATTGATCCTTCATTGTCAAATGCCAAGTGAGAAGAGAAATGGTACCGTTTAGTCAAGGGGAGAGGGATCCCTATCCAGTTATATCTACCCATTCTCAGCTTTGGATCTGCAAATAAGCAGATTAATTGCACATATAACTCTTTTTGTCTCCTATATATGAAGCGACGTCTATTTAATTCTTTTCACAAAAATAGTAATAAGAATAATAATTATTATATTATATATATATATATAGAGGTTGGCTATTGTGCTTCCATAAACATATGCCCACATATGCTTATAACTCATTTTTGCGTTTCCAATGTTCAAATGGTCGATCCGAACCGTGGGCATATTCTCCATATTAAATGTGCTTAGAGACAAAATTTTACATTTTTTAGAATTTTTTTACTATTTATTAAGCCAGTTTTAAAATCACTTAATTTAATAAACAGTGAAAAATTTCTGGATCATTGAAAACAACGATTTTAAAACTGACTTAATAAATAGTAAAAGAAGTACCAAAAAATGTAAAATTTGGTCTCCAATCACATTTTATTATAGATTGAATGTTGAACGGTTTGGATCGACTATTTGGACTTTGAAAATTTAAAAACCAAAGCGTTTTGTTCCACGGCCTAGGAACAAACGTTTTGATATTATCCAACCTATATATATATATATGTGTGTGTGTGTGTGTGTGTGTGTGTGTGTGTGTGTGTGTGTGTGAGAAGGGATCCACTTACAATATTTGTAAGTTACAACATCTTACAACAATTCGGTATTGCGATTTAAAAAAATCTAAATAGTCGATCCAAACTGTTCAACATGATATCTATATTAAAATAAGTTTGGAGATCAAATTTTATATTTTTTTAGTTCTTTTTACTATTTATTAAGTATTTTACAAAACTGCTGTTTTTAGACAATTATGGACCACTGAAAAATAACAGTTTTGTAAAATACTTAATAAATAGTAAAAAAATTCAAAAAAATGTAAAATTTGATCTCCAAGTACATTTTAATATAGATATCATGTTGAACAGTTTGGCTTGACTGTTTGGACTTTTAAAATCGCAAAACTGAATTATTGTAAGATGTTGTAACTTACAAATGTTGTAAGTGGATCCCTCATATATATATATATATATATATATATATATATATATATATATATATATATAGGAGGGATCAAGTTACAACAACCATTTTTTTTATTTTCAAAGTCCAAATCGTCGATCCAAACCGTTCAACATGATTATTGATGTCTCATCATTAGACCTATAAATCCGATCAATTTCTGTACCACAATCTGTTTTTCAAACCACCAAATCGTGTCTTTTACATTGAATATACATTGAATATCTATAGAATGTGGTACTGCTGCATTTTCATTCTTACTTTGCAGAAAATGAGCCAAATCAAGGAAAATTGCGAGTTCTGGAACCCCCCACGCGGGCGGCGTCAGATCCCACGCGGGTAGCATCAAATCCCACGCGGGTAGCGTCAGATTCCACTCGGGTCGCGTCAAAACCTGAAATTTCAGCACCGAACTTAAAACAGTCATAACTTTTGACTCGTAACTCCGTTTTGAGCGTATGACCACTTTTTGGAAAGCTAGCGAGAAGATCTACAGTCTGAGCCAAGCCTCACTGCTCACTTCCACCTGACGCGACCCGCATGAGGTGGCACGCGACCCGCGTCGAATTAACTACGCCAGGACCCGATTGAAGCCCGTTAAGATGCCTATTAAAAGAGCGGGCGCAAATAAAGAAGGGGACCCCCGACACTTTCACGAAAAAGGGGATCTGATCAGTTTTGAAGCGAAAGCTTGGCGCCAGGGAAGGGGAGAGGCGATCTGGAGCCACGACTTGGAGAAGAAGATTCCAGAAGCCTCGATCCTCTTCCCTCCTCCTTCTCTGATAATGATTTGCATTCTCTTTCTCTCTTTTATTCTGATTTTGCTTATGTCTGAGTAGACTTGTAGTTTCAAGGGTTTGGATTGTAGTCTGATACTTTGTTTGATTATGCACATGGATTGATTCTTATTGTTATTTCGTGTTTCTTTGATTCTTGTATTATTTGAGATTGCTTGATCTGAATTGTTTGATTCTTGATTGTCTACTGTTGAATGCCTTTGGCATTTCTTCTTGTATCAAGGCTTGATGTTTCTTGCAAATTAGGTTAAGTACTTGAGGTAGGTCTGAGAACCGAAAGGTGAGGTCAATAAGTAGCCGAGAGGTGAAAGTTTCCACTTGCTCTTGCTCAGCTTGTGGATACCTTTAGTAAACAGAATTGAGAACTTAGGTTTAGATCAAACAGCTTGATTAAACCTAAGAAGGTGAAATTGCATTTCCAAACCAGGTCTGCTAAGCCAACACACGAAAGTTGAGGTTCAGTGACACTAGGTACGGTCAATCTAGCCTTACACGACTTAAACAACCAGTTTCTGACATGTGCAGACTCAGCTCAAGGGGCCATGCGGGTCGCGTGAGTTAGCACGCGGGTCGCATCACGAGGGTCGTAAGCCACAGCTTGCGAGTCGCGTGCCAGGTCCAGGGCGCTTAAGGGCCAAGCGGGTCGCATGCGAAAGCATGCGGGTCGCGTCACAAGGGTCGCATGCGAGAGCATGCGGGTCGCGTGGCAGGTCCTGAGCAGCAAAGTTGAAGATGAAATCTGAAACCCTTGAAACACCATTTTATACCATAGTACAAAATACAAACATTTAATTGATTCTTTTCTGTTAATTCATTGTTAATACGATTGTTCATTCATTCTTTTATTTCATTTGATTTGTTCATACATCTTAGGAATAGTCAAACACACCCAATATTCGAACTTCTAGTACCTAATTAGGAAAGGTAGAAACTTAGAATTTGAACCGTCCCTGTAGATCGATACCTGAATAGACTACACGACAGGATCGTACACTTGCGATCTTAATCGAGGGTTTATAAGGTTTAAAAGCTACAGCTTCGGCTGTAGTGAAACTTTGTACCTCACATTTGGGAGCGAACAATATCTAAATAAAATGTGCTTGCAGATCAAATTTTACATTTTTTTGAATTTTTTACTATTTATTAAGATGGGTACAAAATTCAATGGTCTGAATATGCCTATTTTTTGTAAAATACTTAATAAATAGTAAACAAATTCAAAAAAATGTAAAATTTGATCTGCAAGCACATTTTATTGTGGAGATCATGTTGAACGGTTTGGATCGACGATTTGGACTTTGAAAATGAAAAAAATAGTTGTTGTAACTCAAATTTGTTGTAACTTGATCCCTCCTCATATATATATAGAGTACGGCTAATGCGCTTCCTCTAGTATATCAACAATATGCTTCCAGTCTTCAAAATCTATCGAATGGGCTTCAAACGACAAATCCAAACTGTTCAAACCAATGTTCTTAATGAGAGCTTCATTTCCATATACAAAATTTAATTTTCAAATTTATTTACCATCAAGTCAAGCGGTCAAAATATGAAGGATTTTGTGTGCACTTTAATGCACTATTTTGCTTATTTCTTTGACCACTTGACTTGATAGTAAATAAATTCAAAAATTAAATTTTTTTATATGGAAACAAAGCTCTCGGTAAGGAGATTGATTTGAACGGTTTGGATTTGTCATTTGAAGCCCATTCGATAGATTTTGGAGGCCGGAAGCATATTGTTGATATACTAGAGGAAGCGTGTTAGCCGTACTATATATATATATATATAGAGTATGGCTAATGTGCTTCCTCTAGAACTTCGGCCTCGTGCTTCCGGGGGCATATCTTAGTGTTTGATGTTCAAACAACAAATCCAAACCGTTAGATGTTCAATCTATATTAAAATGTACTTGGAGACCAAATTTTACATTTTTTGGAATTTTTTTACTATTTATTAAGCCACTTTGAAAATTCCAGATTATATGGTCCATACTGTTTTTACTGTTCACCCGGATCTGGAATTTTCAAAGTGGCTTAATAAATAGTAAAAAAATTCCAAAAAATATAAAATTTGGTCTCCAAGCACATTTTAATATAGATTGAACATCTAACGGTTTGAATTTGTTGTTTGAACATCAAACACTAAGATATGCTCCCGGAAGCACGAGGCCGAAGTTCTAGAGGAAGCACATTAGCCATACTCTATATATGTATATATAGGAGTTGGCTACGGTGCTATGCATAGTATAGAGGGCCTCCGTGCTACGGCTCAATATTTGAGTTTTCAAAATTCTAACGGTTGATCCGAACAGTTCAACATGATCTCCATATGAATATGTACTTGCAAACCAAATTTACATTTTTAAATATTTTTTTACTATTTTTTTAGATAGGTAGAAAAACACTTGATCTTAATGGTACAAAATTTCCAGATCAAGTGATATTCTACCTATCTAAAAAATAGTAAAAAAAATCTAAAAAAATAGTAAAAAAAATCTAAAAAATGTAAATTTGGTTTGCAAGTACATATTATATGGAGATTATGTTGAACGGTTCGAATCGACCGTTAGAATTTTGAAAACTCAAATATTAAGCCATAGCACGGAGGCCCTCTATGCTATGCATAGCATATTAGCAATTTCCTATATATACATATAATTTTAGTAGAGAAAATGAGTGGGCCATTGGTATGTACATGATTGGACCTAATTTGGAGAACCTTAGAGAGCTCGAACATAATTTTATGGTGAAGTAGTAAGTCCACCAAATTAGGATTAAGAGTTTCTGTGTGTGTATATAGAGTAAGGCTACGGTGCTTTGCAAAGTAAACCACCCCGTTTACTTCGGGCTACTTTTTCAATTTTGAAAATCCAAACAACCGATCCGAACAGTTCAACATGTTCTAAATATTTAAATGTGCTTGGAGACCAAATTTTACATTTTTTGGAATTTTTTTACTATTTATTAAGCTGCTTTGAAAGTTTCTGATCCGGTGATCCAGAAAATTACTGTTTTTTACTGTTCACCGTCGGATTAGCGATTTTCAAAGTGACTTAATAAATAGTAAAAAAATTCCAAAAATGTAAAATTTGGTCTCCAAGCATATTTCAATATTTAGAACATGTTGAACGGTTCGGATCGGTTGTTTGGATTTTCAAAATTGAAAAAGTGGCCCGAAGTAAACGGGGTGGTTTACTTTGCAAAGCACCGTAGCCTTACTCTATATATATATATATATATATATATATATATATATATATATATATATATATATACTAATGCAACAATTTCATCTGGTTAAATTGAGAGAGATTAGTGTGTTTTCAGGAAGAGGCAGAGTCATACTTTCACAATATGATGAAGCAGTAACTCTATCATATTAGGATTAAGAGTTTTTATATATACGTAGCAATGTAACAATTCCATGTAGTTGAATTGAGAGAGAAATCAGTGAAAATTAGTGTGTTTTCAGGTAGGATGGAGCCATACTTACAAACTATGGGGGTCAAACACATATTGAAAGTCAATTATATAAAATTTTCATGAGATCAATTTTACAGTACCAATAATATTTTACTCTCAATTATATAGAAAATCATACATAAATATAATAAATTAAAAAAAATGAGAATCAAATGACCTCGTTTCATTCTGCTTGAATATGATCCCTATTTTTCAGGAGCCATGCTCCACTCATCCTCTCTTACCATTACCCTAGAATTTAAAATTATACAAATCAAGGCCATCAAAGACCATCACTAAAAACATAATACGTTATAATATTTGTTGATGGTAAAAAGTTCTTATCTTGAATTTTTTTTTTTCTGTGATGGTAAAAGGGGGTATCAAACATGGATTTGAGCCCCACTAAATCAGCACTGACATGTCACTCAGAAAAAAAAAAAAATTATTTTCAAAAACCAAGTTTATTTTATCTCAAAAGAATTGCCAACATATTTCCCAAATATTTTGGAACCTACGTTGAGGATATAGGTAAACATTGTCAATCATAAGACTTTTGCAATAATAAGGAATGTTTTTAAATTGGTACTTTTTATTTTTTGGTTGGAATTAAAGAAGAGAATGAAAATGACGCATTTCAGTTCACTATCTATCAGTTATCTTTTGCGGTCCCCTAAATTTCAGTTGCAAACTTTGAAAGTCTTCATTTAATGATTGGTAATTGTGGCCTTTCAACTTAGACTCTCATATTTATACCCCACCATATATCTCCTCATATACTATATATATACTACTACATGTGTATGTTTGTGAGGTACCTTCTTGTTCTTTTTTTCTTTTTTAAGTCATCATGTTTCATTTTTTTTTTTACAAATTCCTCTTTTCCTTCCGAAGATCATTTCGACATATGTGAAGCCGTTGTAACACAGAAGACCTAAATTTACAGAAAGGAAGTCATATAATCACATTTATCTAAGGCAAATGTTACAAAAAAGAGGAGAGAATGCTGTTGCTTTGTACTTTCGGTCTTCTGACTTAATTGAAAGCAACCAGTGCTATGGACATAAAGTGCATTTTCTCTCCTCCCTCTGGGCCAGGAATTCTACAAATGCTAATGCATATTTTTGAATAACTATGAAGTACCAACCATTTTAGGCATTCTATTGGGCCTTAAACTTCAACTGGTGGAAGCCCAAAATGAAACATGAGACGAGGGAATAGTCCGCTTCGGCTTATTTTAGACAGACACGACTTATATATATATCTACATATTAAGATAATCGAACATCAGTTTTTTTAACACGGATTTAAGATTTAATTCTAGTTATGTTGTCGAACAATCCCAATATTTTTATGGTTAAATTTATGGAATCGGGTCAGTCCGATACTCTGTTGGAGTCGTTTGATTAACATCTAGATTCGTGTTGACAACTTTGAAGTTCGTACGGATCAAGTGAACACATATCTTAATACGGATCAAACAGTTCTGATCAGACATCAGACCGAATTTAATCTGTTGTTCATCAAATTGCCCCACTCCTAAAATTATGAGGTCCAAACAATGAGTGTCAATGAATACAACAGGAATTGAGTTTTAATCCGAATAAAATTAGTTTAATTCTATCAATATGCTATTATTAGTGCAGCTATAGCTAGCTATTTGGAACCTTGATAAAAAAAACGACTGATAGTGTTATAGCTTTTAAAGTCCAAAAATACTATAGCACAACTATTGAGCAGTTATAACTAGCTATTTAGAACTCAGATTTTATCATTAGCAATCAAGTTGCAAAAAAAAATCATTAGCAATCAAGTTTCATTGTGAACATTATTTTTATTAAAAGGACTTCAAAGTTCCTCCATTTGTCTGGAGAAATATGGCGAGCTATCTGATCTTTTTCTTTGATAAACCAAAATATGAAAATAGCAAATATACATGCAGCAATTAACATGAAAAGTTTTTAGATCACTATTATAGAATTTGAATAACTTAGTTCTAAGTTGAACTAATATTTTAGTTCATCTAAGAAATCACTAATATTTTAGTTCTAAGTTGTTTCAGTCCTGTTTTGTTTTAATTAGATGTTTAGTTTTATTAGTTCTTGACAAGCTGTATGTTTGTTGTATGTTTGTTCCTTTTTTACTGTATTTTTCTTTAGTTCTTTGTTGTAATTTTTTTGTAGGTTGGGTCAGGTGAGGATTTTCAGCTATTCAGTGGTGAAGCTTTGTGATGGCATTTTGTCTGATTTGCATTGTTCATCTCTTTTTATTGGTATGTAATTTCCGCCGACATTTTTATTAATATCCAAAGTTTAATATAAATTAATATTTATGCCCAGAATTCTGAATTTTCGCCAAAAATGTCCAAGCCGGCCACAAAATGGCCAGCTTACGCCCCCCATAAGCCGGCCATTTTGTGACTGGCTTATCCTTTTTTTTTAAGAATTATTATTTTAGTACCCACAGTTGAGTACCCGCATCGTACCCGCACTTACTCCGTCCCGAATAACTTCCATAACCGTAAGCGGTCCCGCAACTACTGATTAACTTCCAATTTGAATAACTTTCCTTTCTCTCTGTTTCTTCCTTTTTCGAAGCTTCGGCGATTTTGAGGCGATTTTAGGTCGATTTCGAGGCGATTTCAAGGCGATTTGGAGTCGATTTGTAGGCGATTTGGAGGCGATTTGGAGGCGACCGTCTGGCTTTCGAAACTGGAAGCGATTTCGGTGATTTTTCAAAGGTGATCAGCTAGGTTAATATTGTTTCTGTTCTATTTCGGTGATTTCGTTTCTATTTCATATACACAATCTGGATTTTGAATTTTCAGATGTTTTTGACAATTTGATTTGCGAAGATGATCTAATTGTCTATTTTGTGTTAATTTCATCATTTTATTAAGAAATCTCTTGATAGAAATCGGTTGATATTTCTTGTTATGAGTTCTTTATGTGTATAATAAGTATGGAAATAAATATGTTTGTTATGTGTAAACTTATAATATTGTGTTTATAGATGTTAATACTTCATTACATCTCTATGAATACTTCAGTTGGCAGGCCTTATAACATATAGAGTAGAATCTACATTTTGCTATTACAGGTATTAATACTTGGATACCGTGATGTCAATACTTCTCATTTCGAATATTAATACGTGAGTGTAGTCATATACATTTTGCTATTACAGTTATTAATACTTGGATACCTTGTCGTCAATACTTCTCATGTTTAGTATTAATACTTGACATATTAGCCATATATATTTTGCTATTAAAGTTATTAATACTTGGATACCTTGATGTCAATACTTCTCATGCTTAGTATTAATACTTTACATGTAGCCATATACAGTTTGCTTTTACAGTTATTAATACTTGGATACGCTGATGTCAATACTTTGCATTTTATTGTTGAATATTAGGATGGATATTGATCTCAATGAGTCTTTTGGAGATGAATTATGCATACAATATAATGGTGATGCAGTGGATGAGGTGAATCTTTATCGTTTCTATGAAGATTTGCATCGTGAAAATGATGTAATAAGTGATGATGTGGGCATTAGAGAGTTTGACTGGGATCTGAACACCATATTGGATGTTTCACAACCTGAAACAGACAATTTTCAAGGTGAAAAATCTAATGTAAATGGAAATGCAAGAGTGGAGGTTGATGTTGTTGGCATCAGAGATTTTGACTTGAATCTCAACATGGAATCTGTCAACAATGAGTTGGATGAAGAAGTTGAGGTTCTAGGTGAAAGATATGTAGAAGAAGTTGAAGAAGTTGTAGAAGATGAATTAGATGATTTGGAAGATGAAGATCATGAATTATTGCCACCAGCTGTTGGTGATGTATTTGATTCGATTGATGAAGCACGCCAATATTATGAGCTATATGCGAAGAAAATTGGATTTGCTGTTGTCAAAAGGTCAAACCATAAGAAGAGGGGTACTGCCTTCGTCAACCATGTAACATTTGCCTGTGGCAAATGCAAAGAGCCAATACGTCTTGAGGATGGACCTGTCCCACAGAGGAATAAGGGTTCTATAGGGACATGTTGTAAGGCATGTGTTAAATTGGGAGATTCTGATTTGAGTGGGAATTGGATAGTAAAGAAAGTGATTTTAGGGCACAATCATGATTTGGTACCTGAAACAGCATTCCTTATTGCAGGATTCCGATATATCCCAAACCAATACCAGAGATTATTGGAGTTTAATGAAGACCAAGGTCTTGTGGTATCAGTTAATATCAATCTTGTAATAAAAACTGCTGGAGGTTATATGCGGTGTCCTTTTACTCGTAGAGATGCGCGGAATCATATTGACAAATACAAGAGGTTGAAATTACAGTCTATTGGTGGGAATGATGCTCAACTACTCTTTGATTACTTTGGAGTGAAGGAAAATATCGATAGAGATTTTTTTTATAGATACGAATATACAACTGCTGGGCGTTTATGGAGCGTATTTTGGACTGATGGCCGTAGTCGAGCATCTTACAAGTATTTCCACGATGTTGTTGTTATGGATGCAACATACTTGACCAATAGGTAATAATTCATTTTTTTTTCAGAATAAATGTCAGTATTTTTTTTAGTAGAATATGTCAGAATATGTACAAATAGTAGGATATATAAAGACATGTGTAGGTATAAATACTTGGTGTATTCAGATATAAATCTTGTTGTTTCAGATATAAACACTTGGTGTGTTCAGATATAAATACTTTCTATTTTAAGAGTGAATACATGGATCAGTTGAAATTAATACAATAATATATATGTATATTTACTAATTTGTCTTTTTTGATGTGTCTCAGGTACGATATGCCTCTTGTGTTATTTGTCGGTGTTAACCACCATGGTCAGACTATTATCTTCGGCTGTGCTTTGCTCGGTAGGGAAAGTGTGGAAGATTACAAATGGTGCATTGCCAGGTAAAAATACTTGATGTGTTTAGGGTAAATACTTTAGATATTTAGATATAAATACTTTAGTTGTTTAGATATAAATACTTTAATGGTTTAGATATAAATAATTTACTGGTTTAGATATAAATACTCTAATGGTTTAGATATAAATACTTTAATTGTTTAGATATAAATACTTTACTAGTTTAGATATAAATACTTTAATGGTTTAGATATAAATACTAAAATACTTTAGATAAAAATACTTGAGGTGTTAGGTATAAATACTTGAGGTGTTAGGTATAAATACTTGGATGTTTATATATAAATACTTGGTAGTTGTTTAGTTGGCTGTTAATACTTTTTCATTGTCTAGGTTTTTGGAATGCATGGATGGTGTGAAACCGGGAGGTATTCTTACTGATCAGTGCGCAAGCATTGAATCTGGTATACGACATGTATTGGGACCTGAAACAGTACATAGATATTGTTCTTGGCATATTTTGCACAAGCTCCTTAGCAAATGGGGATTTGTGTCTGATAATGTTAAGTCCAATAAAGTTCAGGAGAAAAAAACTGCAAAGTCCGATAAGGTTAAGGAGGTTGTATACAAGTCGAAAACGAAAGAAGATTTTGAAGAAAAGTGGTTGAAATTAATGGATGAACTCGGAAAGGAAAATAATTCCTGGTTTAGAGGGATATTTGAATTAAGAGAGAAATGGGTACCAGTATTTTTAGATGGGCAATTTTGGGCTGGAATGACTAGTACCCAAAGGGTAGAAAGTATGAACCATTTCTTAAATTCTTATCTGACAAAGAGAGAGAGTCTTAAAGATTTTGTTGAGAATTTTGAAGCAGCTCTGAAAAGTATTTGGCAAAATGAGAATGATGCTGATCACAAATCGAAATATAGAATTCCTATGCTGCATTATGGATTGCCGATGGAGGCTCAGTTTCAGCGTAGTTATACAAATGATATTTTTTATAAATGTCAACAACAATTCAGAAAATGTGTTAATTTGTCATGCAAATTAATCGAAGAAAAAGACGAAGAAGCAGTTTATGAAGTTAGTGATTGTTGGAGCAAAATGTTTGTTGTTATTTATAGGAGAGCATTAAGGGAAGTGCATTGTATATGTAGAAAGTTTGAGACAATGGGTATTCTATGTGCACATTCCATCCAAGTTTTAAAGCAAGAGAAGATATTTGCTGTTGAAGATAAATATATTGTGGAGCGGTGGAGGAAGGATGTCTGTCGTTACAATTTGTCCATAGTTGACCCACATTTGCCAACTATACCTGAACAAAGCAGGTAAAATAACTGATTAATATTTTATAATATATATTTTATGTCACAGGTATATATACATAAGCTGATATAATTAAATACTTGATATTATTGTTCTTACATTTTTCTTTAGGCTCTATCAATTGACAATGGCTACAAATTCAATAATTCAAGAGTTGCTTCATCTTGGCAGTCTTAACGAAAATTTGCATAGTGCAGTTTTCAATGGTTTTCAGGAATTGAGAAACATAATATTAGGTTTGTTATTTTATTTCATCTAATTTCTTTAATTATGTTTATATTTGAAATAATTTTTTTATTGATATTTGGAATTCAAACTTGTATGAAACTAGCAAATGTCAATGGTGAACAAAGTGGTGCAAAAGTAACTTCTCAAGTTGTGGGGAGACCAGCTAGAGGTAGAAACAATAAAAATATTTCAGCAGTTACAAGAACAGGTATAAATACGTACTGTTTCTGATATCAATACTTTATGATTTTGATATCATACTTGATGTATTCAGGTATAAATACTTATTGTATTCACGTATAAATACTTTCTGCTTCCAGATATAAATACTTGATGTGTTCAATTTTTTATATGTGAAGTAATTAATGATGAAGTGAACGTTCAGGCGGTAGTTACTGGTTCAGGAACAGGTATTGGGGAAAAAACTATTTATATTTTTCAACATAACTCATAGTATAGTTACATATAGTTCTTATAATTGGTATTAAATACTTTTTATATTTTGAGGTGATACAATGCAAGAAGAAAATGTTGAGACTGTGCTTAGTGGAACACGATCTGCATCATCTGATCAACAGACTATTACTATAGTGAATTATCAACCATGTACAAGTTTACTACCACCTGCTAAATCTAAAAAAAGAGGACGGCCCCCAAAAAGTACAATTAAGAGTAAACTTGATATTTCCATTGGCAAAATGATTACAAAGGAAAAAAAGGAGAAGGAAAAAAAGGGGAAGGGAAAAAAAGGTAAAGGAATAAAAGAAGGAAAAGGAGAAAATATTAATACTTCAATTTAATTGTATAGATATAGATAGAAAAAAATGATAATATATATGTTCATAGAAATACATTTCATATAGTATATTTTTGTTGATTTTTTTTACATTAATAGAGGCAGAGGAACTACGAGAAGCAATATATTGTACAAATTTTTTTTTCATCTATAGTTGATATAGTGTACTAATTCATTATGTTTTCTTTTTTATTTGTTTCATAGTAATAAATACTTCGTGATATAGCACAAATTCATTATATAAAAAAATTATAACACATTTATGTTGTTATAAATACTTCATTGTATAAGAAAAATAATATATATTAAATGAAATTTAAAGTTTATAATTAAATGTTTTATAACTGTAGAAATACTAGATGTGTTCAGACATAAATACCTGATGTGTCCAGATAAATACTTGGTGGTTCAGATATAACCACTTGATGTGTCCAGATATAAATTTGATATCTTCAGATATAAATATTTGTTTGTTCATATATAAATACTTGGTTTGTTCAGGTATAAATAATTGGTAGTTTCACATATAAATATTGGATTATTTGGTTATGAATACTTGCTATTTAGCTAATCAATACTTGGTATCATCAGCATGCATATTTTAGTAAAGAAGACTTGACCGTAGGTCCGATGGGTTTAGCCACCGTTGATTTGCTTTAAGATCGTGTGGAATGCTTTAAACTTCGTGCGAGTTTGTTTCACTTGTCGTGCGCAAATATCTTAAACTAGATCTGACGGTCATCTTACTAGTTGGACCTAAAAGTAGGTCCGATGGGCATCGGACCTACTCCGTTCTCTTTAAAGAAATGCTTGGAGATGATTGTTATAATTTACGAAATGGAGACGGTCCTCGCATTAAATGGTCCCCACACATTCATATTTGAAATTATATTCATATGGGTTGCGCCATTTCGTATGATTGAACCTTCGCATATGCGCCATTTCATATGATAAAGTATTTATACTTGTACCACTTCGTATCTACCTCGAAGCGGTGCGCCTTTTGAACCGTGTTCAACTAATGTCATCAACTTTTGTCCTTCGATCACATCACCAAACAGACCACTGTACCACTAAGTGAGCAAGCAACCTCCTGTCCTTCGATCACATCACCGACTAAGCAATCTCCGTCTTTCGCTCTTTCTCTCTATCTAGGGTTTGTCTTTCCACACCGATCAAAGCACCGATCAAAGCACCGATCGAAGCACCGACCAAAGCACATTGTTCAGATATAAAAGCCATTGTCTATCCACACCGTCTAAGCACATTTGCTATCCACACCGTCGCAATGGTGAATCTACGCCAGTTAAGCACCGATAAAAGCGAAGGAAATCCTTCCGAGCAAGTGAGCAACGACGGAACTGTCAGTGTTACTTCCGAGCAAGTGAGCAACGCGAACAAGCAGATCGTACTATTTCAAAGTGTGAAACCCACAGAAAAGGCTGATGAAGGTACAATCTATTATTTCTGAGAAATTTTCAACAATTTTCGAGTATTAAATGTAATTTTAGGTATAAATACCTTAGGTTTTAGTTGTAAATGATGTCTGACTTTTCAATTAGGAACAGAGAGAGTAATTTCTAGTTCTGAGAAATCACCACAAGTTACAATCTGCTCGATGAAACCCGAAGAAGGTACAATCTGTTAATTTTTTGAAATTTTGAACAATTTTTGAGTAATAGATGTAAATTTAGATATAATTTTTGAGTAATTTATTCCTCATATTTTAGGAGTACATGAAATTTTAGTTATAAATACCTTAATCATTAGTTAATAGCTGTGCATAAATACTTGTCAGCTATAAATACTTGATATGTTCAAATATAAAAACTTGACTTGTTCTGATATAAATACTTGATGTGTTGAGATATTTAATACTTGATGTGTTTAGTGTGTAGGGTTTAGGAGTAATACATTATATTGTCAGATATAAATAAATACTTGACCTGTTCTGATATAATACTTGATGTGTTGAGATATAAATACTTGATGTGTTTAGGGTTTAGGATTTAGGGTTAAGGAGTAATACCTTATATTGTCAGATATAAATACTTGATGTGACTTGTTCAGATATAAATACATGTTGTGTTGAGATATAAATACTTGATGTGTTCTGATATAAATAATTTATGTGTTGAGATATAAATGCTTGATGTTTCAGATATAAATACTTGTTAGATTCATAATAATACCTGATATGATCCAGCATGCACACTCAAATATTTAATATACATATTGGACTCTTTATATGTAATTTTAGGTATAAATACCTTAGGTTTTATTTGTAATTGATGTCTGACTTTTCAATTAGGAACAGAGAGAGTAATTTCTGGTTCTGAGAAATCACCACAAGTTACAATCTGCACGATGAAACCCGAAGAAGGTACAATCTATGTAAATTAGGTATAATTTTTGACTAATTTATTCCTCATATTTTAGGAGTACATGAAATTTTAGTTATAAATACCTTAATCATTAGTTAATAGCTGTGCATAAATACTTGTCAGCTATAAATACTTGATATGTTCAGATATAAAAACTTGAGTTGTTCTGATATAAATACTTGATGTGTTGAGATATATAATACTTGATGTGTTTAGTGTGTAGGGTTTAGGAGTAATACCTCATATTGTCAGATATAAATACTTGATGTGTTGAGATATAAATACTTGATATGTTCTGATATACTTGATGTGTTGAGATATAAATACTTGATGTGTTGAGATATAAATGCTTAATGTTTCAGATATAAATGCTTGTTAGATTCATAATAATACCTGATATGATCCAGCATGCACACTCAAATATTTAATATAAATATTGGACTCTTTATATATGAATACTTGTTACTTATTTATGACTTTTCAATCAGGAAAACTAGAAGTTGCGGAATTAGTACAAGTTGCTAAACGTGGTCGTGGACGCCCACGAGGTTATAGGAAAGGTAATTGTTAAATACATATTTTAATTGTTGGACATTAATACCTTATAATGTGCTATCTGTACATTTTTACATATGTATAATTACTATATTAAATATTAGTAATTATACATACTTGGTATGTTCAGCTATGTTCAGATGTAAATACTTGGTATGTTCAGCTAAAATAGGTATTTTAATTGTTTGACATTAATACCTGATATGTTTAGATATAAATACTTGGTATGTTCAGATATAAATACTTCATATGTTCAGATATGAATACTTGATGTGTTCATATATTAATTGATATGTTTAGATTTAAATACTTGGTAGTTGTTTAATAATACCTGATATGTTAAGATATAAATACTTGTTGTTTTTCAATATAAATACTTGATGTGTTCAGATATAAATACTTCATGTGTTGAGATATAAATACTTGATGTGTTCAGATATAAATACTTGATGTGTTCAGATATAAATACTTGAAGTATTCAGATATAAATACTTGATGTTTTGTATGTAGGTACAATCTGTTATGTTTAGATATAAATACTTGATATGTTCAGCTATAAATACTTGATGGGTTCAGATATGAATACTTGATGTGTTGATATAAATACTTGATGGGTTCATTGATATTCCTTTTGATGATTGGGTTGAGTCAGCTGTTATTGAAACAGAGGTAAAAATTGAAACAGTGCCTATCAAATCTACCGAATTTTATAAAGACTGGAGTTATGGTAGAGATAGATTGTTTGCTGACAATGGTAGCTTGCCATTAAGTGAACCCATGGAAATGCCCGATGAAAAATGGGATTATGGATTTAGGAATATCATCAGTGAGCAACAATGCAGACTTCTTGATGATTGGGCTATTAAGTACTTTCAACTTGAGCTGAATGAAACAGATTATGCATTCAAGAACTCAGAGTTGAACATTTTTGCCACTGTTGCACAATTTTATGATTTGTTGTTCAGTAAGAGCTTCATTGGTTCAGAGGTAAACAATTTAAAATTTACTTTGTTGATAAATTGATGTGTTCAGATATAAATACTTGATGTGTTCAGATATAAATACTTGGTTCATAGATATTTAGGGTTTAGGGTTAGTTGTAAATACTTGATGGGTTCAGATACAAATACTTGGTAGATTAGGTATAAATACTTTGGTGTGGTCTGATATAAATACTTGATGTATTCAAATATAAATACTTGATGTGTTCAGATATAAATACTTGATGTGTTCAGATATAAATACTTGATGTGTTCAGATATAAATACTTGATTTGTTCAGATATAAATACTTGATGTGTTCAGATATAAATACTTGATGTGTTCAGATATAAATACTTGTTTATGTGTTGATTCTTTGCAGATGGTTGAAATTGCATGCCAACTAATGCAAATTGAAGTACCAGTTGATGAAGAATGGTTCTTTTTGACATCGTATGTTTCAGTAAGTTTTACTCTTTTATTTGTTAATGATCAACTGAAATTGTATACCACTTTTTTCTTTTATTTGTTAATGATTCTTGAATTTTTTTTTTAATTTGTTATTCTGTAGAAACTAGCACCAAAAAGACAATATTTACAACTTTTGAGAGATGCACCACAGTTGTTCGGCCCTCAATTTTCAACTGCAAGATGGCTTTTTATTCCCCTGTGTGATCTTGATCATTGGATACTTGCTGCGGCTGATTTGGATAACCGAGAAATTCACATGTACAACTCTTGTCTGGATAAATCGAATGACTACTATTTTGAGCAGCACAGAGAAACAATTAGATGGATGAAAACATTTCTGGCTTGGAGACTTGGTGAGTTTAATCTTATTTATTTTTCTTCTTACATTTTGTAAATACTTAGATGGATGAAAACATTTCTGGAATCATCAGACATAAATACTTGATGTCTGCAGATATAAATACTTGAAGTGTGCAGATATAAATACTTGCTGTGTTCAGATATAAATACTTGATGTGTTCAGATATAAATACTTGATGTGTTCAGATATAAATACTTGATGTGTTCAGATATAAATACTTGAAGTATTCAGATATAAATACTTGATGTGTTCAGATATAAATACAGGATGTATTCAGATATAAATACTTGATGTGTTCAGATATTAATACTTGAAGTATTCAGATATAAATACTTGATATGTTCAGATATAAATACCTGATTTGTTCAGATATAAATACTTGATGTGTTAAGATATAAATACTTGTTGTGTTCAGATATAAATACTTGATATGTTCAGATATAATTCTTTTTTTAGGTGATGAACAATGGCAAGATGTTGAAATTACCTGGAAGGAATGTCTAAAGCAAAAGGCATCAGCCGATTGCGCAATATTTGTTATTCGCGTCATTGATTGCTTAATAAGGAATGTTCCTATGGACTTTGATCAGGTAAATTTTCTTTCAGTAATGCTCCTATGGACTTTGTAAGATATAGGAGGCTGATATGAGTATTGTATTTTATTTCATTTAAGTTTGATTTATTTTATGAACTAATGTTATTTTTTGTATTGTAGGATCTTATCAGCAAGGAGCGTCATAGCTTAGCTTATAATCTTCTTATCCATGATAAGAATGATTGCAAATTTGGTGCATAACAGAAATGAATTGTCTTAGTTTGTGAATGATACTGTTTGTCTTAATTTGTGAATGAAACTGTTTGTCTTAATTTGTGAATGAAACTGTTTGTCTTAATTTGGTTTAGGAACTGTGATAACTGATATGTTTGTGAATAACTGATATGTTTTTGTGTAGTAACTGATATTTTGATATGTTGCTAATTGATATGCTTTTTGGTAATTGATATGAATTTTTCTAAGAAAATTTATATGTGAAGTTTGTTGTTTGTTATAACTCTGTAGATATAAATATACTCTATTCAGATTCTTATTCATCTAACGTAATATAGATATAAATAGTTGATACGTTCAGATTTTATACTTGATAGTTTAGATATAAATATTTGATGCGTTCAGATTAAATACTTAATGTGTTCATATATAAGTACTTGATTTGTAGATATAAATACTTGATTGTTGGTCAACATTTTTTGTTGACAATTTTAGTGGTCCCCACGTCGTTTATTACCCACACGTAAGCTAAGTCAACGTTTTTTATTGACAATTTTAGTGGTCCCCACATGCCGTTTGATGGTCCCAAAAATGCGGGTATGAAGAGAGGATTTTTGAAGAAAATGTGTGGGTACGGTTATTTTAGGAAATCATATATCACAATATGTTGTTCATTGTATAGATATAAATACTTGTCCTGGTTAGATATAAATACTTTACAACGGTAGTATTAATACTTGTAAAACAAAATTACAGTTTTGTAAACGGTTGTGGTCCCCACAAGCAGTTATGGCAGTTTAGGTGCAGGTACAGTGCGGGTACTCATATCAGCTTCCTTTTTTTAAACCCGTATTTTACCCTATATATACTCCTTTTTTCTCTCTCCTCCTCACAACTCCCTCATCTCTCGACCGAATTTTCTCTCTTCTTTAAGGTAATTTTTTTTATCTAATTTAAATTTAAATTTATTTAATTTAGGATTTAGGGTTTAGGGTTTAGGATTTAGAGTAATTTGTTGTAATTTAGTGTAATTAGCACAGTTGACCATATTTTATGGTATTTTGGTCTTTTTTAACATAATTAGGCAAATTAAGCGTAATTTAGTCGAATTTAGGATAATTACAAAATTAGACCATTTGAGCATATTTTACCGAAATTAGGCTATTGTTGCATATTTAAGGTTATTTTAACCACAATTAGGTTATTTTAGGCGCAATTTGACCCATTTTAGCATTTTTAAGCAGAGTTAAGACCTTTGTGTCCCTTATTAGCATATTTTACCGAAATTAGGTTATTGTAGTCTGTTTTAGCATGTTTTAGGTTATTGTAACCGCAATTGACCTATTGTAGCATGTTTAAGCAGAATTAAGCCTATTTTGGTCATTTTTAGCATATTTTACCGAATTTAGGTTATTGAAGCCTATTGTAGCATATTTTAGGTTATTGTAACCGCAATTGACCTATTTTAGAATGTTTAAGCAGAATTAAGCTTATTTTGGTCGTTTTTAGTATATTTTACTGAAATTAGGTAAAACTGGATTGGGTCTTCATCTCACCTGATTTGGCTACTGATTTCCCAAG
>JAJGRW010000330.1:133426-150317 GCA_025461045.1 Carex parvula
AAACATTCCTTATTATTGCAAAAGTCTTATGATTGACAATGTTTACCTATATCCTCAACGTAGGTTCCAAAATATTTGGGAAATATGTTGGCAATTCTTTTGAGATAAAATAAACTTGGTTTTTGAAAATTAATTTTTTTTTCTGAGTGACATGTCAGTAGGGCTGCAAACGAACCGAACCGAATCGAACTTACCCCCAGTTTGAGTTTGGTTTGAATTAATTTCGAACTAGGTTTGGTTTGAATTAATTTCGAACGAACGCAATTTCGAATCGAACTCAATTTCGATTCGAATTTTTTACGAACTCAATTTCGAACTTCTTCGAACTTTGTTACGATTTACGAATATCCAAAATTTTCCAAATAGACAACAAAGTTTTCAAATATCCAAAGTATCAAAGTACAATTTAAATATCAATAGAAGTAGAAAACAATCAACAAAGTCTTAGAATTATTACAAACCCAAATATTATCCTAAATAAAAAATTAAAGTTCATTACAACTAGGCACTAGCTACTGAAAAACCCTTCTAAAAAACCGTCACAGGTATCCAAAGCTTCAGCCATATATTTCGCTTCATTAAACTAACTACTGAACATCTACAAATTACTTTATAGATGCAGTAGCAAGGTTTTCAACATCCCACACTATTTTTGCATCATTAGCCTGGATTACCCGAAAACTCAGAATCCTACCATGAAAAGCAAAATTTCTAGTATCAACATGAACCAGATATCATTATCAGCACATACCTACCTGACAATTCAAAATTTCTAGTTGGACTGGGCTTTTTGTTTCAAGAAATAATTTTCAAAAGTCAGAATCGAGGGCAGCCTTATATTTTCATCAGCGAACATAAGTTATCGGCGGAAATTAACGGTTCATGTTTGAGTTAATTTCGAACTAAATTTGGTTTGCGAACCTATTTCGAACGAACTAGGTCCAGTTTGAGTTTGGTTTGAATTAATTTCGAACTAAGTTTGGTTTGAATTAATTTCGAACGAACTCAATTTCGAATCGAACTTTTTTCGAACTTTTTCGAATCAAACTCGAATCGAATTACGAACTACGAATCTTTTGTGCAGCCCTACATGTCAGTGCTGATTTAGTGGGGCTCAAATCCATGTTTGATAAGAACTTTTTACCATCACAGAGAAAAACTTCAAGATAAGAACTTTTTACCATCAATAAATATTATAACGTGTTATGTTTTTAGTGATGGTCTTTGATGGCCTTGATTTGTATAATTTTAAATTCTAGGGTATGGTAAGAGAGGATGAGTGGAGCATGGCTCCTGAAAATAGGGATCATATTCAAGTAGAATGAACGAGGTCATTTGACTTTCTTTTTTTTTTTTAAATTATTATATTTATGTATGATTTTCTATATAATTGAGAGTAAAATGTTATGGATACTGTAAAATTGATCTCATGAAAATTTTATATAATTGACTTTCAATACGTGTTTGACCCCCATAGTTTGTAAGTATGGCTCCGTCCTACCTGAAAACACACTAATTTTCACTGATTTCTCTCTCAATTCAACTACATGGAATTGTTACATTGCTACGTATATATAAAAACTCTTAATCCTAATTTGATAGAGTTACTGCTTCATCATAATGTGAAAGTCTGACTCTGCCTATTCTTGAAAACACATCTCTCTCACTTTAACCGGATGAAATTGTTATATTAGTACATATATATAGAAACTCTTAATCCTAATTTGGTGGACTTACTACTTCACCATAAAATTATGTTTGAGCTCTCTAAGATTCTCCAAATTTGGCCCAACACATGTACATACCAATAGCCCACTCATTTTCTCTACTAAATATATATATATATATATATAGAGTGAGGCTATGGTGCTATGCATATGGCTAGTGTACTACGGCTCAATATGGTACTTTTTAAAATCCTAACGGTCAATCCGAACCGTTCAATGTGATAACCATATGAATATGTACTTGCAAACTAAATTTTATATTTTTTCAAATTTTTTTACTATTTTTTTAGATAGGTAGAATTTTAATGGTCCAGAATTTTCAGAAAACACTGATTTTTCTATCTATCTTAAAAAATAGTAAAAAAATTCAAAAAAATATAAAATTTAGTTTGCAAGTACATATTCATATGGATATCACATTGAACGGTTCGGATCGACCGTTAGGATTTTAAAAAGTACCATATTGAGCCGTAGTACACTAGCCATTGGTGCTATGCATAGCACCATAGCCTCACTCATATATATATATAGAGAGAGGTTGGCTAATATCATAACGTTTGTTCCTAGGCCATGGAACAAATGCTTCGGTTTTTACATTTTTGAAGTCCAAGCAGTCGATCCAAACCGTTCAACATTCAATCTATAACAAAATGTGATAGGAGACCAAATTTTATATTTTTTGGAAATTTTTATTATTTATCAAGCCAGTTTTAAAATTGTTGTTTTTAATGATCCAGAAATTTTTCAATGTTTATTAAAATCAGCGATTTTAAAACTGACTTAATAAATAGTAAAAAAAAATAAAAAAATGTAAAATTTGGTCTCCAAGCACATTTTAATATAGAGATCACATCTAACGTTCAGATCGACCGTTTGAACTTTGAAAATTGGAAAACTAATTGGTTGCACCACGGCTCCGGAACAAACATTTTGATATTAGCCAACCTCTATACACACACACACACACACACACACACACATAGAGGAGGGATCTACTTACAACAATTTGGTTTTACAATTTTAAAAGTCCAAACAGTCAATCCAAACAGTTCAACATGATATCTATATTAAAATGTACTTGGAGATCAAATTTTACATTTTTTTGAATTTTTTTACTATTTATTAAGTATTTTACAAAACTGTTGTTTTTCAATTGTCCAGAATTGTCTAAAAACAACAGTTTTGTAAAATACTTAATAAATAGTAAAAGAATTAAAAAATATAAAATTTGATCTCCAAACTTATTTTAATATAGATATCATGTTGAACAGTTTGGATCGACTATTTAGATTTTTTAAAATCACAATACCGAATTGTTGTAAGATGTTGTAACTTGCAAATGTTGTAAGTGGATCCCTTCTCATATATATATATATAGAGAGAGAGAGAGAGGTTGGCTATTGTGCTTCCATAAGCATATGCCCACATATGCTTATAACTCATTTTTGCGTTTCCAATGTTCAAATGGTTGATCCGAACCGTGGGCATATTCTCCATATTAATATGTGCTTGGAGACCAAATTTTACATTTTTCTGAATTTTTTTACTATTTATTAAGCCACTTTGAAAATTGCTGATCCGGGTGAACAGTAAAAACAGTGCAACAAAATTCTGGACCATATGATCAGCAATTTTCAAAGTGGCTTAATAAATAGTAAAAAAAATTCAAAAAAATGTAAAATTTGGTCTCCAAGCACATATTAATATGGAGAATATGCCCACGGTTCGGATCGACCATTTGAACATTGGAAACGCAAAAATGAGTTATAAGCATATGTGGGCATATGTTTATGGAAGCACAATAGCCAACCTCTATATATATATATATAATATAATAATTATTATTCTTATTACTATTTTTGTGAAAAGAATTAAATAGACGTCGCTTCATATATAGGAGACAAAAAGAGTTATATGTGCAATTAATCTGCTTATTTGCAGATCCAAAGCTGAGAATGGGTAGATATAACTGGATAGGGATCCCTCTCCCCTTGACTAAACGGTACCATTTCTCTTCTCACTTGGCATTTGACAATGAAGGATCAATAAATGAAGCCCACACAGAACTAAAACAACTATGAAGATAAAATGGATGATCCGCCAAACCAATATATGACGTGTCAACGAATTCAACCATTGGGCTCCACGCACTAAACAATTTTACAGCATTAAAATATACAATTTGTATGTTATTATATAACAGTCAGTTCTATACAGTAAACTATAAAAAAAAAAAGGAACAAAGAAAGAAAATCTAAAGGAAAAGTTCACTACCAATAGCTGACGATGGAGTTCTCCCGAATGGTAGAATTATAGAAAAAGTAAGGTCAAACGGGACCCATGGTACAGTGAAAGAGGAATATCTACATGTGTTGATGAATGTGACAATAAAATAAGATTTCATCCCAATGGAAGGTAGAGCGATCTACATCCAATGAAAGCTCCATGAGGTAGGGATGCCATAAGTGGTAACCATAGCGAACTCTCTGTTTAGTGCCCCATAAGATAGATAGAGAACATGCGAAAAAATCTCATGTAGAAATTGCGTTTGATCCTTTCTGATAAAGACAACACGGAATGGTCAGAAGTCTATCTCTAGTTGTAAATGTAAACTAGCTTGAATTGAGACAAGTGTCGCTTACCATTCTTTTTTCTGAATTTTGAATCTTTTTCAAAATTATAAAGGTTAAGTAGGGCCGTTTAATTTTTTTTAAAGATAAAAATGAGACTCTAATTTTAAAAGGTAGGATTAAAATACTATTATTTTTTAGGTCGTAGGTTCGAAATCCGGATGGAAGAATCTCTTGTATGTATTAAATAGTTGGGTGATTTGATCTCCAACTTTTACACACACAAAAAAGAAGATTTTTTTTATCCCAAGTATTTTTCACATCCTTTATGTTATTTTCAAAATCTAAATAATCAATATGATTCATTCAACATGATCTTCAAACTAAAATATGCTTAGAGACCAAATTATATATTTTTTCCAAACTTTTTTCTATTTTTTGAGTTAGATACAAAATTATTATTTTTTTTATGGTTCAGAATGTTCTAAAAAACAATGATTTTGTTTCTATCTATTTTTTTTTTAAGTAAAGTTTGGTGTTCAAGCACATTTTAATATGAAGATCTTGTTGAGCGGGTCAGACGACTGTTTGAACTTTAAAAACGAAAATAAGAATATAAAACATGATTGAGGCACGAAAACAAAGAGGCATTTTAACCCTACTTTATAATATTCACGAGAGACTATAATTCGGATTTCAAACAAGCAATTTTTCACACAAAAAATATAGTCTTTTAGCTACTAAATCAAAGTCTGGTTTTAATTTTTTTATTATGTAATTTTACTTTTATTTTATATATTATTATAATAATAAAAAATGTTGGACATTTCTTGAATATTGTTGGACATTTATATCGATAGCGATTGCATTTTAAGATCGATACGAAAAAAAAAAAAAGATTCCCATGATCCCATCCAAAACTTGAAAGAAGGGTCCTAGTTGTGAATACTTCAAATGAAAAAGATCCATCATCCGAAGAGAACGAAACAATCCTTATATCTGCTAACGTTTTGTAATATCTCTTTTCTGAAAGCTTGACTGATGCAGCTAGGGGCGGAACCAGCTGGGCCAGCCTGGGTCCTGGCCCTTCTTGGCCCAGAAAAATACACAGAGCTCTTTAATAAAAAAAAAAATTGGTACCCCCTACATCGTTTATGGGTCATTGGCATCTCTGTTTCTTTTCACTCTCTCCGTTTTTTTTTATCATTTAATAGTGTAACATGAAACAAAAAACTGATATCTGAGAGAAACTAGTTAGGCCCCCCCCTACCGATCATTTCTGATTCCGCCACTGAATGCAGCCAAGGTTGTATATATTAAATAAAATGTTCAAATACATCAACCCAAGCACATGCTTAGTAGCAATCTCTGTCATCTATCTAAACATTTTGTAATGTCAATGTTTACACGTTGTACATCATGACCCATGAAAAGTAATATAGCATTTTTTGTTAAATTAATTTAAAGATGATGGATAAAATAGATTAAAATGAAATTTTGTATATGAAAGTGTTATTCAAAAGATAAGTTGATATAATTTAACTAATAATATTGGTAGGGACTTTTCTATAATATTTTTCAAAGGAATTAACGAACGGTCAGGCCGTAGTTGAAATTAAGAGCTGCAAATCTAGTTGCTTTCAACAAAGATTTGAACTCTGAACATGTATTTATGAGAATATATTGTATAATTGTAACATCATGACTATATCAACTTGTGTTTTGAAGAAAATTATTCCTCCAAAATTGTAACATCATGACTATATCAACTATTTGAACTTTGAAATTAGAGAAAAAGAATGTGAGACACGATGTGACATGAGGTATTTGAACCCTCCTCTTATTAATTAACAACTAATCTTAAAAAAAATAAAAAGATGGAAGTATAATTTCATTTCAAAACCTTTAGATAGTGGTTCTCCGAGCGTATTGCAAAATACCCCGAGCGTATTGCAATTGAGTTTAAAAATGAATTAAATGCAAAATTAATGAAAGTTATAGGCTATGCAATTGTGCATTTAATTCATTTTTAATTCACAATTAAATGAATTAAATCACAATTAAATTCAATTGCACAATTAATGAATTCAATCACACCTTTAGACTGCCGAAATCAGGGGAGTTTTAGACTGCCGAATCAGTGTTGAGTATTTTGGGTATAGGGTTTTGTGCTTCCTTTTGTACTCTTTAGACTTTTAAATTTATAAACCTAATACTCAAAGATATGGTCGATTGCAAGCGCACAACGTAATCCCTGTAGTAATTAAAGTATCGATCCCAAGAGAGAAAGGAAAATACTAATTTCTATTAAAGTAAACTACTTTTAAAACTGAACAGATAAAGTAAAAAGGGGGTTTTTGTGTAATTTTATTTTTAATGAAAATTAAAGTTTCGTAACAAAGTAATTAAAAGTAACTAAAATTCGGATGTATTTTCAAGTTGGAGAAGTCTAGGGGTATTCGGTCCACAATCTCTTGCTAATTCTATCTACTCGGTTTGTTTAACTTCATGTTTGATATGACAAGATTTCTAACCTAAGATGTTAAACAGAGTCACTTTCGTGATTAAATAACGTGTCTAGATATCTAGACCATGAAGTTCAATGTTAACCTATCATATCCTTAGATGTTGGTACTTCACGATTAAGTCATTCATACCAACATTCAATTCAATTCAAGGGGTCCTAAAGGGATTTGACTTCACGATTAAGTCATTCACCAAATCCTAACCTTAATTTCTGTAGTTCCGGGTTGGAGTTCAAATTTGGTCCATTCTAATCCAAATTCTAAGATATTTGTGATCACAATTGGTACTATCCTATATGATCCTATTTTACTTTGAGTCTAAAAGACCTAAGAGGGATACTACAATTCAAGTACTAATCATGCAACATCACAAAGAATAAATCACAGAAATTAACATTAAATCAAACAATCATAATAAAAACTAAGATCCGAGTAAGATAAAATTAAACAAGTTCATGCCACATGACCTAAACCCCTAGAGAAGAAATCTAGCCTCTCATGGGTGCTTTAACATCCACAAGAAAATACAAGATAAACATGGTAAAAACTGAGAAAATACGTAAGAGAAAAGAATACAACCAATCTCCTAGTTCCTGCCCAAGTTCTTCCCTTATCGCTCAAGCAAAATCTCGACTTCTTCCTTCTCTTCCTTTGAAATTTGTTGCAACTTTGATCACCGCCGGAAAGTGGAGCAGAATAACTTCAATTGAGCAATGATGAGCAGTGATGATTTCTCCTGTAGCCTCCTTAGCCTATATAATGTTTTCTGAACTTGGAAATCAAGTTATTCTAATTTTGGCGCCCACTAAGCCCACTAACTTTTCATATTTAGCAATTTTTCAGGCTGGTGCGGCTATAAAAAATTTTACATTCCAAATTTGGATTTGTTTCCTTCATGAAAGTTGTAGATCTTTTTGTTCTGTTCCATCAAGCTTTGATTCACCCAAATCAGAGTTTGTATGACCAAGATATGGCCAAAATATGAACTGTGTGTCACTGAATGCGGCCAGAGTGCGTCCGCACTGCGCTCGGACATTTCTGTTTTCATCTTCTGATGGCTGAGTGCGTCCGCACTAGACTCCATTTCCTCTGTGTTGTGCTCTGAATTTCTGAAATTTAAACGGGCATAACTCATGATCCGTAACTCCGTTTTCAGTGTTCTATCACTTTTCGAAAAGTTTGCGAGAAGATCTACAATTTGCTCAATTTTCTGTAACTTTAATAGACTTTGGCAGTAACTTGATTCTTTGAATGTATTTGACACTAAAATAAGTATAAATACAAAAAATTTGGTACAGTTTAGAGGTCAAACCCTATCCTATGGTGTATATAAAATTGGCTTATCAATCAGCGGAAAAAAAAAATACTACTTTAAAACACACCATAACCCTTTTGTCCTATCCATCCATCAGAGTTTGTCTTCTTACTATTTTATACACACCTCCATAAGTTTGTCTTGTTACTTTCTGTGTGTTACTATTTTAAAAGGGGCCTCAACCATTTTTATTTATTACTATTTTAACACACGCCTCAATCATTTTTGTTTGTTACTATTTTAACACACGTCTCAATTATTTTTACTTTTGTCTCATCTTCCTTCTTCGTCAAAATAGTGGTTTTCTCCGTGCAATTGTACTTAAATGCTAAACATTTAGATTTTTTATTTTTTTTAAAAAACTTGATAGTAGTTCTCCGTGTGGGAGGTCGCAGGTTCAAATCTAGAAAGAATAATTTTTTGTCAATATTAAATAATTTAGTGGCTTAACCTTCAACTTTTACTTAAAAAAAACACGTTTAGAAGTTAGAACTGATTATGCAACAATTGTTTTCATCAATTTATGTGGATCTTAATCAGAGGCCTCACCCCCTCACCTTTCTCTATCTCCAGAAAATGTACAAAGTACAACTGAACCAGTAGTACAATCTAATTTATTTGTAATTTTGTACCACGTGGAGCACAAAATAAGCCAAAATGTGGTACATGAGTTTTCCTCTACACCTTGCTGAAAATCACAATAGATTTAAGTGCATTAAATCGATAATAAAGAAGTTCATTAATTCAATTCATGAAGCGCGTTACTTTTTGAAACTTTTTCATTTTAAGTCTTCCAGCCATTTTGGGTCGGTACCAAATCTTGCCAATTCCACTTTGGATGTACCCTATGCTTCCATTGCACTGTTATACCTCAAAGTTGTGCCACGTCACATGCGCAATGCACAAACATAATTTGAAACTTTATCAAAATCAAGGACACAACATGCCTGTAAAAGGAAAAGCAACTCCAAATTGGCTCGTTCAATTCAACTAAATTAAATTATGGAATTGGTAGGTGTAAAGTCACACGCTAGCATCTCAGAAACCAGTAACCAGTTTATCAACCGAGTAGTTCCAACATTCTCACCGAGGTGGGGCCATGGCTCAATTAATACAACTTTTAGATATTTTGTAGATGTTTGATTTCAAGGGAAATAAATTTTTTTTTCCCCTATCAGTGAAGTCTGATTTGATTTGTACTAAATGAGAAGCACATGGGTCCCTAGAAGAGAGGAATGGGTGAGCATAGTGTGACATTGAATCTAAAATTGTGTGGTTAGCTTTATTATATATATATATATATATATATATTTTTTTTTTTTGGAACAAAGTCACAGTAGTGAGATTATATTTGTTTTCGTTTTTGGTTTGGTTGAGAATAGATTATTTTTTAAATTAGTTTATTCAGAGTAACTTATTTGGTGTTTGGTTGGGTTAGAATAGCTAGAATTGAGAATTCAAATTTTGTATCTAAGGATTTTGAAATTTAGCTATTCTAATAAGATAAACAATAGTTATTCACTTATTCTTAATTTAGCTATTGTAACTATTTTTGTCGAAATTTTTGAAGTTACCATTCTCTCAAAAATAATAAACTAAAAAATCACGAAATCTAAGTATTTCTGAATCTACCATGGCTGCAGAATACCGATGTGGCCCCAAATACGGAAGACCGCACAAGCATTCTGCGACTCCAGCCAGGGTCCGCATAATGGTTCTGCAGCCCCATTTTTTTTTTAATAAAAAAAGATATTCTTGAAATTCGTGCCCCATTTACCCTGCAAAACAGAGATATCTCAAAATTTTTATTCGTTGGAATTCGTGCCCTCCCATTTTTCCCTCCTAAAATTCTCGTGAGATATCTCAAAGTTTGACTAATAAAAAAATGAGTGAGGCTACGGTGCTATGCATAGCACCAATTGAGTCCGTACTACGGCTCAAAATTTGACTTTTCAAAATTTTAACGGTCGATTCGAACCGTTCAACATGATTATAAAATAAATATGTACTAGCAAACCAAATTTTACATTTTTTGAATTTTTTTACTATTTTCCGAAAATCACTTGATCTGAACATTCTGGACCATCCAAAAACAATCTATCTAAAAAAATAGTAAAAAAATTCGAAAAAATGTAAAATTTGGTTTGCAAGTACATATTCATTTTATAATCATATTGAACGGTTCGGATTGACCGTTAGAATTTTGAAAAGTCAAATTTTGAGCCATAGCACGGACCCAATCCGTGCAATGCATAGCACCGTAGCCTCACTCTAAAAAAATATACATTTGGGGCCGCACCGGTATTCTGCAGTCCCAAGTCAATGGGGCCGTCGAATACCAGTGCGGCCGTAATAGATTTAAAATTATTCAGAAACCGTAATTTTTTTATTTGTTATTTTTGAAGCAATGATAACTTTAAAAAGTTCGGTTATTTTTGTTTTGCAACTAAGCATACCCATATAAATTAATGAATTGGACTTTCTTTTGAAATTGATGAATCATTGAAATGCAAACCATTTAACAGAAAGCAGAATTGGAAAGGATAGTTAAAAATATTTTCAATCCAGCGACAAACATACTAGAGTGAAGGCTGTGAAGCTATGATAATGTTTATATTACATATCAACCCGCATTATGGACTCATATATTTTTTTTAAGTCGAAATAGCCGATTCGAATTGTTCAACATGCATGATCTCCATATAAAAATATACTTGCATGTCAAATTTACATTTTTTTTAAGAATCATTTTACTATTTTTTTAGATAAAATGCTTTTTTTTTTATTTTGACATGCAAGTATATTTTGACATGCAAGTATATATTTTTTAGATCAAAATAAAAAAATGTATGATCAACATGCATGATCTTCAAGGAACCGAATCTCCTACCCCTATGGGCAGTAAATACCTGCCCCTAAAGTTACTAATACGCTGGTCGGGAGTGAATTTTGAGACAAAATTATATCTAATATTTAAATATCAAAATCCACTTCGGACTCACGTGTCAGTGATTTTAGAAGCAAAAATTTTATGTCCACAGAGAAGCAGGAGATTCGGTTCCCATATCCAAACCAGTCAGTATTTTGTGTATTTTGTGCAGTTGCCCGTTTGTGTCCCACTAAATATTTTGGTGTATCTCCGTCTCCAAATTATGAAGACTGAAGATCTTATAAGATTATAACTGCCTTGTTTAAATTTGCTCGTATGTGTTTTTTTTTAAAAAAAAAAATTGAATTGCTCGGATGCGGAACCACCGCATACTGGCACACATAAACACAGCTGTTGTCGTGTATCATGTTTTTAAATTTTCATGATGGGTTCCCACCTCTAATTAATATCACTGCACTGTACATGCACTATCTGTTGTACGGATCCGACTCCGCTGCTTTTTTTAGAGAAAAGCAGCGCCCTCCTTTTCTGATTCGAACTATTCAAAAATTTGCATTCACGTATCTCGATAAAACAACTTTTTCATACACAAATCTCAACGAATTTGAATGATTCGGATCGGAAAAGGAGGGCCCTGCTTTTCTCTCAGAAAAGCAGCGGAGTCGGATCCCTGTTGTACATAACTGCCTTCTCTCTGCCTCCTGCTTCTCCACCCATGTTACAAGTGTCATAATATTCAACCAAATTAATTATGTAGATTTCCTACAAAATGTGAATAATATTTTTAGCATATGTTCACAAATTTATTTTACCGACACTCATAAATATATTCCTGTTAATTAAAAACAATTACATATATGCGAATTATTTAAAACAATTGTTCTCCGTATGAAAAATGGTAGGTTCAAAATTTAATTGGTTTTTTTTTTTTTGTAAATATTTACATTTGAAAATTTGACTTTTCATTGTATTAGAAAAACATTGGCAACAAAGAGTACTGATACCTTGAATTTTTTTTATAAATCATAATTAAAAAAAAGAATTTTATGAAACAAATATGATTAGTTTTTTTTTTGACAAAAATCATAAGAACTGAAATGCCATTTCGGTCCGAACTTTTTTTTTTTGAACCGAAATGACAATTCAGCCCGTAGTGGTTTTAGAGGTTTTCATACCAGCGGCTACAGGAAATCCGAAAATCTCTCTGTACTGAAATGTCATTTCAGTCCCACTAAATTTTGTTTTAAACCCGAAACAACCTCTTCTCTCTTCTCTCTTTCTCCTTTCTAAGCAAATATGTTTTTTTTTTTTTTTTACCTTTCTAAACAATTTATAAGCAAACATTTCTGAATAATTTATAAGCAAACTCTAAAAAAAAAAAAATAGTTCGGACCGAAATGCCATTTCGGTCCGGGCTAAAACAACATTGGACCGAAATGACATCTCGGTCCATGGGTGTTACACCGAAGACTACACCTATTTTTTTGAAAAATTTGTGAAACCATCTCGGGTTGAATTGGTCCGAAAAAAAAAAGTTCGAACCGAAATAACATTTCAGTTCTTATAGTTTTTGTAAAAAAGAAAAATAATCAAGTTGATTTCATAAAATTCTTATTTTTAATTATGATTTATAAAAAAATTCTGATACCTTAGTTCAGAGAGGGAGAAATTGCAACAGAAGAAACGACAAAAATAAGTTCTCCCTTTCATGATTTTTTATTTCTTCTATTTTTAAATTATATTTACTAATTTACATGGTCAGCCGCAATATAAGAGCAGATTAAATGAAATCACGTCTCTTGTGCCGACTCAATTTCAAATCACGCCTTTAAGGAATTCAGATTTGCTTTCTTATTAGAACCAATAATAGAAGAGTTAGATGTCAATTACAAGAGCATAGTAATAAGATGCAAGTACCATATTCTAATAATTATATTCCTGTTTCTTTGATATAATTCTTAGATATAATTTGTATAATTTGTACTAATACAACCCAAATCATTCCTGTTTTTTTTTCTTTTTTTTTTTTTCTTTTCGACAAACTTTACCGAATTACAAGTTTCAATTTTTCATTAAATTATTTTCAATTCTGAAGTTATTATTATTATTACGGCTGCAGCTTTTCATTTCCTTTCCTTTTTTTTTTTTTTAAGTTAAGAGTTGTGTACATTTTACATGTTACATAATTTACTTGAGAGTAGGTCCGATGGGCATCGAACCTACTATGGTTCGATGTGTTTAATCACCGACGATTTGCTTTAAAATTTGTGCATAACACTTTAAAATTCGTGCATGTTTGTTTCAATATTTGTGTGCACAAATCTTAAATTAGATCGGACGGTCATCGTGCTCGTTGAACCTAAGAGTAGGTCCGATGGGCATTGGACCTACTCCGTTCTCTACATAATTTACTCGGTACAACTTCCAAGCTGGTTTTCAAAGGATGGTCCAGACAAAGGTCTATACGGTCCCTCTGGTCTAGTCTGGATAAAGCCACAAATAGTACTAGCTTTATGTATACATCCGGATCCGGTAGGTGTGATAAAGATTCACCAAAATAACAAAAAATACTTTCAGATTTGTTTGGAATTATTGGAGAGGACCCAGGCACCCAGCTAGAAGGAGGTACTAGCTAGCAATTGGGCAGATCAGGTCTGAACCTCTTTTTAAGTTTGCACCAGTTCTGTTTTTTAGGTTTCCTACAAAAAAGTTCTGTTTTTTAGATCAAGTTTGAGTCTCTATTCATTGATTGGCCGCATCAGATTGCCGACATTTTTTATTAATATCGAAAGTGTATTGAAATTAATTAATATATTCAGGTTAGCTGAGAATTAATAAAAATGTTTCTACTGGCCAGAAAATGACTGGTATTCTATTTAATCAATTACCGGCCATTTTCTGAATGATACCCTATTTAATCAACTACCGGCCATTTTCTGGCCGGTATCTGTGCTATATATGTGTGGAGAGTTGGTCGAATTTTTCACAATTCATTCTATCAAATTTTACACTATCTCTCCTCGGTTGAGCTCTTTCTCTCAGATTTCTCCACCTCTTTCTAGATTGCAAGTCCCTCTAATTTTTTAAAAATTCATTTTTAGTGCAAAATGGTTGTAAAATGTTAAGATTTGTTAGTAATGTACCAAAATTAGAATAATTTAGTTGTAGTTAGTGTTAAATCCGTTGTAGTTAGTTTTAATTATTAAATTTAGTATAATTTAGAGTAATTAGCCTAATTTAGGGTTTAGGATTTAGGGTAATTTATTGTAATTTAGTATAATTAGCATAGTTGACCATATTTTAGCATATTTTACCGAAATTAGAGTATTTTAGCCTATTATAGCATATTGTAGCATAATTAAGCCTATTTTGGCCCTTTTTAGCATATTATACCGAATTAGGGTATTTTAACCTATTATAGCATATTTTAGGTTATTTTTACTGTAATTAGCCTATTTTAGCATGTTTTAGCATAACTAAGCCTCTTTTGACCTTTTTACATATTTTACGAAATTAGGGTATTTTAGCCTATTATAGTATGTTTTACCTTAATTATGTATATGATTGCAGTAGTCGGCCGAGATGTCGCCACTGCCTCCGGAGTCCTTTTCTAAGGATGTCGCGTTTGGCGTGTTCAGTCTCGATGAGATCGGGGTATTCGAGGAGGATCCGGTCGACATGCTACCACCGCCAGTACCACGATATGCGACAGAGATGCCACATGATAGAGAGACCAATGGTAGCGGGTCCCAGACTCAGCCTGGCTTTGGGACTGAGTTCACTGCATCCACCTTCTGTACACCCCCGCCAGTCTCTAGGCTGAAGTATGAGCCAGTATGGAATACCGCCGAGCGAATACGCAGCAAGGTTGAGGCTGATGCCATTACACCGAGAGAGAGAGAGTCTGGCCGATTCGAGCGAACGCCGGAGTACCAGCTGAGCGATGGTCCCCCGATCTGTGGCGGTGGTTGTTTTGTACTATTTATATTTGGTGTTTTATGTTTGGATTATCTTATATTTCGTTTCTTTTTTATGTGTGCTTTCATGGTACTACTTTTTATATTTTTTTAGGTCTTTTTTCGTCACTAACTTATACAAAATTATGCAAAATTACGCTACAATAAAATAAATTATCAGAATTACACTAAATTAAACTAATGAGAATTGTACTAAAATAAAATAAATCATCAGGAATATGTTAAATTAAACTAAGTTATGCTAAATTATACTAAAATAAAATAAATTATTATGATTATGCTAAACAGTAATACTACAACAATAACAAAAATAGTACAACAGAAAATACTACAATAACAGAAAATCTAAACATAAAATACTACAACATAAAATCTAAACGGAAAATACTCCAATAAACCCTAAAACAACCAAAAAATAATAATAATAATATGGGTACCGGCCATTTTCTAGCTGGTAGTTAATAAAAGAAGGTACCGGCCATTTTCCGGCAGGTAATTAATTAAATAGAGTACCGGCCAGAAAATGACCGGTAGGGTTATTTTTATTAATTCCCAGCGAACCTGGGTATATTAATTAATTTCTATTAAACTTTGGATATTAATAAAAATGTCGGATCAGATTGTCCTTTTAAGAGATTTATTTAGATATATCACATTTTAGCAGGGTTCTAAATAGGAGCGGAGCCAGACCTTCAGATTATAGGAGTCAATCATCTAAAATTTTTATACTGTGAATGAGGATCAATTTACTGTATTTACAACATTTTATTGTAAATTATATACAAAATTACATATAAATATAAAAAAATTGAAAAAAAATGGGGGTCAATTGACCCCCATATGGCCTTACTCTCTCCGCCTCTGGTTCTAAAGCGCGCTATAGCGACGCTATAACGTTTTCGGACCATAAAAGTTATGGCGCTATAGCACGCTATAGGGATATAGCGTTGTTTTTTTAGCCGCTCTGCTATGAAGCGATAAACGCTATTTAAATCTTTGGATGAAAAAAATCTCTATATTATTTTTGGAAGATTCCATAAACTTAGGATAATACTGAAAAAGTAAATATAATGAGTTACACTATTTCGAGAACAAATCTTATAAATAGAATGAAAGAAGGGAAATTTTTCTATATAGTCAATTTTGATTCTCAAATCCGGGTTATTTTATGTCGTAAATATAGAGGGTCCACTGTGTCTTGCAAATTTATTATATTTTATGTCATAAAAAAGTTCGGCCAATATAGCATTTGGTGTTTGGGACTGTTTTGATTTTTCATTCATTTTCCTTGAACCCCACCGGATACTTATCTTTTAATATCTTAAACCGTAATCCTATGTGCATGTCAGCACAAAAATTATACATATATGCAGGGGCGGATCCACACACAGTCAGAGAGGAGCAGCTGTTTTTTCTTGAATTTTAAAATTTAATGGAGAAATACGAACCACGGTACCACTTTGTTCCTCTCTGAAAATTATTTTGTCACTCTCTGAAATTGGAAAGTCCGCCAGACCAGTTCAAAAGCACTGGTAATAAGAAACTTTGTTATATAGAAATTTTATAGAAAATTTACGATCCGAACCAACTTTGTTGTTTTTTAATATATAAAATGATATTATTTTGTTGTTTTTTATTATGTAAGACTATAATATTTTTATTGCTTCTTATTATATTAATTGTTTTATCTAGTATCTGACTAGTTAATGAATTTGAACCCAGTAAACTATTTTACCCTGATTCTTGTTCCTCTCTAATATATGATATATTATTTTTGGTGCGAATATATAATATATTGTTAGGCATTTGAAGAAACAAAACGTGTGGCCTTGTCTGGTCCTATAGGTGTGGCCGTGTGGGAACGAACTTTTTTTTAATCTAATGCCA
>JAJGRW010000331.1:0-20649 GCA_025461045.1 Carex parvula
GAGTTTGGATTGAAGCTGCACCCAATTAGGTTTAGAGATGACGGCTTCTTCGACCTGGCTTTCCGTTTCGGGTTTGGATTTGGGTTCGGGTCGGAGTTCGCCTGAGTCGGTGCGGTTGGTAATTGCTTCACCATCGTTTGGGTTTGAGTTGGCGCCTACAGAGAGAAGCTTTTAAAGCCGACAGGGAGTACACGAGAGGAAATTTTGGGTAAACATTTTAACAGAGTAGTTTCCACTTCATGCAGCGGACTAACCATATGGAGTGCTCTTTCTATTCTATAGTCTATGCGCTGCATGAAGCTAAAACTGATCTGTTAAAATATTTACCAGGAATTTTTATGAAAGGGTCCTCCGAAATAAATAATTTGTTGTAATGTAGATCTAAGGATCAGCTGTGGTGTTGCACAGTGTGTGGTTTTGTATTTCATGTTTTTAGAGTTACATTCAGAGTTTGATTTTTATCTGGTTTTGTCACTGGGAAGCCTGCTGCGCATGAAATATGAGTTCAACTTCGGATTGTTTTGGTTGTGGTTTTATCTTGCACGATAGAGACGGAATGCGCTTAAAGATAGTGTCTCGTACACGATCCTGGTATTATCCTTTCAAATTAATTTATTAACTATTTGAATTGTTCAAAAAATTTATCCTAACAGAATTCAGCAATTATTAAGTAAGAGATTTGTGTCAACTGTGGAAAAGAAATGAATAAAAAATGATAAAAGACAAAATGAGACTTTAAGAATCTGATGTGAAAAAATTAAAAAGCTGTGAAGGAAGCAAATCAGGTTAGAAAAGACTTGACTTGAGAATTTAAGCTATAGAGGAGCATTAATTTCGTCTAAAAATTTATAGTCTACTGGATTAAGAGTGACTTACATGACAAATTAAGCATGAAAAATTGCATCTAAAAAACTCTCCCACCTCTCCCTCTCCCTACCCTCCCTCCTTTTTTTAAAAAAAAATCTCCCTTTCCTCTCTCTCTCTCTCTCTCTCTCTCTTTTGGATAAAATTTATCCTAACAGAATGTTGCTGCTATTAAACAAATGATTTGTGTCAACTGTGGAGAAAAAATGAATAAAAATAATAAAAGACATAAGGAAAATCTAAGAACCTTATACATGTATATGAAAAAAGAACTTGTCTCTGGTCTATTGGCAAAGGCACATGGCTCCTATGTGGGAGGTCATGAGTTCGAAACCCACAAAGTGAGAAAATCCTCTATATTAATATATAAGGGTTTGAAATGTGTTAGGTGGTTTGACCCCCAACCCATATTTCAAAAAAAATATATATATGTGAAAAAAGTTAAGAAAATGTAAAGAAAGCAAATTAGCTAAGGGAAAAGACTTGACTTAAGAATTTAAGGTAAAGAGAATCTTTAATTCTGTTTAAAAAATTTATGTTTTATTGGATTATGAGTGATTTACAGGCCAAAGCATGAAAAATTGCATCTAAAAACTCTCCCTCTCCCTCTTTTTAAAAAAAAAACTCTCATTCTCTTCTATCTCTCTCTCTATCTTTTGGACAAAATTATCATAACAGAATGCAATTGCTATTAAGCAAGGGATTTGTGCTAACTGTGGAAAAGAAACGAATAAAATATGATAAAAGACAAAAGAAGACTCTAAGAACCTTATACATGTATGTGAAAAAATTAAGAAGCTGTAAATAAAGCAAATCAGCTAAGGGAAGAGACTTAACTTAAGAATTTAAGCTAAATATAATCTTTAATTCTGTCTAAAAAATTATATTTCATTTGATTAAGAGTGATTTACAGACCAAAGCAAGAATAATTGCATCTAAAAACTCTCCCTCCTCTCCCTCTCCCTTTTTAAAAAAAAAAACTCTCCCTCCTCTCCCTCTCCTTTTTAAAAACAAAACTCTCTCATCTCCCTCTCCCTTTTTAAAAAAAACTCTCCCTCTCTTCTCTCTCTTCTCTCTCTCTTTTGGACAAAATTATTCTAATAGAATGCAACTGCTATTAAGCAAGGGATTTGTGTCAACTGTGAAAAAGAAATGAATAAAATATGATAAAAGACAAAAGAAAATTCTAAGAACCTTATACATGTATGTAAAAAAATTAAGAAGATGTAAATAAAGCAAATCAGTTAAGCGAAGAGACTTGACTTAAGAATTTAAGCTAAAGATAATATTTAATTATGTCTAAAGAATTATGTTTTATTGGATTAAGAGTGATTTACAGGCCAAAGCATGAAAAATTGCATCTAAAAAACTCTCCATCCTCTCCCTCTCCATTTTTTAAAAAATACTCCCCCCCTCTCCCTCTCCCTTTTTTTTAAAAAAAATCTCTCTCCCTTCTTTCTCTCTCTCTCTTTTGGACAAAATTATTCTAACAGAATGCAACTGCTATTAAGCAAGGAATTTGTGCTAACTGTGAAAAAAGAAACGAATAAAATATGATAAAAGACAAAAGAAGACTCTAAGAACCTTATACATGTATGTAAAAAAATTAAGAAGATGTAAATAAAGCAAATCAGTTAAGCAAAGAGACTTGACTTAATAATTTAAGCTAAATAAGATATTTAATTTTGTCTTAAAAAACATATGTTATATTAAATTAAGAGTGACTTACAGGCCAAAGCATAAAAAATGGCATCTAAAAAACTCTCTCCCTCCTCTCGCGCTCCCTTTCCCTTAAAAAAATTCTCTCTCTCCTTTATCTTTTTCTCTTTTAGACAAAATTTATAGTCATTACATAACATTTTTTAGTACATTTTTTAACTCTATCATATTAGCAAATATCATAACTGATATTAATTAATATCTTTGTAGACTCCATCTTTATTCTCATTATTGGAACATCACAACAGCCTCTTTAACGGCTTTAATAACTGATTTTCAACATTTTGAGAACTCTATTAATGAAAAACATATTTAGTTTCTCTCATTTTTTTTTAAAACTCTTACATTAAACTAATATAATATTAAATTTGTCTATCTCCCTCCTTTCCCTCTCCCTCTCCCTCTCCTCTCCTCTCTCTCTCCCCCTCTCTCTCAAATGTGAAAAAGACACCAAACATGTGTTTAGATGATTTCCCTTGATTTATTAAACTATTTTGAGTTTACAGAGATAAAGTCTTCGGGTCGGACCAAATTGAAATCAAATCGATCCAATTGTTGCTTAAGTTTCTGAACGCACAGATGGCAACATTGTATAATGCCACAGTTAATCCACCTCCAACTAGATAAACCTCTTTAACCCTTTCTCTTTCTCAAAAAAACAAAACCTCTCCAAATCTCTTTACAGCAGCCATGGCCGCTTCTATCCAAACCTCTCTCCCTCTCTCTTTCTCTCTCTCTCTCTCCAACCCAAGAAGAAAGTTGCCTTCTTCTTCTCTCCCTCTGTCGAAAGCTTGCAACTTGAGCAGTGTAAAAAGTCCCTTCCTCTCCATTTCAATCCCCAATGGAGGAGGCCATGAGAGGCTTGTCGAGGCGAGAGTCGTCTCTGGTCAGATCAAAGGACCCATTCCTCGTAGGTACTTGGGAGATGATTATGTTGTGGTGAGTACATATTTTGGTGTGCATTTTAGTCCCTGTTTTTTTTATTAATTTCAAAGTGCCCATTTATTAAAGGAAGGAGGAATTTCATGTATACCCCTCAAAACTTCAAATTTACTTATTTTATTTTCACCTCTAAGACTGACATTTTTCTTAAACATGCTACATAATTTTTATGCTTTTTAATAATGGTAAAATGGGTATTTTATAAATTTAATATGAGTTATAATATAAAAGACAATAAAATGGGTAAATTTGTGACTTTGAAGTTTAGAGGTTTGGAATATGTAATTTCAAAGTTTAGAGGGGGGAATATGTTTAAGTTTTTGAGGGGTATACATGAAATTCCCCCATTAATTAAAGGAAATATTTCAAGGCACTTACTATCAGGGATGCAAACCATATTTTATTTCATGGATAATATAGTGTAAACGATCAATAAAAATTGTAGAATTTAGAAAATATGTACGGAAATTAAGAACTGTTTTTTTTTTTCATTTTTTATCATTTTGAGTAGAAAAAGGTGACGGCAAAACAAGTACATAAATTGGTAAAAGCGACGAGAAACCTGCCTTTGATTATTGGTTTCTACGCCACGTGGTGTGGTCCCTGCGTGCATATGGCACAAGAGCTCGAAATGGTATATATATATATATATATATATATCTCTTCTCAATTTACATAAGCTTACAAATCATAGTTGATGAAATGTATGGTAACAAATATAAGAACTATTGTCTATTATATGAATTCATATCTCCAAATTTTACATTTTTTAGATTTATTTTACTATTTTTTTAGATCGGTAGTAGTAACTACTTTTGGATGGTCTAGAATCTTTAGATCTAGTGATTTTCTACTATCTAAAAAAATAGTAAATTTTTTCTAAAAAAATAAAATTTGGCCTCCAAGTACTTGTCTTCCTAATTTACTCACAACTATGCCCAAATTACCCTTCTTCCACACTGTCTGTTTCTACACAAGGGAAGAAGAAGAAATGAGTGATTTGAGTTCTAAGTAGCACAGGTGGTCTATATTTTTTTGTTATTTTCTGTTTTTGGAAGGTCATGTTAGGTATATCTTGTTTATATTATGACCATTTTTAGGGTCATGCAGGAAACTGTATATGCATTTATTTGAGTGTTTTTAAAAAAAAAAATTATATTTTAACAAAGGTGCTAGTTACAAACTACCAGAATCTATGCCAATTTTTTTTTGTTTGAGAAACTTGGTAGATGCTACCAAGGGTTTGATTGAATATAAAGCAATTCTTACATGTACATTTTTGCTACATCAAACAAATAGAAAAAGTACAACACTCATACTGATCCTAGCAAGTTTTAAATTTAACTGAAATGAAAATCACAATAGCACAGTCGTTTAGCAGAACTTCAGCCATAGGCCTACTTCCAGTGCAATCTTGCTAGCCAACAGGTGGGGTGGCAATCTGTCATTTCTGAAAATCACCGCGTTTCTCTGTTTCCAAATTGCCCAAACTGTGCAAACGAACCAGCAAAGCCAAGTCCCACCCATCATTCTGTTGCCTCTTTGCGCTTCCTTTTTGGACTCTTCCCATACCCCTTGTATCTGAGAATTCGGTACCATGATTGTCCTACCAAGTTTTAGAGATAGAAGGTACCATACCTGCCTTGCATACGGACATAGAAATAAGAGATGTACAGCCGTTTCTAGTGGGCAATTTCTGCACATGACACAATCCAACTGGCAATTGATGTCTCTTAATCAATAAATCATGCGTGAGATTTTTTACTTTTAACATACTGACTGTGGGCATTTAGCATACCATAACTTCATGAACCGCCACTCTATTCGTCCCCCCCCCCCCCCCCCCCCCCCCCCTCAGAATCTCATAAGTTGCTTTTGCTGTGTATGAACCGCTGCTCCCCCATCGCCAGAAAATACTGTCTCGCTGACCCGGTACCAGTGGTACTGTAGGGACCGGTACAGAAGGTAGAAATTCATGAAAAATTGCCAAAGCATTCTTCAAGGCTATATTTGGGATAACCGGTCTTGGGTTACTATCTTTATAGCCTTTTAACGGAACTCCATTCCATGAATCAAACCAAAATGCATTGGAAGATCCATCTCCAATTTGCCAACCCGTGCACCAATGAAATATGGATTTTAGCCTAAGCAGTTGAACTATGCCCAATTTTGATGTGACTGTTTTCTGGACAAATTTACTTAGTGTACAATATTGTGCACATTAAGTAAAGAAGGTAATTATAAGGAACAATGGCAAAAAGACCAGTGCAAAATCTGGTAATTTTTACTTTTATTATATACCAGTAAAATTCACAACTTACTGGTATGTTTTGCTATATACTGGTACATTACTTGTATAAGTTGGGTACTACTTATAATTTCAGCTTGCGGTGGAGTATGAGGATCGTGCTATAGTTGTGAAGGTCGATACTGATGAGGAGTATGAATTTGCAAGAGATATGCAGGTAATATTTTATCTACTTTTTTTTTTAATGCACTTGGTTGCATTTTATATTATGGTTGAGTTAGATGGTTCATTCCTAAAATTATATTAATATTAATTCATTAGTGAGGCTATGGTACTATGCATAGCACAAATTGGTCTGTACTACGGATCAATATTTTTGTTTTCAAAGTTCAAATAGTAAATCTGAACCGTTCCATGTGATTTCTATATGAAAATATACTTGCAAACTAAATTTTACATTCTTTAGAACTTTTTTACTATTTTTAGATAGGTAGAATATCACTACTTTTGAATCGTCTAAAATTGTTAGATCAAGTGTTTTTCTACATATTTAAAAAAAATATAAAATTTGATCTTCAAGTACATTTTCGTATGGAGATCATGTTTAATAGTTCAGATCGACTGTTGAAACTTTGAAGTTTGAAAATATAAATATGAATCCACAACACTGGTCGATGTTTGAAATATAGATGTGAATCCATAGCCTCACTCTTAGTAGTATATATAAATTGGATATTTTTGTTTAAATTTTCAGGTTCGGGGCCTGCCGACATTGTATTTTATTAGCCCAAACCCGAAGAAAAATGCGATTAGAACAGAAGGGCTTATTCCTTCGGTCGTGATCCACGATATAATTGACAATGAGATGTAAAAACGAAGAGAATTCTGAGTTTTGTCCTTGATTTATATTATTATTACTATGTTTTTGATGTAGGAAAGTGTTAGTTTTAATTTTTGTAGATTAATTAATTTCAAATTTTGATCATATATTTAGATTTTAGTATCATGAGGTTGGTTCTTGTAATATTATTATCATGTTTTTTTGTGTTTGCTTCTTTGGTCAAAATAGCAAAAGAGAACAATGCTTGGTGTTTACTTCTTTATGTTATTTATTTATTTATCTATTATTATGTGGGGGGCAACAAATATAAATTTAAAATCTATTTCATTAAAAAAAAACAGAACATACAAATATGTATTATGAAAAAAAATAGACAACAGAGAAGAAAGCTATAGAATTAAGCATCCCACAACAAGTGACTAATCCATGATAATAAATGAAATGAAAATAGAAAAATTGAATAAAGCTTGCGGAAATATATATATTTTTTTAAAAGAAAGTTGGAGGTAGAGTGGAAAAAACGTGCCGTGTCATGCCGTGACTAACATGCTGTGACTTTGGTCTCGTGCTGTGTCGTGCCGTGATCAAATTAATTTTTTACGTGCTGTCCCGTAACCAAAATGTCAACGGGTGGTCACAGCACACGCTGTACTTAAACGTGCCGTGACCATACGTGACTTGCGTACTCATTTAATCATAATTTATGTTAATTTATTCAAGATTCACCATTAAATTAATATTTAATTGTCCTAGTTACACGTGACTTGCGTGACTATGTGACGTGCCGTACCGTGACTAAATCTTTCGCGTGCCGTGCCGTGCCAAAGTTTCAAAAGATGAACACGACACGCGAATAGTCATGGCACGGGACACGCAAGTCACTGCACGTAACTGACATGCGTGCCGTGCTTTAACCGTGCCGTTTCGTGACGGAGCCAGCTCCGCCGTGCCATTTTTCCCACTCTAGTCGGAGGTGTGTCTTTTAGTGATTGGTACCGCCACGACATCCATTTCTCTAAAATATATATATATATATATATATATATATATATATATATATATATATATATATTCCATTACACTAATGGTGAAAAATAAATTAGTTATGTCATTATTGGTACCGCTACGACAAATCACTGTGTTAGTCATGTGATGTGACTCGCATGCGTGGTGTGTCCATTAACATGACTCGTCTCTCTTCAATCATAAATGACAATTACAATACGTTATGTCACGTAACACGTAACGTTACTAATTTCTCCAACATTTTTTTCTTTATTTTGTAATAGTTTTTTTTTTTCCGTGAACTAACTTAAAACTTGAAAAAAAAGGATATATATGTAGTCAACCACATCATATTTGATGATCGTGACGTGATCGTCTTTTACTATTTTAATTACGTCATCATAAAAAATAAATTAAACAATATATTAGTCATCACGTTTTTCCTTAATGCAACTATTACCTGCCTGCCTTGGGCTTTGTTAAGAAGAAAGAAAGAATTCAGGAGAAACATGAGGTTGGTTCTTGTAATATTACAGTTAATAGTTATGCTCTTTGGTCAAAATAGAAGCAAAAGAGAACAATGCTTGGTGTTTACTTCTTTATGTTATTTATTTATTTATCTATTATTATGTGGGGGGCAACAAATATAAATTTAAAACCTATTTCATTAAAAAAAAAAAAAAAAAACAGAACATACAAATATGTATTATGAAAAAAAATAGACAACAGAGAAGAAAGCTATAGAATTAAGCATCCCACAACAAGTGACTAATCCATGATAATAAATGAAATTAAAATAGAAAAATTGAATTAAGCTTGCGGAAATATATATATTTTTAAAAAAGAAAGTTGGAGGTGAGTCTTTATCTATTATGTATGATTGACAGAGATTAGTGCACAGTTATCAAACTATTTTTTTTTATAAAATAAAGACATAAGATAAACTCTTCATCTTAGAATATTCAGAGGAAATTTTAGTGATTGTCAAAAAAAAGAAGTCAATTTTAGTCAATGTGGTGTGGCCTTGGTAATTTATTGTCCCAATGTGAAGTTGTCATACACAAATTCAATGCAGCAAATTTATAAACAAGGTCATATAGTGAAAGTAAAGTCATGTCCTTAAATTTCCATTACATCCCTTTCTCCAAAAAATAAAAAAAAATTCCATTACACTGTAATAGTGAAAAATAAATTAGTTATGTCATTATTAGTACCGCCACGACAAATCACTGTGTTAGTCATGTGATGTGACTCGCATGCGTGGTGTGTCCATTAACATGACTCGTCTCTCTTCAATCATAAATGACAATTACAATACGTTATGTCACGTAACACGTAACGTTACTAATTTCTCCAACATTTTTTTCTTTATTTTGTAATAGTTTTTTTTTTTTCCGTGAACTAACTTAAAACTTGAAAAAAAAGGATATATATGTAGTCAACCACATCATATTTGATGATCGTGACGTGATCGTCTTTTACTATTTTAATTACGTCATCATAAAAAATAAATTAAACAATATATTAGTCATCACGTTTTTCCTTAATGCAACTATTACCTGCCTGCCTTGGGCTTTGTTAAGAAGAAAGAAAGAATTCAGGAGAAACAAATTTCAAATTTCAAATGTACGGTAACCAAATTCCTTGAACTATTCGACTGAACGCTGGTCGCTGCAATGCGCTTCTTGCGTTTTTTCCATTCCAGCCCCCGTTCTTTCTCGAAAACTCAAACCACCACCAACCAAGCTATACCAAACAAGAAACCCAATAAAACGAAGCATGAGAGAGGGGCACTTATTACATGGGACCCACAGGTCATAGAGTGGAACAAGGCCATCGCTCATAAGATGCGTCTGGGCCATGTGGTGCATGCCCAGCAACTGTTCGATCAAATGCCTAAGAGAACAATTTCCTCTTACAACACTATGCTTTCGGGCTACGTGTTCAATTCTCAATTCGCACATGCAGTATCCCTGTTTTCGAGCATGAAATCACGTGATGTCATCTCTTTCAACACCATGCTCCAGTGCTATGTTTCCAGTGGTGACCTGAGGACCGCTCGTAAGCTGTTTGATGAAATGCCTGTGAAAGACAAGGTTTCATACAACACAATGATATCAGCCTATGCACGGCACGGGCTGGTTGACCAAGCCAAGGAACTCTTTGACCGAACCCCGGTCAAAAACAATATATCTTGGAACGGGCTCCTAGCTGCCTATGTACAAAATGGAAGATTTGAACTTGCTAAGGAGTTGTTTGAATCTAAACCTAATTGGGATGTCGTTTCATGGAATGCTATAATCGGTGGGTATGTGCAAAGAAATCAAATGGACGACGCTTTGAAGTTGTTTGATAAAATGCCTGAGAAAGATAATGTTTCTTGGAATACTATGATTAGTGGATACGCTCAGAATGGGAACATGGCAGAAGCAAGGAGACTGCTTGATGTAATGCCGGTAGAGAAGGATGTCTTTACTTGGACTGCAGTTGTTTCCGGTTATGCAAAAAATGGAAATGTGGAAGAAGCTAGGGGTATTTTTGAAAAAATGCCAGAAAGAAATGTTGTTTCATGGAATGCCATGGTTGCAGCCTATGTGCAGAATAGAAGATTTAATGAGGCAAAGCAGTTATTTGATCAGATGCTGTGTAGGTATTTTAAAATTTTTGAGGGTTTATAAGTACTATTAAAGTGAGACATAAGATTAATCATTGTTGAATTTGTAGGGACGAAGTAACATGGAATACAATGCTGACAGCATATGCAAATGCCGGGATGATTAAAGAGGCCGGAGAGATGTTCGAAAAAATGCCCCATCAAAATGCCGTGTCTTGGTCCGCTATGCTGACAGCATATACTCAGGTCACTATACTATTTTTGATAGAAGTTCATAAGCCATCTCCTTCCTGTCATGATTTGAAATGCTAACCGATATTATGTGTTTTTTGGTAGGTCGGGTTGAGTGAGGAAGCGCTCCACTTGTTCATAGACATGTCTAGGAGGGGTATAAAAGCAAATCGCTCAGCGTTTGCATGTGTACTCAGTACATGTGCTGACATGGCGACATTGGAATGTGGGACCCAGTTGCATGCACAGTTGTTCCAGACCGGGTATGGAATGGGGTACTTTGTAGGAAATGCTCTGCTAGCGTTGTACTTTAAATGTGGGTCCATGGAGGATGCACACAAGGTGTTCGATGAAATGCCTGAGAAAGATACAGCTTCTTGGAATACCATGATTTCGGGTTATGCCCGGCATGGGTTCGGGTTGAAAGCATGGGAGATTTTTGAGCGGATGAAGCAAACTCAAATCAGACCAGATGATATTACCTTGGTATGAATTATTGTTTTTTCAAGATTTCTGTTATTTCAAATTTATGCGTTTAATGCGCATCTCAAAATGGTTATTTTATTATTTATTAAATTACTGCTCAGGTTGGGGTTTTGTCAGCATGTAGTCACACAGGGTTAGTAGACAAAGGAATCTCTCTTTTCCACTCCATGGACCAGGTCTATGGCATTACTCCTAAACCGGCACACTACACTTGTGTGATAGACCTACTCGGTCGAGCTGGGCGTTTGAAAGAAGCACGAGCTCTTATAGAAAAAATGCCCTTTGAACCAGACCCCAGCACATGGGGTGCTTTACTCGGTGCGAGCCGGGTCCACCGTGAACCAGAAATCGGTAAATGGGCAGCTGAGAAAATTTTAGAACTTGAACCGAATAATGCCGGCATGTACGTGCTTCTCTCTAACATATATGCAAGTTACGGTAAGTGGAGTGATGTGCAAAAAACTAGGGTTTTGATGGAAGGGAGAAGAGTGAGAAAGGTGCCTGGTTTTAGTTGGATAGAGGTAAACAACAAGGTGCATTTATTTTCGGTTGGGGATTCGTCTCATCCCGAAAAAAAGAGAATATATCGGTTTTTAGAGGAGTTAGATTTGAAAATGAAAAAAGCGGGTTATGTATCTGCTACCGAAATGGTATTACATGATATAGAAGAAGAAGAGAAGGTTCATATGCTGAGGTATCATAGTGAAAGATTAGCCGTTGCATTTGGGATATTAAATGTGCCTTTCGGGAGGCCGATTAGGGTTATAAAGAATTTAAGGGTTTGTGAAGATTGCCATAATGCAATAAAATATATTGCTAAGATTGAAAATAGGTTGATTATTTTGAGGGATTCGAACCGATTTCATCATTTCAGTGACGGTTCTTGTTCTTGCAGGGACTATTGGTGATAATATGATTTTTTTTTGCAATTAAACAGTCAGAAAGTGAAAATTAATTGTATGTTAGAAAGGCATAAATGAACTTATTCGATTCAATCAAAACTGCTAATCCAGTAACTTCTAACAGAAAGGTTTCCAATTGAGTAAAAAAAGAAGATCAAGGGCTTGATTGTAAGATGTATACTAGTTCAAAGGCTACTCTGGAAATAAGGGAGATTAGTGTTTGCATTTGTACAATTGATGGGGTTTCATTTGTGAATTGTTTTCGAGAAAAACATAGTCACTTCAGATATTTCAGAAATATACAATTATTTTGAGGAGATTAGCAATGGAGTTCAAGCTAAGCATAGATTCTCTCTGGATCAGGTATACAATTTACTTAATGAACTATTTTTTTTTTTTTTACCAAAGTGGGTATATTGCACCGATTTCATTTAGAATCCATAGCTTTTTTTTTTTTGGCTATTTTTTGTAGATTTATAGAAATTTGCTTGATGTAAAGATACTAGACCATTCAAAAGTAGTGATTTTCTACCTATCTAAATAAATAGTAAAAAAATTCTAAGAAATGTAAAATTTAGTCAGCAAGTACATTTTCATATGGAGATCATGTTGGATGGTTTAGATCGGCTGTTTGGACTTTGAAAATGGAGATATTAATCTGTAGGACAGATCCATATTTGCAATGCATAGTACCATAGCCTCACTCCTATAGTTTGATATTTTACTCTTACCTAACAGACTTATCGCTTGTTGAAAATAAAAAAAAAGCATTTGAAAATAATTATAAAAAAATATGCAAGTAATTCTGTTATGAAAATGTACTTGCTGACTAAGTGTTTTGGTTATCTTCATTTAGTTGACCAAATGTAATTTGTTTTTTCCCTTTTTTACTAGGAGGTAACGATTTCTACCAAAATATGATCCGTACTGAGATATTGAAACAAAATTTTGAAATTTTTGATGAAATGATTCTGCTATATATAGAGAGAGATGCATATACATGAGGAAAATGGTATTTTAGACATAAGCCAGATACCCATTTGTAACAGTTGGATCCACTTCAAGATTGTGCGAACTGCTTCAAGTATGCACGAATCGAATGACTCTGACGGTGCAGTTCATTTTTGAGAGGCCGAGTGTCACCGAAAGAATCTAGCGCCCATATGCTGATCAATTCAATTCAGGTAATCTATTCATTTATTATTAAACTAATGAACTACAACTGTTGGGACAATATAAAAAGGTAAAATCAGGAATTGAATCTCGAGCTACTGCAAATCGGTTCCCGAAAACATATCAAACCGACTCAATATCGGATTCATAATTTAATTATGAATTAATATTTAGCTAATTGGTACTGCCAAAAACTCATAATCTATGATTCATTGGCTTGTTTATGTAGATTACTTTTTTTCCTGTGCAATTTTGAGTACTTGGCTCTGCTGTTTGTTATAGGTGGTGTTGATGGGTTTAACAATTAACATTGCACATACTGGTGGTACCGTACCAGTATGGTACGATGCTTCGTGGCAAGAAGGGCATATTTTATGGGAGATTGGAAGAGTTGATCCCATCTGAGTGGCTTGGCTTAGATGCACGGGGGCCTTTAAGATTCGTGCCAGATTAAAATAAACGGTATGGATTTCATTCTACCAGGTCAGGTACCTGATCGGATCTGAATGTAGTGAAGTCAGTAAACCATAACATTTTTTTTTTTTTTTTAGTGTATGAAAAGCATATTTGTTTGACATTTCAATTTATAATGAACTACTAGATATATTTCAACAAAGCAAACTTTTTTTTTAGATATATTTTTTTCTATATTTAGGTTTCATTTAATCATTGAGATCCGTACTGAGATATTGAAACAAAAATTTCAAAATATGATTCTTTTGTCATAGTACACGTGATTTTTTTTTTTTTTCACGTGATATAACGTGACGTCATTAAAAATAGTGAAAGAAAATAATGTCACATTAATTGTGATCAACCATGACTTGATTGGTTATGTTAAGGTTTTTTTTTTAGATTTTAAGTAAAATTTGTTCAAAAAATATAAAATTTAGTCCCCAAACAAATTTTATTATGAAGATTATGTTGAATGTGTTGAATCGACTGTTTGAGCTTTAAAAATGAAGAAATGAACGCATATTAAAGAGATATTTTAATATGCATATTATTTACAATAGCCCAGCTTTCTCTTTCTCTATATATAGTGTTCGAAATATTGCCAAATATTTCTAGAACATCTTTTATGATCAAATTATTGTATAATTTAATGCACCACGAAATGCGGTTGAAAATTAATGAATTAGTACACATATTTTTCACATGGTGCCATCAACAGGTACAATCCCAAATCCTTTCAGGCTTATAAAATTAATGAATTTTGAACGAACTTCTGAGGTGCATTAATTTTCTCTGTCTGGAAGTATTTGGCATTGTCCCTTGTTCAGGCCACCATGTAAAAATATCTGTACTAATTCATTAATTTTGAACAGCAATCCCTAGCTAGTGCATTAATTTATACAATAATTCATACAAATATTTACAAACCCAATGTATGATATCCACTGCTACATAAAAAGCGACTATATACGGTTAAAAACGCAAATGACATACAGTTCTGCAACCGTGTTCGAGCGCATCGTGTATCACAGTGTCGATAAATTATATTGTACCTGGTTAAGGTTGTGTTTGTATGCCCTTTATATGTATGGTTTATCCAAGAGAACCATGTCAGATCTCCAAAAAATAATGCTAAAACAAGAGGTTTACACACGGGGAGAGTAACCATGTATAATATCAAGGTATATATATACATTGTTTTTCCGAAGGAACTGTGTATGATAATCTTTTTACATGGTTCATTTGAAATAACTGTATATATATGATTCATATTTTTTATGCAGTTTATAAGGGGCTAGTACCCATATTCGCTAGCCATTATACAATATTACACAACGATATACATCTCATAGTCACAAAATCTAAAAACGCAACTTATGGATGTTGTAATAGCTTATCGATATGGTTCACTTGATAATGACATATATGTGAAAATATCTAAAGGATTGAAAATATCTGAAACATATAAGTCAAAATCTAAAAAAATGTACTCTATAAAATTAAAAAGTAGAAACATATTTTTTCCGAAAAACCCTAGACAATAACCATACACGATTAAATTAAAGATACCAAGTAAGAAAGTTTACCATTTATATACACAGTTCAGTTAAACAAAACCATGTACAATCGTTCAGAATCATACATGATTTGTTATTAAAAAAGAATTGTGTGCAAATACAGGAGTTTTTTGTACACGGTTTCTTATTAAAAAAGAATTTTCGCACGAGTGTCTCATCCATTTATTTATTTGGAATTTTCTTGCATCCGTGTGTGATATGTTATGTATGATTAACATTTTTGTAGTGTGCTTACCCGCCTCCTATATATATATCATCCAAGGTGTCCCCTGAAGGTCTGAACAGCTCCAAATCAATCCAAGAACATATCTTTCTCTCTGTAAGTCTGTATATAATCACCATACCTTGCCTCAAATGGATCACACACGCTACAAGAGCTTCCATACATTCCTAGAGGAAAACAAAGTTCCTCCATATAATTTCCCCTCGAGTCTTACTGGAGCGGCCATGCCGGAGCCAGCTCGAATGAGCCTGTCGGATCTTTCATTGGCGAACTCCGTTCCATCCACACCCGGATGCACCTCTCCATTGATCCTCTCGCCTCTCCATCATGCCACCGAAAATTTGTCTTTCAACAAAGTCCAACACTCGCCACCTCACTCATCTAACCCCTCCATATACTACCACTGCCTTGCAACCCTGCACCGGTTCGATGGTCATGTTCATTCCATATCCATTTCAAATGGGTTAGTTTTCACGGCTAGTGATAGCGGCTGGGTAAGTGCTTGGAGCTTGCGCGACTATCTTCACTGGGGCTTCATCCATATTGGTAGCCGCAGAAACAAAGTTACTACCGTGTTGGGCCATGGTGGAACTTTGGTGACAGCCCATATAGACCGTCGGGTTCGGATCTGGTCCGTGATCACTGACCCGGACCTGGAACACAACCCTGACTTGGCCAGGGTCAAACCCAGGAAGATAGCAACACTACCACCAAAGAACCAGGTCGCTTCATTCTTGCCGGCTTTTTTTGGGAAGAGCAGCAAGAAAGCACAGCACCATAAAGATCTGATATTGTGTATGGCATTCTATAATGCCGAGGGTTTGCTGTACACCGGGTCAAGAGACAGCACAGTTAAGTCATGGAAGCTATCTGAGCGGCGGTTGACCAACTCCTTTGTTGCACATGAGGGACAGGTCAATGTTGTCACACTTGATTACTAAAGTTTCACTTCAATTCTTAATTAAATTTTATTTATATATGTATTTTACTGCAAGTGCATCTTAATCTGCTAGTATAGGTATCTCAGTATAGGTAATTTAGGGATCATAGATTCTGAGATCGTGTCCCCCCACACAATAGCATTTTGTTGATTAATTTCAAAAGCAAGGTGCCTGTTAATACAATGTATGTGAGAGAATAAAGAGACAACATGCACTCTTCTCCTTGGCAAATGACAATGGAATCCGAGTCATATGCTTCTGCACATATAAAAAATGGGATTATTAATTGTTAACAAACATTTTTCACAGGTATTAATTTGAACAGTTTCCATATATTCCATATATGATAGACGGAAGATCAATGTAAACCTAGTTCTAAAACTATGTTTCCATATATCAATGTAATCCTAGTTCAAAATTGTTTGTATATAGAAATTGGTAGCAGATACAAAACAATAATTTATGATACATTACTATCATTTATATGTTTACATAAATTTACAATTAATGAAGATCAATGCCATGCTGGTAGACCAAGACGATGGTTGCCTCTTCACGGCATCGTCAGACGGATGCGTGAAGATATGGCGACGGGTGTTTGGTGATGGCCACCACGCCTTGATAATGTCTCTAAGATATCAACCTTCACCCGTGAACTGTCTGGCATTGTGCCGGTCAAGAATTTATTCCTGCTTCATGTATTCAGGTAGCTCAGATGGCTATGTTAACATATGGGAAAAGGAGGATTTCTCGGGCCGATTCAACCATGCTGGTAATTTCCTTCATGGGCACCGTTTTGCCGTGTTGTGCTTAGCAACAGCCACAGACAGAGTCGTTCTAAGCGGCTCAGAGGATACCACAATTAGGGTTTGGAAAAGAGAGATAGGCAGTTCTTTTCACACCTGTTTAGCGGTGATGGAGGGGCATCGGGGCCCGGTACGGTGCATGACAACTAGCATGGAGGTTGAAGTTGAAGGCATCGGGTTGTTGGTTTATACCGCAAGTTTGGACTGCATGGTGAAGATGTGGCGTGTCAAAGTTACAGAGAAAGAAGAGGAGCAAGAAAACAAAGATGAGGAGGATGGCGATGGGGGGAAAGAGGCCGAGTTCGAGATGGATCCCACCTTGTCGCCGTCATGGGTGAAGCGACAGAAGAGCCGAGGGTACTAAAATTTTAAAATTTCAGACAAAGGTGCAATCTCAGTGTTGCATTGAATTCATCAAGCACAGATGTAGCAATATTTAAGTGTGATCAAATGTACATACTAATTTTTTGTTCATTTCACATGCTTCATTGCAGGATATAATTGCATGGATGTTCAAGGCATGCAAGCCAGTTCCTGAAGAATAATAATAGTGAATCTTGTGAATCTTCATTGCAGGATATAATTGCGTCATTTGCTTCCATGATTTTCTTTTATATTGGATTTTTTTGTGAATCTTGTGTCTCTTTTATTTTTTTGTACCTGATTGTTTGTTTGAGTTGGCTTATTGTTTACTTTTATATTTCTCTATTTGGTCGGACATTGATGTATGTCCTCAAGGTGTTCGACGAAATTATTACTCCTTGAAACACTTCCGCAGCGTGACCCATTACTCAACAATTCATTTTTAAATTTTCTGTACCAATGCATTATTTTCTATATAGTGTAGAGTAAAATGCTTTAGGTATCGTAAAATTGACCCCACATGCAGCATGGAATTTTATATGATTGACTTTTATTTATGTTTGACTCTGATAGCTTGAAAGTCTGACTCCACCCTGGTAAGACTTTTATTTTAAGGCCAAATTGTCTATTTTAGAAGGATTTAATTGTCTTCATTTATTTTGTGTTTTATGCTTTAAAAACGTTACTCTATATTATTCTATATGTATTTAAAAAAAAAGTTGGTCAATTTTCGCTTTCATTTTCATGTGAATTGGTGGCTTAAACAAATTTCTTATGATGATAATCTTCTTGTTGTTTTTTGGATGCTGTTGATATTCATAAGAAAAGATATCTATCCATAATATATATATACATTACAATGAGGCTATAACATATATACATAGTATCTCGTTGGTTTTACAGCTTCAAATTATTTCGTGGGTACGTATAGAATTTTTTAAATCAATAACTTTTTTTCTATCTGAAAATTAGTAAAGAAAAATCTTTTAAAAAAGAAAATTTTGGCACCGTATAAGATTTAAATGTGTAGATTGAATTGAGTGTATGGTTTCCATTAATCATATGAACCTCGAAAATCGAGATCTATAGTAAAGCCGACAAGAAGCTCTACCTACTGTCTCGTACTGTAGAAAACAGTATGCGCTCGTCAGATGGATAAGGTACCGTCAAGTGATTCATTGTGAATAATTAGAAATAATCGGTCATAATCGAAAATAATCGGCCGATTAGTCGAAAAAATTCGTAACGGTCCGCCAATGACTAATCAGCCGATTAATCAGCCTAAACAGACATTTTTTACAACACTACTACTGCCTACACCACATTTAGTACAAGGTTGTCTTACAAAACCTAAAGCCAGTATATACATCTTTTCTGACAATTGAAGCTCCTCAGTCCTTAGATAAGACATGAACAACCCCCAATCTCAAACAAACAATAACCAATCTCTTCATAGTCTAAATTTTCTCCTCTTACGAAATTGCTCATTAAATTATTTCACTAAACCAAACAAGGCCCGGGTTAAATTTGGGACAGTTTTCGTCAATGCAACATACAAAACTTGCTAGTTATTGAATATTGGATAGATCGATCAACTCGTGATTGATTTTTCTCTTCTCTGTTTGATGGTAGTAGTCAAGATTTATAGCTCATCATAGTTTCGGCTGTCATTGTGTTAAACATCGACAAAAAAAAATCAAAGTGCACACGAGGAGAAATGAAGGTGAGGCAAATCTCAACTTATCACACCGTTAGAGGGAAGAAAATAAAAATGAAGCGAAAATGAAGAGACAAGGGGTCGAGGGGGCTAGACCTAAATGAAGTAAGTGTGGAGGCGGTTGAGGGACAATCTCTTCTAAAAAAATTTATTAACAGGGATATGGTTGAGAGGCGCGAATGAATCGTACACGGCTTGTACTACTACAAATAATGTTTGGAAACTGAGCAAAGTCTTACACAGTGTTTTAGAAAAAAACCGTGTATGAAGGAATATATGACCGTATATGAATGTTGTGACCTTTCATACACAGTTGTATTTTAATGGACTGTGTGTATGGTTCAGCTCATTTTCGCACTAGCCCCTTGAACAATCAAAGTTTGAGATATCTCATATGATGCGAATTCTGGTGCTAGGAGCATGCAAGTTTGAAGATCTTCTGTGGCGTTCTGAGTTAATACATAGGCCGAACGGGTCACTAATTAGTAGATTGGGTTAATTAGTACACATATTTTATGATAATTATTGTATAATTTAATGCCCCATGGAATAGGAAAGAAAGATATAGCAGATTGGTTTAATTAGTACACATTTTTTATCATTATTATTGTATAATTTAATGCACCACGGAATGCAGCTCAAAAATTAATGAATCAGTACACATATTTTTCACATGGTGACATGAATAAGGGACAATCCCAAATCCTTTCAGGCTTATAATATTAATGAAATTTTGAATGCCATTCCGAGGTGCATTGATTTTCTATGCCTGGAAGTATTTGACATTATCCCTAATTCATGCCACGTGAAAAATATCTGTACTAATTCATTAATTTTGAACAGCAATTCGTAGTGCATTAATTTATACAATAATACATATAAATATTTACAAATCCAATGTATGATATCCACTGCTACATAAAAAGCAACTATATACAGTTAAAAACGCTAATGACATATAGTTATGCATCGTGTATCAAAGTGTCGATAAATTGTACACGGTTGAGAAACTATATCTGTATACCCTTTATATACGTAGTTAATCTAAGAGAACCATGTTAAATCTCCGAAAAATGACACTGAAACAAGAGATTGACACACGGGCAGGGTACCCGTGTATAATAGCAAGAGTTATATATATACGGTTTTTCTGAAGGAACCGTGTATGATAATCTTTTTACACGGTTCATTTGAAATAATTGTGTATAATTTGTATTTTTGATGCAGTTTATAAGGGTGTGTTTGGGTGTCGTAAGAATAGCCCTATTCTGAGAATAGCAATGCTATTCTGAATAGGGTCAATCCAAACAAACTTGGTGCTATTCGGAACAACCCAGTTCCATTCAATTCCACTAACCCAAAAAAAAGTTGGAATAGCTACAACGAGCCTCTCAGCTAAATTAAAAAAAGTTATTTCTCCATCTTTATTATTTTGTACTTGCCATTGGAAGTAGCAGGTTTGAACAAAAAGGGTGAGATAAATAGGTAAGCACATGTTTTATGTATTACTATAATTATTTAAATTATAGTATATTGATATT
>JAJGRW010000331.1:28346-174228 GCA_025461045.1 Carex parvula
TTAATAGTTTAGTTAGAAATAATAAACTTAATGAATTTGTTAATAGTCAAATAAATAGGGTGAATGTATTTGAAAATTAATTTAGTTGAAAATATCAATTTTGTATGAAATTTCTGTCATCCTTGTTTTTGTTCGTCATTATCTCTTGCATTAAGTACACAAAACAAATAATAACCTGCGTCTGCTCGCTTCGATCTCAATCATCCTTTCCTGAATCTGAGTTATCTCATGGACAAGTTTGTGTACAGCCGTAGTTCTATTTTTGTGTTCAACGTCCTTTTCCTGGCTCCGTCATGCTAGCGGATTTTGCGGTTTTGGAGTGACCTCCGAGAGAAAGGTGTCAATGGTATCCTCTAGGAAGTAGGCAGTATCTCTTACCTCCTTCAGCCAATGGTTTTCTCTCTTATCTGTTTGCTGCTTCTTGTCAACATCCTTCAAAAGAGCCTGAATCCTGCCGAGTTCATGGCTCAATGTCTCCACTTGCTCACCAACGCCATGTAGGAGTAAAACCTCTTTAACTACAGCATCAGTGAGCTTGACTCAGCACAGACTTTACAATGCTCTCAGTCTCAGCCATCTCTTTGACGCCGCCGTGGAGTAACTTGATCAGCACAGACCTTACAATGCTCTCATCCATCTCTCTTCTGTATTAGGTGGTAGCTGAACTAGTGAAAAAAAAATATTTGGTGTTTTATGAGAAAGGCATGACAAAGGAAAGAGGATATAAATGCCTCAACTTGCCGCTGTGTTGATGCATGTTAGGTGAGTGAAGCTTTCATTGTTTATAATTTAATTAGTTTAATACAATGCTTGCGACTCGTTAGCTGAACCGCGTAACAGCAAAGTCAGTCATAAAGCATGTCTTTGATTGTAAGATATCTTAATTTATCTCCGTTACATAATAAGGACAGGTCCAGTTACCCTCTGAAAGCATAGGAGAATGGTTTTCTCCATTGCTTTTAATTCGGAGAAAATGTAAAATGAGCCGATCAGACGTAGACCCAACTACGGAGAATAAGGATTTGGTAAGTCACTGGATAAAGCACGGGAGATGAAACCCTACATTATTTATTTATTTATTTGAGAAATTTCATGTATGCTTCTCAAAATTACGTAGTTATTCTTTTAAGTTCATAATATCATATTTACCCTTCTAATTAAATTTAAAAATCACAAATTTACTCAATATTTTATTTTTGCTATTAAAGCTTGTTTCAAATTTATAGAGTAGTCATTTCATTCACCTTTATTAAAAAATAATAAAATATGTAAGATGTTTAAGATAATATTTAGTCTACAAATATCTATTTTGATAGCAAATCACTACAGTAGCAAAACTCTTCTGCGACCGCCCAAATTGGTCACAGAAGGATAAGGCGCTGATCGCAGAAGGGTGCGCCGGTCGCAGAAGCTATATATATATTATATAGCTTCTACCTTCTATATTACAGATACACCGTTTTCTTTTCTTTTTTTGACAATTTCATTCAATTTGATGCTGTGCAAAAATTGAAAACTTACCACGTGCTCAAACTTGATGCTGCGCATGAGTTTCCTCTGTTTCACCATCAATTTCGGACTAAAATTGAAGCTTTTCATATGTTGGGACCCACACCATCATGTGCCAATACCACGGTGCGCAAGTAGTAACATATGAATTCTGCAAAAATCAATGGTAAGGTCATAATTTTTATTAAATTTCTGCACCATTGAAAACAGCGATTTTCAAACCAGCTTAATAAATAGCAAAAAAATTTCAAAAAATGTAAAATTTGGTCTCCAAGTTCATTTTAATATAGATTGAACATCTAACTGTTTGAATTTGTTGTTTGAACATCAATACTAAGATATGCCTCCGTAAGCACCTCGTCCGAAATGCTTCCGGAAGCAAATTAGCCACACTCTCCAAGTACATTTTTATATTTATATATATGAAGAAAATCGTTAACCAGTGGAGGTGGTTTCTTAGAAAAAGCAAGGCAGCAAGGTACCTACCTAGAGACATAGTGATCCCTCTCCACCGAAAGTAATCCAACGACTCTCATCAATTGATTATGTACTGTCAAGTCATGTCAAGTTAATTGACTACTGCCCTGTTAAGTCTTCTACAGACCACTTCCAAGAGCTTACCTCGAACTCCTTAGATCCCAAAACTACTCTGCTTTTTACTCATTTCTCATTTGAACAACTACAGAGCTTTCGACGAATGCGTATCCTCTACATTGACTCAAAAGGGAATCTTTTGACTTAATTAATTTCAACCGTCTGATTTTAAACGGAGCCAATCCGGCTCCTGTCTATAACATAGGGGACCTTTAATATTAGTGTGGATCTAGTCCTCACAAATCTTAACACAGATTGGATGGTCGATATTCATTAACTCAAAAGATTCCTTTTGAGTTAATGCAGACGACACAAATTCAGCTTTCGACAGGTAATATTAGTGACCATCCTCCACTCTCGTTAAAAAGGAATAAAAAGAAAACGAAAACTTGAAATAAACACTGACTACTGTCAGTCTTGTCCATGGCCATTTCCAAGAGCTTACTATCCTTCAGATCGGTTGCTCTTTACTCATTTCCATTTTCACAACTCAGATCTAAGGTTCTTTCCTCCTAGCCTCCCACAGAAATTCTACAGAGCAAAATGGCAGGGTATTTGATAACCTCTCTGCTCTCTAAGCTGCCAATTTGCTCCCCTCAGTTACAGCCTCTGCGCATGCTCCTTCTTCATCCCAGGGACAGAGGATGTTCTTGGTGGCTGTGGGATGAGGGGCGATTGGAATTGAAGTTGTCCCGTACTGTGATAATGCATATCACCAATAACATTAGAAAGCATGTATCCACTGCGTTTGAACCTCTGGGGATCTCAGACTGGAATTCTCTGTTTTGGATTGTGCACCCGTGTGCAACGAAGATTGTAGACGGCATAGAGACGGAGCCTCAACCTAGAGGAGGAGAAGTTGCTTCCATCAAGGCATGTGTTAGCGGAGTTTGGCAACATGGCAAGTGGTGCTGTGATTTTTGTCATGGATGAGATGAGGAAGAGATCAAGGAAAGATGGAAAGGCCACCACCGGCGAAGGAGCAGAATTTGGGGTGGTCTTAGGGTTTGGTCCAGGCATTACAATCGAGACAGTTGTTCTCCGTGCTCTTACTGTACTGGTTTGATACCTACCGTGGTTCTGCCTGTGCATGGCTGTATTGTTATAACTATGAATAAGTGTCATGCAAGTTATGTGATGTATGGTTTTTATTGAATATTAATTATATTATATTGTGTAATGTTGTGTTATTTCTTCTCTCTCTATATATATATATAACGTCGGGCATTAATTATGTTATTTTCTGCTATATATAAATTTTTTTCTTTCTGTTATGCCATCGTATGGTACGGTATATATGTTAATGAATGTTATGTTCTAACATAGCATGCATGAAGTATATGCCGGCATTTTTATTAATATCCAAAGTTAATTACAAATTAAGTATATGCCGGCATTTTTAAGGGAAAGAGAAACTTTGGCGTTCACTTGATAGTGCATCAAGGCAAAAGCTGAATCTCCTGCTGATTCTATTTTTCTTGACAGCTAAACTGATGCATTTCTAAATACAATTCTGCCAAGGTGCTATCATTGAGTATGAATTCTGATATATATATATATATAAAAAAAAAGGCAAAGTCATCAAGTTCAACAATAAAATGCACGGAATATTACATAATGTAAACGGTTGCAAAGTTAAATTCCAGGCCCATTTACGGTAGTCATTGAACCTAATTGACAGTTGTGTATTGTAATTTTTTTTTTTTTTTGCAAATGTAAAAAATCAATTTTTAAGAGAAAAAAATGAACACTTGTAGGAGGAGGATTTCAAATTATTAACTCCAATAAGCACATTAAGAACTGAAATTTTTTTAGTTACTACCTCAATATTTCAAAATTATGACCTTACCATTGATTTTTGCAGAATTCATATGTTACTACTTGCGCACCGTGGTACTGCACATGATGGTGTGGGTCCCAACATATGAAAAGCTTCAATTTTAGTCCGAAATTGATGGTGAAACAGAGGAAACTCATGCGCAGCATCAAGCTTGAGCACGTGGCAAGTTTTCAATTTTTGCACAGCATCAAATTGAATGAAATTGTCAAAAAAGAAAAGAAAACGGTGTATCTTATGAATACACAACTGTCAATATAGAAGCTATATATACAATTTTCCAAAAACAAAACACTAAAAGTAATGTAATATAGAAGGTAGAAGCTATATATATACCCTTCTAGAAGGTGGTCCCGGTTCGTTTATGATATTCAAAAGTAGTTAGATACCTTCTAGAAGGTGGTCCCAATTTTTAATTGTCATTCGGTTACTAAGGGGGACCATGCTTTTAATGAGGGGACCATGCGCTTTCATGAGGGACCACGCGGATATATAACTGTTTTTGAGAATTCGCTACTAGTTCGACATCCACTGTATTAGTTTATAGGTTTACTACAAAAGGTTTACAGGATTAGCTTCATTAGTTTACAGGGACTTTGAGTTATATCCGAGAATTTTCCAGGAATTGGTGTCCGGGGACTATTAGCTGCATCCTTAAAAATTAGTTTTGTTTCTTTAATTATTTTTTGCTTTATTATGCATAAAGGAACTTATTTTTTTTTGGCTCAACTAATTAAAGATATGAAATATATATGTTAGGATATACATGTTAGGGTTTGTGATTATGGCACTATATGCATGATCTTAATTTTTTTATTTTTTAATTACTTTTTGCCATATTTTTATTTTCAAAATTAAGAATTTGTTTTTTGGCACAACTAAAGATTTGAAATATATATGTTAGGATTTACATGTTAGGGTTAGTTATTATGGAACTTGTGATTTGCAAAAGAAACTTTTTAGTTAGCTTTATTTGATGAAAAATTAACATATATAGCAGTCGGAACTAATAATTCAATGGTGAGATTTTTTTTGTACAACGTTATTATAATTAGAAAGAAAATTATAAAATTAATTTTAGCCATCTGATAAAATATAATATAAGAACTAATAATCATTTATATATATATATTTTTAACAAATTATAATTTTAATTGTGATTGAAAAGGAAATGTTTCCAACATATCAAGAATTTCATATAATTATAATAGTGAAAAAATATTTAGCTCGTCCGAGAACGAACGTCTAAGTCTTGTCCGAATAATTACACGAAAATTGAGAATATACCTAAAAAAAGGATAAATCATGTATAAATTAAAATTTGTATAGTGTTCATCCTTCCCAAGAGATTTAAAATATGTACATGATTTAAAATTTGTATAGTGTTCATCCTTCCCACGAGATTTAAATCCAATTTTTATGGATTGCCTGTTATTGACTCTAGCTGGAAAAGACTAAACAGTACTTCAGTTGTCGGTGTTCAATTAGATCTTATAATCTCAAATAAAAGAAAAATTGAACCAAACTTGTCGTTGGTCTATAATTTAGGTAAGTCAATTAATAATTGACACCTAGCAATAATATAGTTTATTCATTAATTTGAGAATAGTTATTTATAATCATTGACTTTCAATTTTGGTCTTTTTATTTTTTACCATTCTCTTGTGGCGCGTTTACTTTGTTTTTGTCAATTATTATATGTATCCTATATACAACTAAACCCTTTTTGTATTATTTAGCTTTAGGAGGATGTATCCGCAAAGTTCACATTGTATTTCGAGAATTTTTTGTCTGTAGAAAATATTAAAAAAGAAGAAACAGAAACAGAAAAAGTATCTCTAAATTTTCATGAGTAGAAAGATCGGTAGGAATTCTACCGATCTGAAGTTTGAATTAGTTTGGATCGGTAGAATTCTTACCGAACCAAACAAGTTGTTCTTTTCATTTTTTTTCTCTGTTAAAATATAAAAAGTTTATATCTCTAAATTTTCATGAGTAGAAAGATCGGTAGGAATTCTACCGATCTGAAGTTTGAATTAGTTTGGATTGGTAGAATTCTTACCGAACCAAACAAGTTGTTCTTTTCATTTTTTTTTCTCTGTTAAAATATAAAAACTTTTTAGAAATATAGATGGAGTCTTTCTAATATATTTAAATTCTAAGATATTTTATCTATTTTTTAAAAACTTTTAATATTTTAGTAAAGAAAATTAGAAAAAAAAATGAAAAAAAAAATGGTTTAGATCGGTAATAATTTTACCGATCCAAAAGTTTGGATCGGTAAAATTCCTACCGATCTTTCTACTCATAAAAATCTAGAGGTACTCTTCCTGATTCTTTTTCTTCTTTTTTAATATTTTCTATAGACAAAAAATTCTCTTGTATTTCTACTTGAAGAAAAACAAAATTAGCAGTGGCATTAACAATAAGCAAGTATTAAATTTCAATACGGACATAGGTCATGTGATGATGCACATTAGTTGACTCCTTTAAGTTGACTCCTTTAAGAAACCCTAAAGATTTGCACCTCTCCAATTTAGGAAGTTGAGTGCAAGCAAACTCTTTTAAAACAAAAGCATAATGGATGCTCCAAAACCCGATAACCCATCAAGAACTCAAACATAAATAATTGAAAAAAAAAAAATTATTATTCAACTCTTTATAAATTTCTCAAAGCAAAATATTTTTTTTTATTTTTTTTGTGCCCTGGTAAATTGGTGGTTCAAAATTAATTAGGTATAGCTTATTGGGTTTCAATTAAGATCCTAACGAACCTGACCCGGTTAAGGCATTGAAGCATCCATTTGAGTTATCTTGCCTTGCCAACTTCTCAAATAATACCTATCACTAAATTTGTACACTCACAAGCAACTAAATGTAAACAAGTAGCCATTTAAATTATTTTCTATACCAGTACAAGTAAGCATTATCTCTCTAGGTTGAGGTGCTCTGAGTTTTCTCTTTCAATGGAATTCAAAGTTCTGGTCAAAATGTGAAGTAGAGAGAGAGAGAGAGAAAGAGATGTTAAACAAAGGATCCATAGACTTGGTACTGGTACCATGCGGGTTAGCGATAATGTTTGTCTACCATCTCATGCTTCTGTACTGGGTTCTTCGGTACCCCAATAAAACAGTTATCGAGTATGAAACCACAAAAAGCGGGCATGGGTCGAGCGTATAATGCAGGTTAGAGAAATAAATAATAATAAAATTACCTTTTTTTTCATTTTTTTGCCCTTCTTTTAGAAATTAGGAGAAATAATTTTCTTTGATCAAAGTAAATATTTGACTCAGAATAAAAACACCTGGTATTTACTATCAGATTATAAACCAAACTTCTCTTCATAAAATATTTTTCCTAACCTTATTATGTCCTTGCAAAAACCTTTATTTGATCAAATTACTTTTTTTTTTGTTTGCCCATAGAGAGTAAAATTCCACTGTCTTTGTTTTGATCAAAATTACTATAAGCACCGCCTATGAATTGAAAATTTTCATTTTCGTTTTTTAAAAATTCTAATTTTCATAAAAATTAATACTATTAGCCTCCTCTTGAAAAATAAAATTACATGATACTTACTTATTAAGTCCCCCTAATCTCAATTTTTTGGTTATGCCCCTGGTCTCTTTGTTCCTCTGAAGCTGAGCCCAGAGACAGGGTTGGCGATGCAAGCAATAGCGAGAAACTGATAGAGAAACTCGCAACTGGGGCAATAATTGGCCCATTCAAGGCCTATTCAAGGCCTATGCTGCTTTGATTTAGAGTCTAGGTTTTTTGTTCTTAGTGAAAGAGAGAAAGATGAAGGAGAAGAAATGTGGCTGTTGGAAATCGCTAGAAACATCTATTTTCTTTTTTTTTTTGAAAACCTTCGCAAAAGTTGTAAAGTCGTGAGGAGAATTGAACTCTTAACCTTTGAGTAACCAACAATCCTAAGACTTTTTCCTAGCCAACTGTGCTACCTCTGCTTTTCACAAGCATCTATTTTCGCTTAGTTAATTCATTGTTCGGTTATATATAACACAATTCCCACACTAGGCCTTACGTTGGCCATTTACAACATCAATATTTCTTATATAACCCATAGAAACCCTCCTAAATATAACCCAATAGTTATATCAAGAGCCCACTATATATTATACCATATTACATCATAAATACTAACTCAAAATAAACATTATCTCAAAAATATTAATGTCGGCACTCCCAGCATCTCCATCTCTAAAATTGATTAGCAATTTCAGACAACTGTCAAATTAAAATTGACAATTAAGTCTGAATTAATTGCAAAACAGTTGCATAATTGAAACAATACTAATTGCAAGTCTATGTTACATGGATCTTAAAGTACAAACGAATCTTAAATTTGTTCCCCGCAAGCCCTGAGATCTCTAATATATTGACCGTGCGCATAGGCTCTTTCCCTCATTCTTCCTCCTAATTTTCCTGCCAGTCAGTCAGTTAATCTGGTTTTGTAATTTTCATCGACGCGGGCACACACATAGAGAGGCACTATTCTTCATCGTGGAGCAAATTAAATGCAGCGATGAAGAAGGATGCTCCAGCACATTCCCTTGAACAGCGCTGGAGTCTCAAACTATAGTGTTTCTAATTTTTTTTGGTGGCAATTTGGGGTTTAGTTGGTGTTTCAAGAATTTGAAAGCGTGCAACATTTTCTGCAGTAATAACCAAATGGGTATAGATGTGGGTGCATGTATATTTTTGGCAGACTTATGTCTGTAGGTTTGAATGGTACTATAAAGAATTTTGGTTTTATATTTTTGGCCTTTGTAATATGGTAGTGAAGTACATGTTTCAGTAATGGATCTTTGGTGTTAATTGTTTTTCTGGCACACTCAGTTAATATATTATAGGGTTTAACATGCTATTGTGCCCTCTTCAACTTGAAAGAGAAACTTTGGGGTACACTTGTTAGTACTTGAAGACAAATCTCTAATGGTAACAAATTATAGTGGAGATTATTGCAGTAAAATAATTCCCTTAACAAACTCTCCCATAATTTGAAGTTCATTTTGGTACACGCACATGCATGAATAGTAGTGGCAGGCTACAGTACCAATGCATGTGACTCTTAAGTAACAGTGACTGTTTTGTGAACCCCACAAGAACATATATACATACAATTTTTCCAAAAGGAAGAAAGCACCAAAACATATAGACATAGTGACCCCACTTCACCGAAACTAATCCACTGGTCAAAAAGCAAAAAGTAGAAGTTAAATAAGCATTGACTAAGAGCTTACCTTATCCCTCAGATCTAAACACTCACGTTAAATAAAAAAAGAAAAAGAAAAAGAAATCGTGAAATAAACATTGACTACTGTACAAAGTCTTCTCCACACCACTTCCAAGAGCTTACCTTATCTCTTCAGATCTCAACATTCTGCTGCTCTTTACTCTTTACAAATTTCTCATATTCACAACTCAGATCTAAGATTCTTTCCTCCTAGCCTCTTGACAAATCTACAGAGCAATATGGCAGGGTATTTGATAACCTCTGTGCTCTCTCTAGCCACCAAATTGCTCCCCTCAATTACAGCCTCTGCGCACGCTCCTTCCTCTCCATCAAATTCTAATAACTGCGAAAGGGGGCGTGCTCGAGCTGTTGAGGAGGATATTGAGAGGCTCATGCGAACTCTGGAGCGGATCAAGGCCACACTGTATGATGCTGAGGAGAGGGAGATCAGAGACCGCTCCGTCAAGCTCTGGCTCAAGGAGCTCAAGAAGGTCACTTATGATGCCGAGGATGTGCTAAATGAATATCAGTACGAGGTAACACGTGTCCAAGTAAAGGCAAGAAAGGTTTCTCAGGCTTCCAGTTCTCACAAGGTAAAGCAGATGGAGGTTAGTACCTTGTGCAAATATATATTAAAAGAATCTTACTTGTGCTAGTATTGTGTGTGTGTCATTGTGTGGTACTGAAAGCAAATGGGGAATGCTTGAATTTTCATTTTCTTTTCTTTTATCAGAATTGCAACCACTGGAGTGGTAGCTTATTTTAATTACCAGCCTTCCAAACCTAACATCAGAGTGGCCACTTGATCTCTCAATTATCATTTTTAGTTAACAAAATTTGAAATTTGGCAACTAATGTAAACCATTTCTTTTGGACAATCGATGGAGTATATTGTTCCAATTCCTGATGATATGGTAGATCGGCTTATTAAAATAAGAAGTCGATTTGATGAAATAGGAAAGGATCGTGAGGCTCTCCAATTAAGGGAGAGTGACGGGGTGACGCATCCAAACAACAAACTTTTACGACCCCCAACCGGTCACATGGTGGATGAGGCAAGTATTTTTGGTAGAGATTCTGAAATAAAGGAGGTAATCGATTTCTTACTATCTGAAAAAGAAAACTCTTTTTCGGTCATTTCAATTGTTGGCAAAGGTGGCCTCGGAAAAACCACCATTGCCCAACTCGTCTACAAAGATGGGAGGGTTTCTGAATGCTTTGATTTATTTGGGTGGGTATGTGTCTCTGAGGAATTTGATGTGACGAGACTCATCAAAGCAACCATTGAATCAATCTCCTCCAATATAAATGTTGGTCAGAGTGAGTTGAGCCCATTGCAAAAAGAGCTTGCAAAAACTGTGAAGGGAAAAACAGTACTGCTTGTTTTAGATGATGTGTGGAACGAGAATCAATTTCTTTGGGAGTTGTTTTGGGTTCCTCTTAAAGAAGCAAAGATGGTGAGAATTCTCATGACAACAAGAAATCAAAAGGTAGCAGAGGTCGTTCAAACAAAAGACATTTTACTGCCAACAAACTTGCTGGAAGATTCGTGTTGGCAGTTGTTTCGGCATTATGCATTTAGTGGTACAAGTGACACTGTGCCAACACACTTGGTAGATATGGGAAGGGATATTATGAGAAAGTGTGGTGGATTGCCATTGGCTGTGAAGTCGATTGCAAGCCTCCTTAGACATGAAAAATATGAAGAGTGTTGGAGAGAGATTCTGGAAAGTGATCTCTGGGAATCAAATCCATTGAATGATATATTCCCAGCCCTTCAGATTAGCTATGCTCATCTACCTCCCTACCTTAAGCCGTGTTTTTTGTTTTGCTCAATGTACCCAAAAGATTACAAAATAGAAATGAGGAATTTGATAGAGTTATGGATCTCTCATGGATACATCGAATCTAGGGGCAAAAAAAGAAAGACAGAAATTGGTTGGGAATATTATGAGGAGTTAAAGGCGAGGTCCTTACTTGATGATTTTTCAAGTGATCGACATTACAAATGTTGTAAGTTGCACGATATAATCCATGACCTTGCACGACTTATCTCTCAAAATGAACATTATTCAGTGGTGAGCTATCGGCCACTTTATATTGATGAGGTAAAAGTTCCGCAAGAAGTGTACCATTTATATGCAAGAGGTTTCAAGGGATTTGCAAATCAAATTCTTCAACAAAATTTGAAGGGTTTAAGAACTCTTATAGATCCAGGAGGTTTTAGAGAAAATGATGAAGGTAACCTTACTAAATGTGAAACACTTAGGGTATTGAAAGTGCATTGGTGTTCCACACAGATTCCCCACTCCATTTTCAAGTTGAAACATCTTACCTATCTTGATATTAGTTCTTATGATCTTAAAACATTGCCATTATCCATTGGCCTCCTTTACAACCTGCACACTTTAATTCTTGATTGCTGTGACCTTGAATATCTACCTGAAAGTATTGGTGATCTTGCTAACTTAGAGTATCTAAATTTTAAATCGATAAAAGTTAAGATGCTGCCTAAATCTCTCTGTTCACTTAGTAACTTGCTGAGATTAGTTATTAAATGTAAATATTTAGAGGAATTTCCTTTAGATCTCAGAAATCTTCATAACCTTTATGAATTAACATTTTTTTCTCAATATGACCTAGCATTGCCTAATACAATAGGCTGTCTTAGTAATTTAGAGAAACTTCAATTCTCGTTTGTTGGTGATCTAGGTTATGTTCCTCATGGTCTTGTTAGTTTTCCGGCAATAAGGAAAATGGCAGCAGGGTTGAGAGTTAGAAATATAGGTTGGTTAAAGGATATGAAGGCCTTTGAAGGAAGACTCTCTATTGAAGGATTAGAGAATAGTAATTTAGTAGATGCCGAGCGTGCTAACCTGAAAAATAAGTGCAAACTTGAAGCTTTGAATTTATGCTGGAATCATGATTCAAATTGTGATTTTCTTCCAGTTTGGAAACATGACCTGAGATTAAGACTCATACCAGAAGCTTGTGAGGACGGGTTAGTTATGTCAGATGATGTTGATGTTTCCTTGTTAGAGTGCCTCCAGCCACATCCTAACCTGAAGAACCTTTCGGTAAAAATGTATCCTTCTGCCAAAGTACCACGATGGATGAGGGATCCATTGTCCTTGCAATCAATTCAAGAAGTCCGGTTAGAATACTGTTACTATATTCATTCTCTTCCATTCCACAATCTTCACACTCTCAAGCAACTCATCATTCATGCATGTTATAGTTTCCAAGTTCTGCAGCTGGAGCAGCTGCCCTCCCAGCTTGAAAAATTGCAGATTTATAATTGTGGCCGCCTGGAGTTAATTACTGGACTAGGTGATTTGGATATGTTGGCTTCACTGAGAATCCAATATTATCGAGCCCTAAAATCACTAACTATGGATAGACAGCAGTTTGTGGAATCTACTGAGATCTTAGATGATTCCTCTCATGAAAAGCCACATATCGGCCGGCAAAACATTTCATCACTTACAAGCTTGGTAATCGAATACTGTGATTTGCTTAGTGTTTTGCCAGATGGGTTGATTCCATCTGGTCCTTGTGATGTGTGTATTCAACAATGCGGCTGCCCTGACCTTAAAAGAAGTTACAGATCAGAAATAAATTAAATCAGGTTTGTAATTTTATTATTATCTGAATCATAACAAGTCTTGGTAGGATATGTCGACTGATTAAGCTGCTCCTGGTTTGACAAATGAACATCTCAATTTTATATTACTTAATTGTTGGTTGGATGATGTCTACGGTTCAACCACAAGGTACATTTAGGAGTCCCCTCATAGACCCTCGATAGAAATGAATTTACTAATCAACTTATTGTATGATTTGTAATAGAAGGAAAAGAAGAAATTCTTTACTTATGGGGCCTCATTTTCATTGATTTTTTTCCATACTATTTTTTTGTTCAATTCTTCTCCTCTTAATAATTATTAACTAGGCCAACAGTCAATTTCTCGTGTTTTCTCTATCTCCGATTTTCGAGAACAGTTTGGGTCCGATGCCCATCGGACTCAAATTTGGGTCCGATGGGTTTCGGGACCGTCCGATCCACTTTAAGATTTGTGCGCACGAAAGTTAAAGCAGACGCGAAAGTTGCGGGCACGAATCTAAAGCATATCGGACGGTCATCGAACCCATCGAACTCACTTTGAGTCCGATGGGCATCGGACGCCAATTGACCTCCCGATTTTGGGCTTTCTGATAAGGCCCTGTTTTACTTTTGTAGGCAAAAAAAGTGTTAACGGTGAAGTCAAAGGAATGGGCCGAAGCCCATTTTCCATTTATGAGAAGAATTTCCGATTGGAAATATTTCAAGCTAGGGGATTTGTTTCGAAGAACCGCCACTGAGTCTCCCTTATTTTAACCAATGTTCTATCTTGAAAAAAAAAAAAAGTCTGCTCTTCTAATGTTATTTCTAGAATTTGCTCTCTTGTTTCAATCATACATTTGATAATTTTCATAAATTAGTGTATAAAATTGTAAGCGAGTGTGAGAGAGAGTGCTATTGGCTTGATTATCTTCTTGTATTGTAAGACTCCTTGATATAGTGATTTTGCGTCGTGCTCCCGTGGTTTTCTTCCGAAAGGGTTTCCACGTAAAATCTCGTGTTTCTCTTTTATTTTATGTTCTTGATTGTTTGTTGTTATTGGCTTCTTGCGTGCCTTCTATATTCTCCATTTGGTCGGATATTAGTATATGCTCGCAGGGTGTTCGACGAAATTACTCATTGAACGCTTTGGCAGCCTATCCCCAACAAAAAAATGACTAAAGAAATAGATACGGTGCTTCATATATATTTTCTTTGAATTCTCTCCAAAAACTATACAGCTTAGTGGGTCCATGTAGGTAAGAAAAATAATAAAAAACATTAACAACTAAAAGAATGACTAAAGAAATAGATACGGTGCTTCATATATATTTTCTAGATTTGATGTTTCACTTTCTATTATATATATTTGTAAGCTATATTGTTTTCTTGTCAATTTCTTAATTATTTTCTCTACTATTAAAATAATAAAAAACATTAACAACTCTATCAAGTATATTTTTATTTTGTATTCTCTTATTTGTGTAGAATAAAATTATTTCATAATTTTATCCAATACATTAATGGACGACTTTTAGTAGTAATTTTTTAGTTTTGTTCTAAAAATACTACAAAAAATGCTACATATGAAAATGCCACATAAGGAAATAAATTAGAAGATGGCAAGAGAAATGTCAGTTTCATTTTGGTGGATAAAAAATATGTGAACAAAAAAAAATGAAATTAGTGGGAGTTGTTGCTATCTGATATTGGTGATGTGACATAATTTTTTTTTAAAACAAATATATTTTTATATGATTTTAGAAATAGAAATTCCAGAAGTAAATGTTGATGCTGACTTCTGGAATTTTACAAATATCTTTATGAAGCAAATTTTTTATGGTTTTCTACTTAATTTGATTCTGACTTCTGGAATTTATTTATGTAGTTAGGTCAACTATAGCTGACATGCTCATGCTCTTTTGAGGTTTTTGAAGTTTGAACATTTTACCTATAAAAAACTGAACATTGGACCAAAGATGAGGAAATAATTCCTTATCCATTGAAAATGATTATCAAAATATTAATTATGTTGATATTTTTCTTATATGAGGAGGGAGGAGCGTTCTCCATTTTTTGTGTCTCCGTCATGTCTCCATATTTTTATATCTAATAACAAAAGATTTAAATCTTATATATCAAAATAAAACCGTTAGATATGATATATATTATTTTTTTCTACATGCACATAAAAAATTTATCACTTTTTGGTTTTTTATTTATATGAATCAATAAATTGAAAAAATAACATCCACAATTTATCCATATCAATCTATTTTTGTAAGCTCTTGATACCGATCAAAATAAAGTCGAAATGCCGTAATCTTTATTATGTTCATAGAGTAAAAATATAGATCAAAATCATTGATTTATTTACATATGATTATAGGAATTTATATTAAAACCTAATTTATTAAAACAAACAAATATAATTCCCATACTCATTGATTTAAAACAACAAATTCACAATTCACAATCCATAGAAAGAAAATAATAAAAATATATTGAGATTAATTATGTGTACCATCACATGCATGTAATTGTAAAGCGCCAAGTACATGTATAAATCTACAAATTTGCAAGACATAACAACAATAACCAGAGACTTGTTCACATTTATTTATAACTTTTTTCTCATATTTTTGTGGTCGAAATAAAAAAAAATCTAAAATTGATCTGAAGGGAGGCAAGGAATTAGAAAATTTTGAAGATATATAGTTCTATACTATATATAGAGCTTCAACGGATTAAAACTTACAAATTGTTAAATTTTTGCATCCGTCCAATAAGATTTTAATATATACCACTATTAATTTCTATTCCGGAAATAAATAATTATTGTATGCAAATATTTTTATACATTTCCCCTTAAAAGAGCGAGAATCATTGACGCATGTCAAAGCTCCATAATCATATAGTTCAACTATATTTTCTTCAGATTAAATTAATAATTATACACATTAGATTGATATTGTTTTCTTGGGTGAGTAACAGAATCACTATTTTATATTTCTGTTTGAGTGAGGCTACGGTACTATGCATAGCACGGATTGGTCCGTGCTACGGTTCAATATTTGAGTTTTCAAAATTCTAACGGTCGATCCAAACCATTCAACATGATTATAAAATGAATATGTACTTGCAAACTAAATTTTACATTTTTTTGAATTTTTTTACTATTTTTTTAGATAGGTAGAAAATCACTGTTTTTGGATGGTCCAGAATTTTCAGATCAAATGATTTTCTACCTATCTAAAAAATAATAAAAAAAATTCAAAAAAAATGTAAAATTTGGTTTGCAAGTACATATTCATGTTATAATCATGTTGAATGGCTCAGATCGACCGTTAGAATTTTGAAAACTCAAATATTGAGCCGTAGCACGGACCAAACCGTGCTATGCATAGTACCGTAGCCTCACTCTTTCTATTTTGTTTAATATCATTTATTATTATTTTCTGCAAACAGAAGAAAAAACAATAATCAAATTAATATGATTATATTCTATTAAATAACAATCTTATAGATAGATGCTCAAAAAGTTAATTAGGTGGCCAACCTATACACCAAACATAACCAAGAAAATTCATTACCCAACTAATAAATTAAGTCAAAAACTGATTAACCTATCAGAACCTAACAAATTCCATTTCATAGCTGATAATACTACCACCACTATCAAAAGTAAACTAAAAAAATAATGATATGATGTTAACAAGAATAAAGGAGTTACAAACTTTCTTACCAACCCATACAAAATTACATATTTAAATAAACAAATCAGTAAACCATGCATGAGCATTCTGTCAACACTGTCACCATCCCCCTCCAGAAAAAAAAACATTGATAATAAAATAGAGAAGAAAAAGGAAGAAGAAGAAGAATCTCATTATCTAATGACTTACCATCAACACTTAGCTCTTGTGCTTTCTGACTACGCAATCATCGCCATCTCGCTCTCTTTCCTCCTCGTCATAATCATGTCTTTCCTCTTCCTATGTTACAACAATCGACGACGACGTAGCTCTACTTGTTCCACAGCTGATGACACTAGCGTAACTGCCTTGCTGCGTGTGGGCCCATTTCCGATGGCGGACCTCGAGGCTGCCACTGACAGCTTTCATCACTCTCGACTCATCGGAAAAGGTCATCTCGGTACCGTCTATAAAGCATCAACCGCTCCTGACACCAGCAATTCAGTTGCTATAAAGCGTCTCCACTGTCGTTTAGTCCTTAATCACCCGGGCCCCACTTTCTCTCAGGCGATAAAATCTCTTTCTTTTGTTGCTAGCCATCTGAACATTGTACCAGTACTTGGCTATGCTGAAGCCCCAGGAGAGCGTATCATCATATATGAATATGTCCCGGAGAAAACCCTAGAAAGTTTCTTGTACGGGGTCGGTGTTGATGGTGGCCAACTGATGCGTCAGCTGAGCTGGCACATTCGTGTCAAGATTGCTGCAGGTATTGCACGTGGGCTCGAGCATTTGCACGCATCAACCGCTCTTGGCATAGCACACGGTTGCTTAAAACCGTGCAATGTATTCATCGACAAGGATTATATTGCTAGGGTTAGCGATTACGGGTTAGGGTTTCTTCTTCAAGGCAAAGAGGAGAGAAAAATCATGGCCGGATATGTTGATAAGGAAGGGTATGAGGTGTGCAAAGAGAATGATGTGTATGCATTTGGGGTGATTATTTTGGAGATGCTTAGTGGGAGAAGGTGTGAAGGGGGGAGGCTGGTGGAGTGGGCCCTACCTCTGATTAGGGTTTCTAGAGTTGAAGAGGTCTTGGACAAGAGGTTGGCATTTCCATTTATGGAGATTAGGATTTTGGTAAGGATGGCAAAGGTGGCGTCGGCATGCGTCGGGAATAGCCGGGGGTATCGACTGTTGATGGCAGAGGTGGTGGCCATCTTCAATAGGTTAGAAATGGAACTATGTGCTTGATCTAATTAATTAGTTCTCTTTTTTTTTTTATTATACTCAAAATTAAGAACTTATTTTTTTGGATCAATGAAAGATTTGAGATGTATATGTATCAATTACATGTTACGATGTGAGATTTTGGTGATTTGCCGAAGATACTTTTTAGATATAATTGATGAAGAATTTGCATGTAATTAAGCAGTAGGAATTAATATTTAACAATATATATGCAGCATGGAGATTTTTGTATGAGAAATAATTTAACCCCCTCTTTAGTTTCCGAGGTTAAAAGAAACAATATGTATATAATTGCGTCGTATAAGAATGTGGCTTGATCATATAGTTTACAATGGTGAGATTTTCTATTGTTCGTTATTTTAAGAAAGAAAAATATTATGAAATTAATTTTCACCATCCCATAAATAAAAAATAATATTAAAAAACTAATTAATATTATAATAACAAATATTATAATTTGAAATGCCTGAGTCTTGTCCGGATAAATTACAAGAAAATTGAGGATAAACCTAAAAAAAATGATAAAATCACGTATAAATTAAAATTTGTATAGGGTTCATCCTTCCTCAAATGGATTTCACGATATATCCCCCAAAAACTTCAAAATTACGTATTTCCCTCTCCAAAGTTTGAAATTACGTATTTCCTCCTCTAAACTTCAAAAACTCACAAATTTACCCATTTTATTGTCTTTTATATTAAAACTCATTCTAAATTTACACAATACCCAGTTTACCCTTTATTAAAAATATAAAATGCCCATCATACTCAAATTTGAATCTGAAGGGTTCCTCTACTATCCGAACTGCTTTAAGATTTGTGCACGCTAGATCAACACCTTGAAGCGAACACACACGAATATTGAAGTGATATGCACATATCTTAATGCGATGCATGCGGATCAAAATTGCTTTAAAATTTGTGCGTACTATATCAGCACGAATCTTAAAGCCAACTCACACATATATTGAAGCTACACGCACAGATCTTAATGTGATGCGCGTGGATCGGACGGTAGAGGAACTCTTCATATTCGAATTTGAGTCTGATGGACTTTTTTATGCTTTTTATAAAGGGTAAAATGGGTATTCTTTAAATTTAGAATGACTTTTAATATAAAAAATAATAAAATGGGTAAATTTGTGAGTTTTTGAAATTTAGAGAGGAAAATAGGTAATTTCAAAGTTTAGAGGGAGAAATACGTAATTCTGAAGTTTTTGAGGGGTATACGTAAAATTTCCCCCTAAAATAATCGCAGAGATTGTCCTTTCTGGTGCATCATTTGTGCACACAAATTCTCAATTTGCATACTAGCATCCAATCCAAACAAACTTTATAGTTAGCACCCCAATATAATAATATCCTTGTCATAATAATTTCTCATCAAATAATATCATTGTCATAATAATATCAAACTTGGGATACTATCAGTCTGCACAACAGCAGCTGCATTTTATGAGTCACAGAGAATCTGGAACCCCATTTTTATGGATTAGATCTTATAATCTCAAATAAAAGAAAAATTAAACCAAACTAATCGTTGCTTAGTTGGTCTATAAATTAGGTAAGTCAATTAATAATTGACACCTAACAACAATATAATTTATGCATTAAATTTGACAAAATTTATTTATAATCATTGACTTCTAATTTTGGTCTTTTTATAATCATTGACTTTCAATTTTGTTTACTTTGTTTTTGTCAATTATTATATGTATCCTATATACAAGTAAACCCTTTTTGTAATATTTTTCTTTAGGAGGATGTATCCACAAAATTCACTTTGTATTTCTACATGAAAAAAAAAACAAAATTAACAGTGCCATTAACAATAAGCAAGTATTAAATTCCAATACGGACATAGGTCATGTGATGATGCACATTTGTTGACTCCTTTAAGAAACCCTAAATATTTGCACCTCTCCAATTTAGGAAGTTGAGTGCAAGCAAACTCTTCTAAAATAATATCATAATGGATGCTCCAAAACCCGATAACCCATCAAGAACTCCAAACATAAATAATTGAAAAAAAAAAAAACAACACATTATTATTCAACTCTTTATAAATTTCTCAAAGGAAAATATATCCTTTATTTTGTGCTGGTGGTTCAAAATTAATTAGCTATAGCTTATTGGGTTTGAATTAAGATCCTAACAAACCCGACCCGGTTGAGGCATTGAAGCATCCATTTGAGTTATCTTGCCTTGCCAACTTCTCAATTAATACCTGTCACTAAATTTGTAAACTCACAAGCAACTAAATGTAAACAAGTAGCCATTCAAATTATTTTCTATACCAGTACAAGTAAGCATTATCTCTCTAGGTTGAGGTGCTCTGAGTTATCTCTATACAACGGAATTAAAGGTTCTGATCAAAATGTGAAGTATTGAGAAAGAGAGAGAAAGAGAAAGAAAGAAAGAGATGTTGTTGAACAAAGGATCCATAGACTTGGTACTGGTACCATGCGGGTTAGCGACAATGTTTGTGTACCATCTCATGCTTCTGTACCGGGTTCTTCGGTACCCCCATAGAACTGTTATCGGGTATGAGAACCACAACAAACGGGCATGGGTCGAGCGTATGATGCAGGTTAGAGAAATTTTTCATTTTTCATTTTTTAAAAATTTTAATTTTCATAAAAATTAATACTATTAGCCTCCCCTCAAAAAATAAAATTACATGAAACTTACCTAATCTCAATTTTTTGGTTATACCCCTGGTCTCTTTGTTCCTCTGAAGATGAGCCCAGAGGAGACAGGGTTGGCAGTGTCAGTAATAGCGAGCAATATATCGGCATCAAGCAACTTGGCATCTCTTTCGATTGCTCTGAGTTCGCTCATCGGTGCCTGGGCTGGTAGCTCATCGTCAATTTTCACGAACAGTATAATTTATGGTGATACCAGGCTAACCATCGCCTCCGTCAAGTACATCGCTTTGCTCGTTTGCTTTCTGGCAGCGTTCACTTGCTTCATTCACTCCACCAGGCAAGCATTATCTGATGTGATTTTATTTGGGTTCCATTAAGGTGGGTGTGTGTGTGGGGGGGGGGGGGGGGGGGAGGGGGGGGGGGGGTGGGTTGGGGTGGTTCAGACGGTTGGTTTGGTTAAAATAGAATTAAAACTCAATACATGCACAAATCCATTTAATAATCATAGAAATAAATATCAAGATATATATCAGTCGAACCAAAATAAGAGAAATTAAACCAAACCAAATGAAAAAAAACTGAAGTACTTCAAAAATTCAACCGAATCGAGCTATTTTAAACCGAGAAACCAAACCATTTAATTCAAAACTTGTTGGTTGAGTTGAAAACAAAATAAACCGGATCCAATGAACACCCTAGGCCCCATGCCTGGTTAATTAAGCTTCAAATTAAGTTATGTTAAAGTTCAATTAATATGGTACCAGTAAACTCTATATCAGGACTGAATTCTTGTTCTCTGTTTTTGCAGATACTATGTTCATGCAAGTTTTCTCATGTCTACGCTAGACTCAGATATACCAGTGAGTTATGTACAGACAGCGATAATACGAGGCGGCAATTTTTGGTCGATGGGTTTACGGGCTTTGTACTTCGCCACAACTTTGCTTCTTTGGATCTTCGACCCGATACCGATGTTCGCATGCTCTGTTTTCATGGTGGTTATCTTACATGTGCTTGATAGCAATTCTACTCCTCTCCATAATTACCAGCACCGGTCAGTAAAAAATGTTAGCAACCATGGTAAGAATAGTGTTGTAAAGAGAGAAGGAATGAACATAGTGTCTTCATTTCTACTACGCACATCATTTCTCCGATGTCTTCTAATTCATCCAGTCGCAATTCATCATCGCCATACTCATCCGCTGTTTCCAAATTGTAGACAAGATTTATGTCAGGGGGGACTTTGATGGTCTCATTCATGTTGAAGATCATCTTGTTTTCGCCAACATTTAGTGAGATTTTCCCATTCCTAACATCAATCATTGCCCCACATGTGGCGAGGAATGACCTTCCAAGGATGATTGGAATCTGCTCATCTTCTTCCATATCGACTACCACAAAATCTGCTGGTATCCAGAATTTATCAACTTTGATTGGGATATCAAGCAACATTCCTTCAGGATATCGAATTGATCGGTCAGCTAGTTGCAATAAGATCCGCGTTGGTGATAGGTCTCCACATTCCAATTTTTCAAATATCATCTTAAGTATTAGACTCACACTTGCTCCTAGATCACATAAAGCTCTCTTAAAGTCTGTTGTGCCAATGGTGCATGGTATCGAGAAGCTTCCCGGATCTTTCAACTTTGTCGGTGATTTTCTTTGCACAAGTGCACTATATTCTAGATTGAGCGGAACTGTTGAGAATTATTGGAGTGTACTACGATTTGAAAGGATCTCCTTCAAAAATTTAGCATACGAGGGTATGCTTGCAATTACCTCAGTGAAGGGGATTGTGACTCGTAGTTGCTTGAGTGTCTCCATGAATCTCGCGAATTGTTGCTCCATCTTATGCTTGGCTGGCCTTGGAGAGAATGGCAGAGGTGGCTTGTAGGGTGGTGGTGAAATGTATTCAGGTTCGGGTTGTCGCTCGTCTCCACCTACGGTGTCATTCTACTCCTCAGTAGGGTCTACCTGCAGTTCGAATATGGGCGGCTCCGGTGGTTGCGGCTTGTATTCTTCGGAATGTGATGGCTCTGCATGCATCTCATCGGAAGTTGGATCGGGCATGGGAGGTCCCTGATAAGCTGTACCACTCCTTAATGTTATGCTTTTGCAAGTCTCTCTCGGATTTTCTTCCGGTTGGCCCAAAAATTTGCCTTTTCCATATGCGATACTTGAGAGTTCTTTTGCCATCTTAGAGACATGGTCTTCTAAGTCTTTGTTGTGGTTTGTTAAGGATTCGATCTTTTGTGCAATTTCGGTGTTAGCCTTGTCTTGCTTCTCTAGGAATCTCTCCATTAGTGATGTGATGTGATATCAGGTTGCTGTGGTTGGTTGTACTGCCTCGGTTGGTAATTTGGTTGAGAATTTTTGTATCTTGGTTGATAATTGGGTTGTGGTTGATAGTTCTGTTGAGGTGCAGCAGGCCTTTGATTTTTTGCGTATGAGAGATTTGGATGGTTTTGGTTGTTCGGATGGTATGAATTGTAGGCGGGCTGAGGTCGAAAGCTATTGTCGATGGCGTTTGCTTGCTCTATTTCTTCTGTCACATTCATGTATTCGGTCATCTCATGCGCTCCTCCACAATAGCCACATGTTGTTGCGGCATTGACTGCTACTACCGTTCGCTACTTGATCTGCTTGTTGAGTGCTAGTTGCAAAGCATCAATCTTTGTGCTTAGCATGGATATTTCATCTACTCGGTGCATGCCAGGTGTTGGTGTTGGCTTCTTTTGCTCAGGGATCCAGTAGTGTTGGTTGATTGTAATATCTTCAATTAGGTTGTAAGCCTCGTCAGGATCCTTGTTCATGATTACTCCCCCTGCGGAAGCATCAATAGACAACCTATCGGTAGGGTTTAGACCATTATAAATAGTTTGAACAATCAGCCATCTTTCTAGACCATGATGTGGACAACACCTTAACATATCATTGTATCTATCCCATGCCTCACACAATGTTTCACCATCCCTTTGTTCAAAATCAGTAATTGCATTTCTGAATCTCGAAGTTTTAGAGGGTGGAAAATATTTTGCAATAAACACATTAAACAATTGTCGCAAGTTTGAATGAAATTGGCCGGTAAGGAAAACAACCATGCTCTTGCTTTATCTTTTAATGAGAATTGAAATAGCCTTAGCCTGATTGCTTCATCGGTAACTCCGTTGATCTTTATCGTCTCGCATATCCCAAGGAAAATTGACAAGTGAAGATGTTGATCTTCATTTGGAAATCCTCCAAATTGCTGTTGCGGAACTATATTTATGAGAGCAGGTTTGATCTCAAAATTACGGTTCGTAACAGTAGGTGGGTTTATGCTTGAATTTGGATTATTCGCGCGCTGTACGCAATAGTCTCATAGAAGTTTGGGTCTTGCTGCATTGTGATCTCCATTATCACCATTGCCTTCTTGTCTTCCGTTGTTGAAAGGTGGAATCAGTTCGTTCGGTGCAATATTCATGTTGATCGAATCTGAGTCTTCTTTACTTTCAGAATTACTCGAGGAAGGACTATGATTGATCCTTATCGGTGATGTGGAATCGAATTGTCCTTTCCTACTTGCAATCCTTAGAGATCTCCGTACGGATGATTCGGCCAGCGTGCAGTGTCCTGAAAAGAAAGGAAAATCTGAAAATTAAAATAAAAACTGAAAAAGAAAAAGAAAATAAAAATGCAGAAAATAAAGAGTCTAAGCGTCTCTAATTAATTGGATTCAATGGTCAAAGCAAGGGCGTCTCGCGAGACCTTGCACAATAAACCATTATTCCCCGGCAACGGCACCAAAAAGCTTGATCACTCAAAAGAGAGCGATGTTTCTTTTAATATTTATAAACTCGAAAATACTGTCGGTTTAGACTGCAAGCGCACAATCCTATCGAGTAGTATATTCGAGGTCGTTCCAGAGGGAATATTGGTTCAGAGTTTTGAGCGATCGAATCACAATCTTTCGAAAAGCTAGACAAAATCTGAAAATTGAGAGCTGTTGTTGTGATCAATGTAAATTAGGAAGCAATTAAAGTTAATTAAAATAAAAATAGAGATGAGAATTCCTAGGATTTCAGCACACCATTGCCAATCAATCTGCTTTGATAATATATTCTTGTCGGGTCTGATTTCCTGTTGTTTGTTTATGAAAGACACCACATAGGTCCCTGCGAGTTATTTTACGCAAGAATGATGGATCTTTCATCGAGATTCTACATAGGACACTGCAAGTTATCTTACGCAAATGACTGATCTCTTAAATATACAAGTTACTACACAGATCACTGCGATTTTCCTTACGCAAATGATGGAACTTGGTTTCGCGTTTTGTTGTTCTGGTTTATATTTCTCCGCTAAGGTTTTCTTCACATAAATCTAATAGATCTCAACGAGACTAATTCGTACAAATAGTTTCTCTTATCATTAAATTACTGTCACTACTCTAACGGATTAAACTAGATCATCGAAGTTAGATGAAGAGATAATAAATCACAAAAGCACTTCGATTAAACAACAAGAAATCATAATCAACAGAAAATATATATCAAAACATCAAGAGTAACAAGGTTTACTGCCTAGCCCCTAAGAAAGGAACTTAGCCGCGGAACGGCATGGTTACAATCACTCCTCTCTTCTCTCTTTAATCAAATTTAATCCTAATTACAAAGATAACTTCTTCTTCTACCCAGGGGCCTTATATAGGAGTGGAGGGATGTCTGGTGGTTGAGTAGGGGCTAAGGAACTGATCTAGATATAGCTGTCGGCAGTTAATTCCCAAGAGGCGCCTTCGGTTACGGTCCGTATCAGGTGATACTGTCCGTATTGAGACCTTGGCACTGAGGGTTTTAATGCGTATTACTATATCTCTTGGTCCGTATTATGCTTGGTCCGTATTAGGCAATACGGCCGTAACAGAGACTTAGTCGATGAGCGTCGCTGATCCGATTGACCCGATTCTTGCTCCATTTGGTGTAAAATAGTCCCAAAACCTGTTTTCTATAATAAAACATAAAGAATGGTGACAGTAGCATTTTTCTCTAATAAATTAAACATAAGTGTGAAAAAATATGTAAAATCTAAATCAAAACCCTACATAAATCATCATTATTTTGACTCTGATCAGTAACCCATTCGACCATTGACCACTGACCCTTATTGAAACCAAAACTACCATCTCTCACATCTTCAGTTTTAATATGTTAGATAAAATGCTTAAAACTAATTAAATCTACATTAATTAAATTTATATAAGAAATGATTTCTTGGCGAAATTTACGTAATAAATTTAATATGTTAGCATTTTTTTTTCTATCAAAGTGAGGTAAAGGCCTTTGGTACTTATTTGGTACCATTGGAAACACAGAGTTTTACAAATCGGCATCAAACCTTTGGTACATATTTGTTGAAATCTAAAAATTTGAGGAAATATATTCTGGGAATAAACAAAATTATTTCCAGAAACTTGGTGAAAAAAACACCACAAAAGAACTAATTTCTTCAAAATCACACACAAATAAAATATAATTTCCATGAAATTAAATTTATCACAAAATTCTACAAATAAAAAAGTGATTTTTGGTACAAACAAATATCAGAAACTAAGATTAAATAATGAAAATAAAATTGAATTAGAGTTGGATATATTTTTTGTTACACAATGGCCAAACTAGTAAAGTAACCTAATTTGTAAATGGGTAATTTACCATATCCTATCCGATCATGTCATCAACTTCATCCCGCAAACATTCTTCTTTATGATATTTTGGGCAATAATGGAGTGTATCATAAGGATCCTGCTGCTTAGTGGAGGTGGAGGTGGAACCCACCGCAACTGATGAAATGATAGTTGACACAGATTAGTCTTGATTCATCTTTTTTTTAATTCTTGTTTCTTGATTAATCTTCTTTCGAACTGTATGTGGAATGCGTTAAATTTCTTGTTATATATCTTGTTTCTTTAATTTCTTATTATATGTTTATTATTTTCTTTTCTTACTGCTTGCAACAAAAAAATATAATTATATTAGTTTGATTTTTAATTTTCTTATTATATTGTTATTTTGAAGACTTGTAATACTACTAAGATGTTAATTCTTATAGCTAATAACAATCTCATGTTATTTTGGAGTTCTATATAACTTTGTATCGTTTTTGAGTTAGCGTTCAAAAATATAAATAATTAATTTATGAAATTACTTATTTTTTTATTGATTTTCCTCCAAAATCTTATTTTGTTGATATTTTTGGAAAATTGTATAAATATTTTTTTTGTAGTGCATTTTAATTTTTTTTATTTCTTAATTTTCGGTAAAAAGCTAAATCTATAGTTCCAAACTAAATATATATACTATACATATCATCAATTTTGTGTGATTTAAACTAATTATACTCACAACTAATAAATGAGTTATTCTTGTTGGCTGTATATTTGGATGTTTATATTGCATGAACTAGCTTCATGGGATAGTGTATGTATGAAATGAAATTTGTTTGTGTTGACTTGTTATTTTCATTGCTTTTTTACACGTGTATGTTTCATCTAAAGCTCACCTCACCAATTTTTCAACCTTAACAATTCCCTTTATAAGTAGAGAATCTACATAATCCTTGCGCCTTAAAACTTTTTTGGGCTGCCCGAATTTCGTAAGCCCGCTCAATATATAGAGAATGTATAGGATCCAACCCACAAGAATGGAATGAAAACTTATATATATTCCTACACAAAAATGTGCGTTCTTTCCTCAGTGTCAGGTAACAGACATAAGTACAAAAAAAATATGTGATAGATATAATCACCCAAGCAGCAGGTCAAGTTGAGGAGGTTAGAGGGTTCACGTGGCACCGTGTAACAGCTCATTTTTTTTAAATATTTGGAAATTTTATTTGACATAAAGTTATCACGTATGTGATTATACATGTTTTCCTCCATCTTGCAATATATTCATTTTGTTACGGTTGTAACATCTTGAAATTTTTAAACCATAAAATCATGTAGGGGCAATTATTTATTTTAAATGTTATGAGGGTCTAAGTGAAAAAGTATATAAAATAATTATTTCACTATGACCACATACATTCGGTGGTCAACCTATTCCATTATCTCTCTTTTTGAAAGGATAATATAATAATAAATAAAAATATAGTATTCTAATAAGAGACTGGAAGGATTTTCTGGGAGAATCCGAAGTCCTCTTCGGATGGAAGGTAACAGGAGAAAGGGGAGCGGTAAAATCAGGAAAGAATGCGAAATTGAGAGAATCAATAGAAAAAATAAAAGAAGAAAAATAATTTGGTGGAGGAAATGAGAGGAGAAATGAGAGTCCGACAGTCCTACGCAACTACGAGAAGGAAACAGAGGTGAAGAGCTTCTCGATTTGCTTGTTCGCAGCTTGTGATTTAGTAGCTGCTCCCAAACGACTCGATTCTGAACGGTGAACTAACTTCGAGCCTTGTCATGCACAACAATAAAAGGTGCGGGTTTCGAGTTATTCTCATATTCCTCTAACTTATTTTATTGTTATTGTTTGCTTGTTGTTGTTGCTAGCTTGTTTGTTTAGTTGTTAATTGGTTGTATTGTTGATGCTTGCATGGTTGCTTGCTTTTGATCGCATGTTAATTTCTTGATGATTGTGATTTAATTGAGTGATTATTGTACCATCACTGGTACGGGTCTGGTGTATTGCTGCACACCAGCTGTTCGGTGAAATGTCTAAGAGAAGTAGATTAGTGGTATGGGTCTGGTGTGTTGCTGCACATCAGCTGTTCGGTGAAATGTCTAAGAGAAGTAAATTAGTGGTACGGGTCTGGTGTGTTGCTGCACACCAGCTGTTCGGTGAAATGTCTAAGAGAAGTAGATTAGTGGTACGGGTCTGGTGTGTTGCTGCACATCAGCTGTTCGGTGAAATGCCTAAGAGAAGTAAATTAGTGGTACTGGTATGGTGTGTTGCTGCACATCAGCTGTTCGGTGAAATGTCTAAGAGAAGTAAATTGTTGGTAATCTTAAGGTTAATATATGGTAGTGATTTGGTTTGCTTGATTGTTATTGCCTTGATGATTGCTTGTTGATTTCTAGTTTGTTTGTCATACTATAGATAGTTGTTATAGTTTTTTTTTCAATTGTATGATATGAAGGAATGAAATGCCTTAGGAAGCATGATCATACTTCTCTAAAATTGATGCATGACAGGATATCAAATAATCTGGTTGAAACATAAGTTTGATTTAAGTGAATGATGGCACAATAATGATGCATAGTCTCATGAAGCATAGTATATAGTCATATGTGAAATTGATTAATTATTAAAATGGATACTTGACCGGTCATGTAGGCACTGTCTTTTCATGTCCTGATTGCACGAGATTATTGTTTGATTAGTGTAGCTTGGCTGTTGCTCGGTTGCCAATTGCTTGTAGTTAAAGTCTTGAAGTTGGTATTCTTATTGCATAAACGAGTTGCATGACATACGCTTGCATCATGAACTGAACCATATTTCTGTTTGCATGAAATTAACTTGTATGCATGGTACAAGGCATTAGTTGTACTGGAGACTGTGAAATACATGACATAAGATATGAGCTGATTAAATTTTGGATGGTATACTTGCATGCATGATACATAGTTTTATATGAATTATGCACTTGTTATAAATGAACCTCGAATAGAAATGAGAATATACAGACCACATGAGTTACTTGTATATGGAATGTCTTGTATGTACTTGATAGGAATTGAAGAATGAATTCGGAGAGCTGTGTAGGCGCCATATTCGGGTAGCGCATGGCAAGAGCTGTGTAGGCGCCATATTCGGGTAGCGCATGGCAAGAGCTGTGTAGGCGCCATATTCGGGTAGCGCATGGCGAGAGCTGTGTAGGCGCCAAATTCGGGTAGCGCATGGCGAGAGCTGTGTAGGCGCCATATTCGGGTAGCGCATGGCAAGAGCTGTGTAGGCGCCATATTCGGGTAGCGCATGGCAAGAGCTGTGTAGGCGCCATATTCGGGTAGCGCATGGCAAGAGCTGTGTAGGCGCCATATTCGGGTAGCGCATGGCTAGAGCTGTGTAGGCGCCATATTCAGGTAGAGTATGACCGGATTTATGCTTGGTGCAAGAACTTGTAACGCATGATAAACAAAGGAAAATGATTGGAGAATTGATCTACTTGAACAATAGTGCGAATGTTGAATTTATTTAGTTTTTCCTCTTGACTTGATTGTGGTGTTACTTTTATAATTGTGTTCAATGTATAGCTAATTAATCCATGAGCTTTAGATTGCATAATTGAATTCTTTCATAAACTTCTTATTGCATCACATGCAAGTATATAGAAGACATGAGTTGAACCATGGTGGTAGATGATATGCATGGCATGTATATATATATTTTCTAAAACTGTTGCATGACATAATAGGAAACAATTTGGCCGAAATAGGAGTTCGATGTAGATGAATCATTTGCGTGATATGAATGCATAGCTTATCTCATGAACATATGACATGGATGCATTTGGTTGCACATGAAGCATGAACAGAATATCTGAAATTAAAGTATGGTTGATTTTAAAGCATTTAATTAAAACATGAGTTATAGTTGAGTCATGCATTGTAAATTTTATGTTTGATTGTTATAGTCTTATAGATTGATTATATAAAGTTCAGGGTTGCTGATTTTTGTTATCGTACATGAGTATTCCATAAAGTAAAGTTCTATTATTTTCGTTGATTGATTATATATAGTTGAAGCTAGTTTATTGGAATCTTATATTATTATTATTGTCTATATTTTGGTGCTCGGTGCTGTTTTAGTTTCAGTTGGTTGGATCTGGGGATAACTCGACTGGAACTGAATACCGCACTGGGAGATTTTCAATCTCTCATCTTTCCACTTTGTGGGTTCCAAGTACAAAACACAAGATAAGGAAATACGATTTCAAACTTGAAGACTGTGGATTGCAACGAAAAAAAAAAAGTAAGTTATGTCATTGGTAATGTATATGTATGTATGTGATTATGTAAAATGATAGAAATCGCCTTGCGCTGATGAGCGTGGCGGGTTGTCGGCCCCGTTGTTGGGGTGTGACACACCGTTCATCTCCTCTTTAGTCTTTCCATAGTCTTAGTCAAATTAATTACTAAAAAGCGACCTTAGCAAAAAAAATCTAGATATTTTGACTATTCAATGACTTTGATTGATCGTATATAATCTCTTATTTTAATTTTAGTTCATATATGTTTATCTTGATTTTTTCAACTTCAAACAATTATCATTCGGAAATTTCTTTAATTTATAATTGGTGAGTGAGGCTAGTCAGGCTACAATACTTTTTACTAGGTAGGTCTCTGTATTGGGGCCGGATGGAATGCAAAGGATCCTTTGATATTCATGCCAAGGCAGATCGGATTACAAATATCATGCATGTACTACTTCAAGATAGTGGCATCGGATTACACATGTTGTTATTTTTTATTTGAAATAGAGTAATGGGGTCAAGCCACCCAAGACCCTTTATTTCAACTTTTGTAACAAAGGATTTCTCCATCTGAGTTTCGAACTCATGACCTCTAAAAAAATAGACATGTACTTTTGTCACTAGATCAAAGACCGATTCTCTACACATTTTGTTATTAATTAATAGTACAGGAATGAAAGAAAAAATAATGAAAAGCAAATATTTTTTTATTACTGGAGCCAATTTTTTCAAGCCTCTTTATCAATTGACCTATAGCTATGCCATGTTATTTACCGAAATTTGTATTTTTACCATCTTTAAAAAAACAAAAATCAAATAATCATTTGTTTGATAAATTCTATTTTTACCACATTCGTAGGTTTAACCTGCGAAATCAGAAGGGTGGTTCCGCAAGTTAAGTCTGCGAAAACAGATGTGGTAAAAATGAAATTTGAATTAAAGTGAAATTTAATAGTTTTTATTTTTTTAAGATTGTAAAAATAAAAAATTTGGTATTATTTACGTACTAGCGTTATTTTTTTTTTAGTGTAAACTAATATAAAATTAAATCTTTATATTGTCCGGGTTAACGCAAAGTATAAAGAGAGTTCGAGATAAAATTATTTATGCAATTGTTTGCACTCTATAAAGAAAAAAATTATATATTTAGCTTCGTACTAAATAGCAACTCTTTTATTTTTACGGTGGATTCAACCAATGGCTGAGGTTTACCAATTCAAGTTTCTTTATCTACCAAAAATAAATTATTTTAGAAATCAAATAATACAAAAATAATACAGCGTTTCTCGGATCACGGGTCAACTTAACCAAACCACCCACTATAATTCGTATCACCTAAGGGAACATAATATTTCTCTGAATCTGGACCGTCAATCATAATCCTCACGACTTTTAAAGCTGGCCTCATGCGTTCACCTCTGACCGAATTGGTCTGGATTCCGATCGAACGGCCATGATCCCAAACAGAAATATTCAGTTATCTCAGAGGATATGGATTCTAACCCACTCCACTAGTTAAGATAAGAAAGCGCTTAATAAATTTATTAAGTGGCGAACCTACCTCTGTAGCCACACGTTTCCGATCCACTTAGTGTGCTGAACCAATATTAATTATTAATAGTGAGTTAATTCAGAAATCATAAACCACTTGTAATTAGAAATGTTGCTTATACAATAGCTTACCCCTCAGATCTGAGGACTACTGCTCTTTACTCATTTCTCATTTCTCATTTCTACAACTCAGATCTAATTAAGGAACAAAGCATACTCAGAGATCACACACTTGTTCCGTTCAAAATGGCAGGGAATTTGATAACCTCTTTGCTCTCCATAGCCACCAATTTGCTACCCTCAATTACAGCCTCTGCACAGGCTCCTTCTTCCTCTTCATCAAATTCTAATAACTCACAAAAGAGGCGTGCTCGAGTTTTTGAGGAGGATCTTGAGAGGCTGATGCGAACCCTGGAGCGGATCAAGGCCACGTTGTACGATGCTGAGGAGAGGGAGATCATAGACCGCTCTGTCAAGCTCTAGCTCAAGGAGCTCAAGAAGGTCGCTTATGATGCCGAGGATGTGCTCAGTGAGTACCAGTACGAGGTTACACGTGTCCAAGTAGAGGCAAGAAACACTTCTCAGACTTCCGGTTCTCACAAGAGAAAGCATATGGAGGTTAGTGCCAAGTGCATATAGATATAAATTAAAAGAATCTTGTGCTAGTATTGTTTGTGTGTTTTATTTTTCATTGTGGGGTACTGAAAGCCAGTGGGGAATGCTTGAGTTTTCATTTTCTTTTCTTTTGTCTGATTGGCATCAACTCGAGTGGTAGCTTGTTTTAATTACCAAACCTTCCAAATCTAACATTAGAGTGGTCACTTTATTTCTCAATTATAATTTTAGTTAACAAATTTTGAATACTAATGTAATACTTTCTTTTGGACAGTCCATTGAGTATATTGATCCAATTCCTGATGATATGGTAGATCGGCTTATCAAAATAAGAAGTCGATTCGATGAAATAGCAAAGGATCGTGAGGCTCTCCAATTAAGGGAGAGAGACGGGGTGAGGCGTCCAAACAACAAAATTTTACGACCCCAAACCGGCCACATGGTGGATGAGGCGAGTATTTTTGGTAGAGATGCTGAAATAAAGGAGGTAATCGATTTCTTACTATCTGAAAAAGAGAACTCTTTTTCGGTCATTTCAATTGTTGGCAAAGGTGGCCTCGGAAAAACCACCATTGCCCAACTCGTCTACAAAGATTTGAGAGATTCCAAATGCTTTGATTTATCTGGGTGGGTATGTGTCTCTGAAGAATTTGATGTCATGCGGCTCATGAAAGCAACCATTGAATCGGTCTCCGAAAATAATTATGGTGCAAATGAGTTGAGTCCACTACAAGAAAAACTGGCACAAATTGTGATGGGGAAAACAATACTACTTGTTTTAGATGATGTGTGGAACGAGAATCAGAGTGTTTGGGAGTTGTTTCGGGTTCCTTTTAAAGAAGCAAAAATGGTCAGAATTCTCGTGACAACAAGAAATAATAAGGTTGCAAAGGTCATGCAAACAACAACAGTTTTTAGGCCAAGTAACATGCCTGAAAGTTCGTGTTGGCAGTTGTTTCAGCATTATGCATTTAGTGGTTCAAGTGACACTATCCCAAAACACTTGGTAGATATGGGAAGGGAGATTATGAGAAAGTGTGGCGGGTTGCCATTGGCTGTGAAGTCGATTGCAAGCCTCCTTAGGCATGAAACGTATGAAGAGTGTTGGAGAGAGATTCTGGAAAGTGATCTTTGGGAATCAAATCCATCGAATGATATATTCCCAGCCCTTCAGATCAGCTATGCTCATCTACCTTCCTACCTTAAGCCATGTTTTTTGTTCTGCTCAATGTACCCAAAAGATTACATCTTAACAAAGATGAATTTGATTGAGATATGGATCTCTCATGGATACATAGATTCTAGGGGCAAAAGAAAAATCACAGAAATTGGTGTTGAATATTATGAGGAGTTAAAACAGAGGTCCTTTCTTGATGATGTTTCACATGATTCTGCATACGAATACTGTAAATTGCACGATATAATCCATGACCTTGCTCGACTTAATTCCGAGAATGAACATCATTCGGTGGAGATCAATTGTCCACGTGATATTCAAGAAAAAAATGTTCCTCGAGAAGCGTACCATCTATATGCAAGAGGTTTCATGGGACATGTAAATCAAATTCTCCAACAAAATCTGAAGGGTTTAAGAACTCTTTCTCTGTATTTGAGCAGTTGCAGTGGATATTTGGGGCACCAATACAATAGGCTGTCTAACCGCACTAAATTTGAAGCACTCAGGGTATTGGAATTGAATGGGAATTTCACAGAGATTCCTGACTTCATTCCCGAGTTGAAACATCTTGTCTACCTTGGTATTAGTTCTTCTGTACTTAAAATCTTTCCTTTATCCATTGGCCTCCTTTACAACCTGCGGACTTTAATTCTTGATTGCCTTCTCCTTGAATATCTACCTGAAAGTATTGGTGATCTTGCTAACTTACAATATCTATATATTCAATTGATAAATTTTAAGAGGCTGCCTAAATCACTCTGTTCACTTAGTAACTCGCTGAGATTAGTTATTAAATGTCATCATTTAGAGGTAGATCCTTTAATTCTCAGAAATCTTCATAATCTTTGTGAATTAACAATTTTTTCTCAATATAACCTAGCATTACCTAATACAATAGGCTGTCTTAGTAATTTAGAGAAACTTCACTTGTCGTTTGTTGGTGATCTAGGTTATGTCCCTCATGGTCTTGTTAGTTTTCCGGCAATAAGGAAAATGGCAGCAGTGTTGAGAGTTAGAAATATAGGTTGGTTAAAGGATATGAAGGCCTTTGAAGGAAGACTCTCTATTGAAGGATTAGAGAATAGTAATTTAGTAGATGCCGAGCGTGCTAACCTGAAAATAAGTGCAAACTTGAGGCTTTGAATTTATGCTGGAATCATGATTCAAATTGTGATTTTCTTCCAGTTTGGAAACATGACCTGAGATTAAGACTCATACGAGAAGCTTGTGAGGACGGGTTAGTTAGGGCAAATGTTGTTGATTTTCCTTTTTCCTTGTTAGAATGCCTCCAGCCACATCATAACCTCAAGAACCTTTCGGTAAAAATGTATCCTTCTGCCAAACTACCACGATGGATGAGGGATCCATTGTCCTTGCAATCAATTCAAGAAGTCCGGTTAGAATACTGTTACTATATTCATTCTCTTCCATTCCACAATCTTCACACTCTCAAGCAACTCATCATTCATGCATGTTATAGTTTCCAAGTTTTGCAGCTGGAGCAGCTGCCCTCCCAGCTTGAAAAATTGCAGATTTATAATTGTGGCGGCCTGGAATTAATTACTGGACTAGGTGATTTGGATATGTTGGCTTCACTGAGAATCCAATATTGTCGAGCCCTGAAATCACTAACTATGGATAGACAGCAGTTGGTGGAATCTACTGAGATCTTAGGTGATTCCTCTCATGAAAAGCCACATATCGGCCGGCAAAACATTTCATCACTTACAAGCTTGGTAATCGAATACTGTGCTTTGCTTAGTGTTTTGCCAGATGGGTTGATTCCATCTGGTCCTTGTGATGTGTGTATTCAACAATGCGGCTGCCCTGACCTTAAAAGAAATTACAGATCAGCAATAAATTAAATCAGGTTTGTAATTTTATTATTATCTGAATCATAACAAGTCTTGGTAGGATATGTCGACTGATTAAGCTGCTCCTGGTTTGACAAATGAACATTTCAATTTTATATTACTTAATTGTTGGTTGGATGATGTCTACGGTTCAACCACAAGGTACATTTAGGAGTCCCCTCATAGACCCTCGATAGAAATGAATTTACTAACCAACTTATTGTATGATTTGTAATAGAAGGAAAAGAAGAAATTCTTTACTTATGGGGCCTCATTTTCATTGATTTTTTTCCATACTATTTTTTTGTTCAATTCTTCTCCTCTTAATAATTATTAACTAGGCCAACAGTCAATTTCTCGTGTTTTCTCTATCTCCGATTTTCGAGAACAGTTTGGGTCCGATGCCCATCGGACTCAAATTTGGGTCCGATGGGTTTCGGGACCGTCCGATCCACTTTAAGATTTGTGCGCACGAAAGTTAAAGCAGACGCGAAAGTTGCGGGCACGAATCTAAAGCATATCGGACGGTCATCGAACCCATCGAACTCACTTTGAGTCCGATGGGCATCGGACCCCAATTGACCTCCCGATTTTGGGCTTTCTTATAAGGCCCTGTTTTACTTTTGTAGGCAAAAAAAGTGTTAACGGTGAAGTCAAAGGAATGGGCCGAAGCCCATTTTCCATTTATGAGAAGAATTTCCGATTGGAAATATTTCAAGCTAGGGGATTTGTTTTGAAGAACCGCCACTGAGTCTCCCTTATTTTAACCAATGTTCTATCTTGAAAAAAAAAAAAAGTCTGCTCTTCTAATGTTATTTCTAGAATTTGCTCTCTTGTTTCAATCATACATTTGATAATTTTCATAAATTAGTGTATAAAATTGTAAGAGAGTGTGAGAGAGAGTGCTATTGGCTTGATTATCTTCTTGTATTGTAAGACTCCTTGATATAGTGATTTTGCGTCGTGCTCCCGTGGTTTTCTCCCGAAAGGGTTTCCACGTAAAATCTCGTGTTTCTCTTTTATTTTATGTTCTTGATTGTTTGTTGTTATTGGCTTCTTGCGTGCCTTCTATATTCTCCATTTGGTCGGATATTAGTATATGCTCGCAGGGTGTTCGACGAAATTACTCATTGAACGCTTTGGCAGCCTATCCCCAACAAAAAAATGACTAAAGAAATAGATACGGTGCTTCATATATATTTTCTTTGAATTCTCTCCAAAAACTATACAGCTTAGTGGGTCCATGTAGGTAAGAAAAATAATAAAAAACATTAACAACTAAAAGAATGACTAAAGAAATAGATACGGTGCTTCATATATATTTTCTAGATTTGATGTTTCACTTTCTATTATATATATTTGTAAGCTATATTGTTTTCTTGTCAATTTCTTAATTATTTTCTCTACTATTAAAATAATAAAAAACATTAACAACTCTATCAAGTATATTTTTATTTTGTATTCTCTTATTTGTGTAGAATAAAATTATTTCATAATTTTATCCAATACATTAATGGACGACTTTTAGTAGTAATTTTTTAGTTTTGTTCTAAAAATACTACAAAAAATGCTACATATGAAAATGCCACATAAGGAAATAAATTAGAAGATGGCAAGAGAAATGTCAGTTTCATTTTGGTGGATAAAAAATATGTGAACAAAAAAAAATGAAATTAGTGGGAGTTGTTGCTATCTGATATTGGTGATGTGACATAATTTTTTTTTAAAACAAATATATTTTTATATGATTTTAGAAATAGAAATTCCAGAAGTAAATGTTGATGCTGACTTCTGGAATTTTACAAATATCTTTATGAAGCAAATGTTTTATGGTTTTCTATTGAATTTGATTCTGACTTCTGGAATTTATTTATGTAGTTAGGTCAACTATAGCTGACATGCTCATGCTCTTTTGAGGTTTTTGAAGTTTGAACATTTTACCTATGAAAAACTGAACATTGGACCAAAGATGAGGAAATAATTCCTTATCCATTGAAAATGATTATCAAAATATTAATTATATTGATGTTTTTCTTATATGAAGAGGGAGGAGGGTTCTCCATTTTTTGTGTATCCGTCATGCCTCCATATTTTTATATCTAATAACAAAAAATTTAAATCTTATATATCAAAATAAAACCGTTAGATATGATCTATATTATTCTTTTCTACATGCACATAAAAAATTTATCACTTTTTGGTTTTTTATTTATATGAATCAGTAAAATTGAAAAAATAACGTCCACCATTTATCCATATCAATGTATTTTTGTAAGCTCTTGATACCGATCAAAACAAGTTGAAATGTTGTAATCTTTGTAAGTTCATAGAGTAAAAATATAGATCAAAATCATTGATTTATTTACATATGATTATAGGAATTTATATTAAAACCTAATTTATTAAAACAAACAAATATAATACCCATACTCATTGATTTAAAACAACAAAATTCACAATTCACAATCCATAGAAAGAAATTAATAAAAATATATTGAGATTAATGGCGTGTACCATCACATGCATGTAATTGTAAAGTGCCAAGTGCATGTATAAATCTACAAATTTGCAAGACATAACAACAATAACCAGAGACTTGTTTACATTTTTTTATAACTTTTTTCTCATATTTTGTGGTGGAAATAAAAAAAAAAAATCTAAAATTGATCTGAAGGGAGTCAAGGAATTAGAAAATTTTGAAGATATATAGTTCTATACCATATATATATAGAGCGTCAACGGATTAAAACTTACAAATTGTTAAATTTTTGCATATCCGTCCAATAAGATTTTAATATATACCACTATTAATTTCTATTCCGGAAATAAATAATTATTGTATCCAAATATTTTTATACATTTTCCCCTCAAAAGAGCGAGAATCATTGACGCATGTCAAATTAAGCTCCATAATCATATAGTTCAACTATATATTCTTCAGATTAAATTAATAATTATACACATTAGATTGATATTGTTTTCTTGGGTGAGTAACAGAATCACTATTTTATATTTCTGTTTTGTTTAATATCATTTATTATTATTCTCTGCAAACTGAAGAAAAAACAATGATCAAATTAATATGATTATATTATATTAACTAACAATCTTATAGATAGATGCTCAAAAAGTTAATTAGATGGCCAACCTATACACCAAACATAACCAAGAAAATTCATTACCCAACTAATAAATTAAGTCAAAACTGATTAACCTATCAGAACCTAACAAATTCCATTTCATAGCTGATAAATATACTACCACCACTATCAAAAGTAAACTGAAAAAATAATGATATGATGTCAACAAGAATAAAGGACTTGCAAACTTTCCTACCAACCCATAAAAAATATATATTTAAATAAACATATCAGTAAACCATGCATGAGCATTCTGTCAACACTGTCACCATCCCCCCTCCAAAAAAAAAACATTGATAATAAAATAGAGAAGAAAAAAGGAAGAAGAAGAAGAATCTCATTATCTAATGACTTACCGTCAACACTTTGCTCTTGTGCTTTCTGACTACGCAATCATCGCCATCTCGCTCTCTTTCCTCCTCGTCATAATCATGTCTCTCCTCTTCCTATGTTACAAGAATCGACGACAACCTAGCTCTACTTGTTCCACAGCTGATGACACTAGCGTAACTGCACTGCTGCGTGCAGGCCCATTTCCAATGGCTGACCTCGAGGCCGCCACTGACAGCTTTCATCACTCTCGACTCATTGGAAAAGGTCATCTCGGTACCGTCTATAAAGCATCAACCGCTCCTGGCACCAGCAATTCAGTTGCCATAAAACGTCTCCACTGTCGTTTAGTCCTTAATCACCCGGGCCCCACTTTCTCTCAAGCGATAAAATCTCTTTCTTTTGTTGCTAGCCATCTGAACATTGTACCGGTACTTGGCTATGCCGAAGCCCCAGGAGAGCGTATCATCATATATGAATATGTCCCGGAGAAAACCCTAGAAAGTTTCTTGTACGGGGTCGGTGTTGATGGTGGCCAACTGATGCGTCAGCTGAGCTGGCGCACGCGTGTCAAGATTGCTGCAGGTATTGCACGTGGGCTCGAGAATTTGCACGCATCAACCACTCTTGGCATAGCACACGGTTGCTTAAAACCGTGCAATGTATTCATTGACAAGGATTATATAGCTAGGGTTATCGATTACGGGTTAGGGTTTCTTCTTCAAGGCAAAAAGGAGAGAAAAAGCATGGCCGGATATGTCGATAAGGAAGGGTATGAGGTGTGCAAAGAGAATGATGTGTATGCATTTGGGGTGATTATTTTGGAGATGCTTAGTGGGAGAAGGTGTGAAGAGGGGAGGCTGGTGGAGTGGGCCCTACCTCTGATTAGGGTTTCTAGAGTTGAAGAGGTCTTAGACAAGAGGTTGGCTTTTCCATTTATGGAGATTAGGGTTTTAGTAAGGATGGCAAAGGTGGCGTCGGCATGCGTCGGGAATAGCCGGGGGTATCGACTGTTGATGGCAGAGGTGGTGGCCATCTTCAATAGGTTAGAAATGGAACTATGTGCTTGATCTAATTAATTAGTTCTCTTTTTTTTTAATTATTTTTATTTTATTATACTCAAAATTAAGAACTTATTTTTTGGATCAATGAAAGATTTGAAATGTATATGTATCAATTACATGTTACGATGTGAGATTATGGTGATTTGCCGAAGATACTTTTTAGTTTTAATTGATGAAGAATTTGCATGTAATTAAGCAGTAGGAATTAATATTTAACAATATATATGCAGCATGGAGATTTTTGTATGAAAAATAATTTTACCCCCTCTTTAATTAGTTTCCGAGGTTAAAAGAAACAATATGTATAAAAATATTATGAAATTAATTTTCACCCATCCGATAAATAAAAAATAATATCAAAAAACTAAATAATATTATAATAACAAATATTATAATTTGAATTGTGATAGAAAAGGGAAATGTTTCCAATTTAGTCATGTTTGGTTTTTGCAAGATATACATATATATCATGTTGAAATGCGCCTGAGTCTTGTCCGGATAAATTACAAAAAAATTGAGAATAAACCTAAAAAAAATGATAAATCACATATAAATTAAAATTTGTATAGGGTTCATCCTTCCTCAATGGATTTAAAATAATCCCATGGTTTGTCCTTTCTGGTGCATCATTTGTGCACACAAATTCTCAATTTTTATACTAGCATACAATCCAAACAAACTTTATAGTTAGCACCCCAATATAATAATATCCTTGTCATAATAATTTCTCATCAAATAATATCATTGTCATAATAATATCAAACTTGGGATACTATCAGATGCACAACAGCAGCTGCATTTTATGAGTCACAGAGAATCTGGAACCCCATTTTTATGGATTATATCTTATAATTAGACCAAACTAATCGTTGCTTAGTTGGTCTATAAATTAGGTAAGTCAATTAATAATTGACACCTAACAACAATATAATTTATGCATTAAATTTGACAAAATTTATTTATAATCATTGACTTCTAATTTTGGTCTTTTTATAATCATTGACTTTCAATTTTGTTTACTTTGTTTTTGTCAATTATTATATGTATCCTATATACAAGTAAACCCTTTTTGTAATATTTTTCTTTAGGAGGGTGTATCCACAAAATTCACTTTGTATTTCTACATGAAAAAAAACAAAATTAACAGTGCCATTAACAATAAGCAAGTATTAAATTCCAATACGGACATAGGTCATGTGATGATGCACATTTGTTAACTCCTTTAAGAAACCCTAAATATTTGCACCTCTCCAATTTAGGAAGTTGAGTGCAAGCAAACTCTTCTATAATAATATCATAATGGATGCTCCAAAACCCGATAACCCATCAAGAACTCCAAACATAAATAATTGAAAAAAAAAAAAAACAACACATTATTCTTCAACTCTATAAATTTCTCAAAAGAAAATATATCCTTTATTTTGTGCTGGTGGTTCAAAATTAGTTAGCTATAGCTTATTGGGTTTGAATTTAGATCCTAATAAACCCGACCCGGTTGAGGCATTGAAGCATCCATTTGAGTTATCTTGCCTTGCCAACTTCTCAATTAATACCTGTCACTAAATTTGTAAACTCACAAGCAACTAAATGTAAACAAGTAGCCATTCAAATTATTTTCTATACCAGTACAAGTAAGCATTATCTCTCTAGGTTGAGGTGCTCTGAGTTTTCTCTATACAATGGAATTAAAGGTTCTGATCAAAATGTGAAGTATTGAGAAAGAGAGAGAAAGAGAAAGAAAGAAAGAGATGTTGTTGAACAAAGGATCCATAGACTTGGTACTGGTACCATGCGGGTTAGCGACAATGTTTGTGTACCATCTCATGCTTCTGTACCGGGTTCTTCGGTACCCCCATAGAACTGTTATCGGGTATGAGAACCACAACAAACGGGCATGGGTCGAGCGTATGATGCAGGTTAGAGAAATTTTTCATTTTTCATTTTTTAAAAATTTTAATTTTCATAAAAATTAATACTATTAGCCTCCCCTCAAAAAATAAAATTACATGAAACTTACTTATTAAGTCCCCCTAATCTCAATTTTTTGGTTATGCCCCTGGTCTCTTTGTTCCTCTGAAGATGAGCCCAGAGGAGACAGGGTTGGCAGTGTCAGTAATAGCGAGCAATATATCGGCATCAAGCAACTTGGCATCTCTTTCGATTGCTCTGAGTTCGCTCATCGGTGCCTGGGCTGGTAGCTCATCGTCAATTTTCACGAACAGTATAATTTATGGTGATACCGGGCAAACCATCACCTCTGTCAAGTACATCGCTTTGCTCGTTGGCTTTCTGGCAGCGTTCACTTGCTTCATTCACTCCACCAGGCAAGCATTATCTGATGTGATTTTATTTGGGTTCCATTAAGGTGGGTGTGTGTGTGTGCGGGGGGGGGGGGGGGGGGGGGGAGGGGCGGGGTGGGGTGGGGTGGTTCAGACGGTTGGTTTGGTTAAAATAGAATTAAAACTCAATACATGCACAAATCCATTTAATAATCATAGAAATAAATATCAAGATATATATCAGTCGAACCAAAATAAGAGAAATTAAACCAAACCAAATGAAAAAAAACTGAAGTACTTCAAAAATTCAACCGAATCGAGCTATTTTAAACCGAGAAACCAAACCATTTAATTCAAAACTTGTCGGTTGAGTTGAAAACAAAAAAAACCGGATCCAATGAACACCCTAGGCCCAATGCCTGGTTAATTAAGCTTCAAATTAAGTTATGTTAAAGTTCAATTAATATGGTACCAGTAAACTCTATATCAGAACTGAATTCTTGTTCTCTGTTTTTGCAGATACTATGTTCATGCAAGTTTTCTCATGTCTACGCTAGACTCAGATATACCAGTGAGTTATGTACAGACAGCAATAATACGAGGCGGCAATTTTTGGTCGATGGGTTTACGGGCTTTGTACTTCGCCACAACTTTGCTTCTTTGGATCTTCGGCCCGATACCGTTGTTCGCATGCTCTGTTTTCATGGTGGTTATCTTACATGTGCTTGATAGCAATTCTACTCCTCTCCATAATTACCAGCACCGGTCAGTAAAAAATGTTAGCAACCATGGTAAGAATAGTGTTGTAAAGAGAGAAGGAATGAACATAGTGTCTTCATTTCTACTACGCACATCATTTCTCCGATGTCTTCTAATTCATCCAGTCACAATTCATCATCGCCATACACATCCGCTGTTTCCAAATTGTAGACAAGATTTATGTCAGGGGAAACTTTAATGGTCTCATTCATGTTGAAGATCATCTTGTTTTCGCCAACATTTAGTGAGATTTTCCCATTCCTAACATCAATCATTGCCCCACATGTAGCGAGGAATGGTCTTCCAAGGATGATTGGAATTTGCTCGTCTTCTTCCATATCAACTACCACAAAATTTACTGGTATCCATAATTTATCAACTTTGATTGGGATATCAAGCAACATTCCTTCAGGATATCGAATTGATCGATCAGCGAGTTGCAATGAGATCCGCGTTGGTGATAGGTCTCCACATTCCAATTTTTCAAATACCACCTTAAGCATTAGACTCACACTTGCTCCTAGATCATATAAAGCTCTCTTAAAGTCTGTTGTGCCAATGGTGCATGGTATCGAGAAGCTTCTCGGATCTTTCAACTTTGTCGGTGATTTGCTTTGCACAAGTGCACTATATTCTAGATTGAGCGGAACTGTTGAGAATTCTTGGAGTGTACTACGGTTTGAAAGGATCTCCTTCAAAAATTTAGCATACGAGGGTATGCTTGCAATTACCTCAGTGAAGGGGATTGTGACTTGTAGTTGCTTGAGTGTCTCCATGAATCTCCCGAATTGTTGCTCCATCTTATGCTTGGCTGGCCTTGGAGAGGATGGCAGAGGTGGCTTGTAGGGTGGTGGTGAAATGTATTCAGGTTCGGGTTGTCGCTCGTCTCCACCTACGGTGTCATTCTACTCCTCAGTAGGGTCTACCTGCAGTTCGAATATGGGCGGCTCCGGTGGTTGCGGCTCGTATTCTTCGGAATGTGATGGCTCTGCATGCATCTCATCTGAGGTTGGATTAGGCATGGGAGGTCCCTGATAAGCTGTACCACTCCTTAATGTTATGCTTTTGCAAGTCTCTCTCGGATTTTCTTCCGGTTGGCCCAGAAATTTGCCTTTTCCACATGCGATACTTGAGAGTTCTTTTGCCATCTTAGAGACATGGTTTTCTAAGTCTTTGTTGTGGTTTGTTAAGGATTCGATCTTTTATGCAATTTCGGTGTTAGCCTTGTCTTGCTTCTCTAGAAATCTCTCCATTAGTGATGTGATGTGATGTCAGGTTGCTGTGGTTGGTGGTACTGCCTCGGTTGGTAATTTGGTTGAGGATTTTTGTATCTTGGTTGATAATTGGGTTGTGGTTGATAGTTCTGTTGAGGTGCAGCAGGCCTTTGATTGTTTGCGTATGAGAGATTTGGATGGTTTTAGTTGTTCGGATGGTATGAATTGTAGGCGGGCTGAGGTCGAAAGCTATTGTCGATGGCGTTTGCTTGCTCTATTTCTTCATCAGTTTCTGTCACATTCATGTATTCGGTCATCTCATGCGCTCCTCCACAATAGCCACATGCTGTTGCGGCATTGACTGCTACTACCGTTCGCTACTTGGTCTGCTTGTTGAGTGCTAGTTGCAAAGCATCAATCTTTATGCTTAGCATGGATATATCATCTACTCGGTGCATGCCAGGTGTTGGAGTTGACTTCTTTCGCTCAGGGATCCAGTAGTGTTGGTTGATTGCAATCTCCTCAATTAGGTTGTAAGTCTCGTCAGGTTCCTTGTTCATGATTACCCCTGCGGAAGCATCAATAGACAACCTATCGGTAGGATTTATACCATTATAAAAAGTTTGAACAATCAGCCATCTTTCTAGACCATGATGTCGACCAACACCTTAACATATCCTTGTATCTATCCCGTGCTTCACACAATGTTTCACCATCCCTTTGTTCAAAATTAGTAATTGCATTTCTGAATCTTGAAGTTTTGGATGGTGGAAAATATTTTGCAATAAACACATTAAACAATTGGTCGCAAGTTTGAATGTAATTGGCCGGTAAGGAAAACAACCATGCTCTTGCTTTATCTTTTAATGAGAATTGAAATAGCCTTAGCCTGATTGCTTCATCGGTAACTCCGTTGATCTTTATCGTCTCGCATATCCCAAGGAAAATTGGCAAGTGAAGATGTGGATCTTCATTTGGAAATCCTCCAAATTGCTGTTGCGGAACCATATTTATGAGAGCAGGTTTGATCTCAAAATTACGGTTCGTAACAGTAGGTGGGTTTATGCTTGAATTTGGATTATTCGCGCGCGGTACGTAATAGTCTCATAGAAGTTTGGGTCTTGCTGCATTGTGATCTCCATTATCACCATTGCCTTCTTGTCTTCCGTTGTTGAAAGGTGGAATCAGTTCGTTCGGTGGAATATTCATGTTGATCGAATCTGAGTCTTCTTTACTTTCAGAATTACTCGAGGAAGGACTATGATTGATCCTTATCGGTGATGTGGAATCGAATTGTCCTTTCCTACTTGCAATCCTTAGGGATCTCCGTACGGATGATTCGGCCAGCGTGCAGTGTCCTGAAAAGAAAGAAAAATCTGGAAATTAAAATAAAAACTGAAAAAGAAAAAGAAAATAAAAATGCAGAAAATAAAGAGTCTATGCGTCTCTAATTAATTGGATTCAATGGTCAAAGCAAGGGCGTCTCGCGAGACCTTGCACAATAAACCATTATTCCCCGGCAACGGCACCAAAAAGTTTGATCACTCAAAAGAGAGCGATGTTTCTTTTAATATTTATAAACTCGAAAATGCTGTCGGTTTAGACTGCAAGCGCACAATCCTATCGAGTAGTATATTTGAGGTCGTTTCAGAGGGAATATTGGTTCAGAGTTTTGAGCGATCGAATCACAATCTTTCGAAAGGCTAGACGAAATCTGAAAATTGGGAGTTGTTGTTGTGATCAATGTAAATTAGGAAGCAATTAAAGTTAATTAAAATAAAAATAGAGATGAGAATTCCTAGGATTTCGGCACACCATTGCCAATCAATCTGCTTTGATAATATATTCTTGTCGGGTCTGATTTCCTGTTGTTGTTTTATGAAAGACACCACATAGGTCCCTGCGAGTTATTTTACGCAAGAATGATGGATCTTTCATCGAGATTCTACATAGGACACTGCGAGTTATCTTACGCAAATGACTGATCTCTTAAATACACAAGTTACTACACAGATCACTGCGATTTTCCTTACGCAAATGATGGAACTTGGTTTGCGTTTTGTTGTTCTGGTTTATGGTTTCTCCGCTAAGGTTTTCTTCACATAAATCTAATAGATCTCAACGAGGCTAATTCGTACAAATAGTTTCTCTTATCAATAAATTACTGTCACTACCCTAACGGATTAAACTAGATCATCGAAGTTAGATGAAGAGATAATAAATCACAAAAGCATTTCGATTAAACAACAAGAAATCATAATCAACAGAAAATATATATCAAAACATCAAGAGTAACAAGGTTTACTGCCTAGCCCCTAAGAAAGGAACTTAGCCGCGGAACGGCATGGTTACAATCACTCCTCTCTTCTCTCTTTAATCAAATTTAACCCTAATTACAAAGATAACTTCTTCTTCTACCCAGGGGCCTTATATAGGAGTGGAGGGATGTCTGCTGGTTGAGTAGGGGCTAAGGAACTGATCTAGATATAGCTGTCGGCAGTTAATTCCCAAGAGGCGCCTTCGGTTACGGTCCGTATCAGGTGATACAGTCCGTATTGAGACCTTGTCACTGAGGGTTTTAATGCGTATTACTATATCTCTTGGTCCGTATTAGGCTTGGTCCGTATTAGGCAATACGGCCGTAACAGATACTTAGTCGATGAGCGTCGCTGATCCGATTGACCCGATTCTTGCTCCATTTGGTGTAAAATAGTCCCAAAACCTGTTTTCTATAATAAAACATAAAGAATGGTGACAGTAGCATTTTTCTCTAATAAATTAAACATAAGTGTGAAAAAATATGTAAAATCTAAACCAAAACCCTACATAAATCATCATTATTTTGACTCTGATCAGTAACCCATTCGACCATTGACCACTGACCCTTATTGAAACCAAAACTACCATCTCTCACATCTTCAGTTTTAATATGTTAGATAAAATGCTTAAAACTAATTAAATCTACATCAATTAAATTTATATAAGAAATGATTTCTTGACGAAATTTACGTAATAAATTTAATATGTTAGCATTTTTTTTTCTATCAAAGTGAGGTAAAGGCCTTTGGTACTTATTTGGTACCATTGGAAACACAGAGTTTTACAAATCGGCATCAAACCTTTGGTACATATTTGTTGAAATCTAAAAATTTGAGGAAATATAATCTGGGAATAAACAAAATTATTTCCAGAAACTTGGTGAAAAAAACACCACAAAAGAACTAATTTCTTCAAAATCACACACAAATAAAATATAATTTCCATGAAATTAAATTTATCACAAAATTCTACAAATAAAAAAGTGATTTTTGGTACAAACAAATATCAGAAACTAAGATTAAATAATGAAAATAAAATTGAATTAGAGTTGGATACATTTTTTGTTACACAATGGGCAAACTAGTAAAGTAACCTAATTTGGAAATGGGTAATTTACCATATCCTATCCGATCATGTCATCAACTTCATCCCGCAAACATTCTTCTTTATGATATTTTGGGCAATAATGGAGTGTATCATAAGGATCCTGCTGCTTAGTGGAGGTGGAGGTGGAACCCACCGCAACTGATGAAATGATAGTTGACACAGATTAGTCTTGATTCATCTTTTTTTTAATTCTTGTTTCTTGATTAATCTTCTTTCGAACTGTATGTGGAATGCGTTAAATTTCTTGTTATATCTTGTTTCTTTAATTTCTTATTATATGTTTATTATTTTCTTTTCTTACTGCTTGCAACAAGAAAATATAATTATATTAGTTTGATTTTTAATTTTCTTATTAATGTTATCTTGAAGACTTGTAGTACTACTAAGATGTTAATTCTTATAGCTAATAACAATGTCATCTTATTTTGGAGTTCTATATAACTTTGTATCGTTTTTGAGTTAGCGTTCAAAAATATAAATAATTAATTTATGAAATTACTATTTTTACTGATTTTCCTCTAACATCTTATTTTGTTGATATTTTTGGAAAATTGTATAAATATTTTTTTTGTAGTGCATTTTAATTTTTTTTATTTCTTAATTTTCGGTAAAAAGCTAAATCTATATATAGTTCCAAATTAAATATATATACTATACATATCATCAATTTTGTGTGATTTAAACAAATTATACTGACAACTAATAAATGAGTTATTCTTGTTGGTAGTATATTTGAATATTTATATTGCATGAACTAGCTTCATGAGATAGTGTATGTATGAAATGAAATTTGTTTGTGTTGACTTGTTATTTTCATTGCTTTTTTACACGTGTATGTTTCATCTAAAAGCTCACCTCGCCAATTTTTCAACCTTAACAATTCCCTTTATAAGTAGAGAATCTACATAATCCTTGCGCCTTAAAACTTTTTTGGGCTGCCCGAATTTTGTAAGCCCGCTCAATATATAGAGAATGTATAGGATCCAACCCACAAGAATGGAATGAAAACTTATTTATATTCATACACAAAAATGTGCGTTCTTTCCTCAGTGTCAGGTAACGGACATCAGTACAAAAAAAATCTGTGATAGATATCTGGATTCACTCAAGCAGCAGGTCAAGCTGAGGAGGTTAGAGCGTTCACATGGCAGCGTTCAATCGCCTCTTTAGTCTTTCCATAGTCTAAGTCAAATTAATTACTGAAAAGCGACCTTAGCAAAAAAATCTAGATATTTTGACTATTCAATGACTTTGATTGATCGTATATAATCTTTTATTTTAATTTTGGTTCATATATGTTTATCTTGATTTTTTCAACTTCAAACAATTATCATTCGGAAATTTCTTTAATTTATAATTGGTGAGTGAGGCTAGTCAGGCTACAATACTTTTTACTAGGTAGGTCTCAGTATTGGGGCCGGATGGAATGCAAAGGATCCTTTGATATTCATGCCAAGGCAGATCGGATTACAAATATCATGCATGTACTACTTCAAGATAGTGGCATCGGATTACACATGTTGTTATTTTTTTTTTGAAATAGAGTAATGGGGTCAAGCCACCCAAGACCCATTATTTCAACTTTTGTAACAAAGGATTTCTCCATCTGAGTTTCGAACTCATGACCTCTAAAATAATAGACATGTACTTTTGTCACTAGATCAAAGGCTGATTCTCTACACATTTTGTTATTAATTAATAGTATAGGAATGAAAGAAAAAATAATGAAAAGCAAATATTTTTTTATTACTGGAGCCAATTTTTTCAAGCCTCTTTATCAATTGACCTATAGCTATGCCATGTTATTTACCGAAATTTGTATTTTTACCATCTTTAAAAAAACAAAAATCAAATAATCATTTGTTTGATAAATTCTATTTTTACCACATTCGTAGGTTTAACCTGCGAAATCAGAAGGGTGGTTCCGCAAGTTAAGTCTGCGAAAACAGATGTGGTAAAAATGAAATTTGAATTAAAGTGAAATTTAATAGTTTTTATTCTTTTAAGATTGTAAAAATAAAAAATTTGGTATTATTTACGTACTAGCGTTATTTTTTTTTAAGTGTAAACTAATATAAAATTAAATTTTTATATTGTCCGGGTTAACGCAAAGTATAAAGAGAGTTCGAGATAAAATTATTTATGCAATTGTTTGCACTCTATAAAGAAAAAAATTATATATTTAGCTTCGTACTAAATAGCAACTCTTTTATTTTTATGGTGGATTCAACCAATGGCTGGGGTTTACCAATTCAAGTTTCTTTATCTACCAAAAATAAATTATTTTAGAAATCAAATAATACAAAAATAATACAGCGTTTCTCGGGTCACGGGTCAACTTAACCAAACCACCCACTATAATTCGTATCCCCTAAGGGAACATAATATTTCTCTGAATCTGGACCGTCAATCATAATCCGCATGACTTTTAAAGCTGGCCTCGTGCGTTCACCTCTGACCGAATTGGTCTGGATTCCGATCGAACGGCCGTGATCCCAACCAGAAATATTCAGTTAATCCAGAGGATATGAATTCTAACCCACTCGACTAGTTAAGATAAGAAAGCCCTTAATAAATTTATTAAGTGGCAAACCTACCTCTGTAGGTACACGTTTCCGATCCACTTAGTGTGCTGAACCAATATTAATTATTAATAGTGAGTTAATTCAGAAATCATAAACCACTTGTAATTAAGAAATGTTGCTTACCCCTCAGATATGAGGACTACTGCTCTTTACTCATTTCTCATTTCTCATTTCTACAACTCAGATCTAATTAAGGAACAAAGCATACTCAGAGATCACACACTTGTTCCGTTCAAAATGGCAGGGAATTTGATAACCTCTTTGCTCTCCCTAGCCACCAATTTGCTACCCTCAATTACAGCCTCTGCACAGGCTCCTTCTTCCTCTTCATCAAATTCTAATAACTCACAAAAGAGGCGTGCTCGAGTTTTTGAGGAGGATCTTGAGAGGCTGATGCGAACTCTGGAGCGGATCAAGGCCACGTTGTATGATGCTGAGGAGAGGGAGATCATAGACTGCTCTGTCAAGCTCTGGCTCAAGGAGCTCAAGAAGGTCGTTTATGATGCCGAGGATGTGCTCAGCGAGTACCGGTGCGAGGTTACACGTGTCCAAGTAGAGGCAAGAAACACTTCTCAGACTTCCGGTTCTCACAAGAGAAAGCATATGGAGGTTAGTGCCAAGTGCATATAGATATATATTAAATGAATCTTGTGCTAGTATTGTGTGTGTTTTATTTTTCATTGTGGGGTACTGAAAGCCTGTGGGGAATGCTTGAATTTTCATTTTCTTTTCTTTTATCTGATTGGTAGCTTGTTTTAATTACCAAACCTTCCAAATCTAACATCAGAGTGGTCACTTTATTTCTCAATTATAATTTTAGTTAACAAATTTTGAATACTAATCTAATACTTTCTTTTGGATAGTCCATTGAGTATATTGTTCCAATTCCTGATGATATGGTAGATGGGCTTATCAAAATAAGAAGTCGATTTGATGAAATAGCGAAGGATCGTGAGGCTCTCCAATTAAGGGAGAGTGACGGGGTGAGGCGTCCAAACAACAAAATTTTACGACCCCCAACCGGTCACATGGTGGATGAGGCAAGTATTTTTGGTAGAGATGCTGAAATAAAGGAGGTAATCGATTTCTTACTATCTGAAAAAGAAAGCTCTTTTTCGGTCATTTCAATTGTTGGCAAAGGTGGCCTCGGAAAAACCACCATTGCCCAACTTGTCTACAAAGATTTGAGAGATTCCAAATGCTTTGATTTATCTGGGTGGGTATGTGTCTCTGAAGAATTTGATGTCATGAGGCTCATGAAAGCAACCATTGAATCGGTCTTCGAAAATAATTATGGTGCAAATGAGTTGAGTCCACTACAAGAAAAACTTGCACAAATTGTGATGGGGAAAACAATACTACTTGTTTTAGATGATGTGTGGAACGAGAATCAGAGTGTTTGGGAGTTGTTTCGGGTTCCTTTTAAAGAAGCAAAAATGGTCAGAATTCTCGTGACAACAAGAAATAATAAGGTTGCAAAGGTCATGCAAACAACAACAGTTTTTAGGCCAAGTAACATGCCTGAAAGTTCGTGTTGGCAGTTGTTTCAGCATTATGCATTTAGTGGTTCAAGTGACACTATCCCAAAACACTTGGTAGATATGGGAAGGGAGATTATGAGAAAGTGTGGCGGGTTGCCATTGGCTGTGAAGTAGATTGCAAGCCTCCTTAGGCATGAAATGTATGAAGAGTGTTGGCGAGAGATTCTGGAAAGTGATCTTTGGGAATCAAATCCATCGAATGATATATTCCCAGCCCTTCAGATCAGCTATGCTCATCTACCTTCCTACCTTAAGCCATGTTTTTTGTTTTGCTCAATGTACCCAAAAGATTCCATCTTAACAAAGATGAATTTGATTGAGATATGGATCTCTCATGGATACATTGATTCTAGGGGCAAAAGAAAAATCACCGAAATTGGTGTTGAATATTACGAGGAGTTAAAACAGAGGTCCTTTCTTGATGATATTCCAGAGGATTCTGCATACGAATACTGTAAATTGCACGATATAATCCATGACCTTGCTCGACTTAATTCCGAGAATGAACATCATTCGGTGGAGATCAATTGGCCACGTGATATTCAAGAGAAAAATGTTCCTCGAGAAGCCTACCATCTATATGCAAGAGGTTCCATGGGACATGTCAATCAAATTCTCCAACAAAATCTGAATGGTTTAAGAACTCTTTCTCTGTATTTGAGCAGTTGCAGTGGATATTTGGGGCACCAATACAATAGGCTGTCTAACCGCACTAAATTTGAAGCACTCAGGGTATTGGAATTGAATGGGAATTTCACAGAGATTCCTGACTTCATTCCCGAGTTGAAACATCTTGTCTACCTTGGTATTAGTTCTTCTGAACTTAAAATCTTGCCTTTATCCATTGGCCTCCTTTACAACCTGCGGACTTTAATTCTTGATTGCCTTCTCCTTGAATATCTACCTGAAAGTATTGGTGATCTTGCTAACTTACAATATCTATATATTCAATTGATAAATTTTAAGAGGCTGCCTAAATCACTCTGTTCACTTAGTAACTTGCTGAGATTAGTTATTAAATGTCATCATTTAGAGGTAGTTCCTTTAGATCTTCGAAATCTCCATAACCTTCATGAATTAACAATTTTTTCTCAATATAACCTAGCATTACCTAATACAATAGGCTATCTTAGTAATTTAGAGAAACTTCACTTGTCGTTTGTTGGTGATCTAGGTTATGTCCCTCATGGTCCTGTTAGTTTTCCGGCAATAAGGAAAATGGCAGCAGTGTTGAGAGTTAGAAATATAGGTTGGTTAAAGGATATGAAGGCCTTTGAAGGAAGACTCTCTATTGAAGGATTAGAGAATAGTAATTTAGTAGATGCCGAGCGTGCGAACCTGAAAAATAAGTGCAAACTTGAAGCTTTGAATTTATGCTGGAATCATGATTCAAATTGTGATTTTCTTCCAGTTTGGAAACATGGCCTGAAATTAAGGCTCATACCAGAAGCTTGTGAGGACGGGTCAGTTATGGCAGATCATGTTGATTTTTCCTTGTTAGAGTGCCTCCAGCCACATCATAACCTCAAGAACCTTTCGGTAAAAATGTATCCTTCTGCCAAAGTACCACGATGGATGAGCGATCCATTGTCCTTGCAATCAATTCAAGAAGTCCGGTTAGAATACTGTTACTATATTCATTCTCTTCCATTCCACAATCTTCACACTCTCAAGCAACTCATCATTCATGCATGTTATAGTTTCCAAGTTCTGCAGCTGGAGCAGCTGTCCTCCCAGCTTGAAGAATTGCAGATTACTGGTTGTCGCCACCTGGAGTAGATTACTGGACTAGGGGATCTAGATATGTTGGCTGCACTGGAAATTCAATTTTGTCGATCCCTAAAATCACTAACAATGGATAGACTGCAATTGGTGGAATCTACTGAGATCTTAGGTGATTCCTCTCATGAAAAGCCACATATCGGCCGGCAAAACATTTCATCACTTACAAGCTTGGTAATCGAATACTGTGATTTGCTTAGTGTTCTGCCAGATGGGTTGATTCCATCTGGTCCTTGTGATGTGTGTATTCAACAATGCGGCTGCCCTGACCTTACGGATCATCAACATACCCAACTTTATTAAAATCAACGAGTGTGAACCCGTCGTTATCAACTTAACACCCCGGTCTTCGACCCATTGACACCGAAACAAGGGAATGCTATGGTCAGGACTGTAAATGAGCTCCCAAATTTCCTCAATAACGCCATAATACGACTTTGGTGCTATTACGGGCCAGAAATCTCTGGATCTACTGAATTCTTGAGACGTCGCCACCAACGTCACCCCACTATTTTGCATCGTGCTCTTATCACTTTGGAATTTAGTGTAAAATGTATATCCGTTAATTTCGTATCCTTGGAATGTTCTAACAACAATTCGGGGTCCTTCGCCCAGCAGTCGAACAATTTCATTTACGTGCCTCATATCGGCTGTGACTGCACCCTTTCTCTCAGCCATCCTACAAATGAACGATTATGCTCGTTGGTAAGCCACTTCTGACTTCTCGTGTAGTACTCTTGTTGAAGGATTGTCATGTGCTCATCTATATAGGGAGCAACATCTGTCATGTGCTGTAGTACCAAAAAATGTGCCTTCTGTAGTTCATCTCTATCAGCAACTACGGCTTTCAACCCAATTGTCCCGACTCCTTGGAGCCTTCCCTCATATCGAGACTTTGGAATGCCAATAGGACAGACACCGGTCATGTAGTTGGTGCAAAAATCAATCACCTCTTCTGTGGAATATCCTTCTACAATGCTACCTTCGGGTCGATGTCGGTTCCTTACGTATTTTTTCAAAATTTCCATGTATCTCTCGAATGGATACATATACCGCAGGAACACAGGACCACAGATCTTGATTTCTCTCACTAGATGAATAACAAGGTGAACCTGTAGGGCGCAGAAAGTTGCACAGCTATTATATGGAAGGTGTGTGCATATGTATTTAAATGTCTCATGGTTCAATGCTCTCGATCGGTTAAAGAAACATCGAACTTGAAACATTCATTTTCTTTCTTTCTGCTATTCCTTCCGGTTCACCCCCGACAGACCTACGATTCATATTCAGCCCATCGAGAGAGTTTAATGATTGTGAGAACGTTTAACTCCCAACGGGCGCAAGCCCCCGCTGTTAATTACATCAGATGACCCTTCCAAGCCATGCTGAATACCTCGTTCATTCCAGGATTTGAAGCCTATTTGTTGTGAATTGGATAAAGGGGCTAAAAGGGGAGAACTCATGTGCTTGGTCTTTTTGTGTTCCTTTGATTATCATTGTTTTAGGTATTTAATTAATATGCATGCACAAGATGCAATGAATGTTATTAAAATACATTTATTATACCCTTTTTATTTGTTTTAGAAGCATATTTGTATTTGAGAAAAATATATTTGTGCTTTATTTATATTTTATTTAAGAGGAAATGATTTAAACATAAAGAAAAGGGTATTTTGGTCATTTAACATGTTATGTGATGTCTAATTATGCTTGATTTTAATTTAGGAACATGAAGAGTTTGATTTGAGTTCATCTGGAACTGGTTTGAGCTGATTCGGGTTTGAAATGAAGAAGTTATGGCCAACAAGGGTTGAAAAGGGCTTATTTGTGAGATTTAGAGTTTTTCAAGGACCTATTTGTAAAGCTGGAAAGGGTGAGATTTATAGTTTGGGCTTTTAACAAGGTCTGAAGTGAAAGTTGGGCTTCCAGGGACTCATTTGAGAAGATTTTAGGCAGTCAGGGGTTTATTTGAAAATAGTCAAGGGCTGCGCTGTGAGGAAACTTATTAGAGGGGCCTCTTTGTAAAAAGTCTTCTTTTATTAAATTCTGGGCTTTGAGATTGCAATTCTGGGCCTTTGAGATGTGCATTGGGGGTCTTGAGATTTGAGTTGTGCTTCAGGATCTGTGCAAATGAAAAGGGGCTTTAAGATTTGAGTTTTGGGCTTGAAGATTGGCGTAAGGCTTTAAGATTCGTTTAAAGGGCCTTATTTTATATGACATGTGGTCCCCAGATGACAGTGAGATACAGGCTTCGGCCTTTAGATTAATATGTTGCTTTGAGATTGGGATTTTCATTTGAACATTTGGTTTTGGCGCCGTGATCTAAGAGCTCAGGTTGCTTTAGACTTCGTGCGCGATTGATGAACTAGGTTTTCATCTCCGGTTTCAGGGTTCAGAATTCCGATGATCTCCCGGTCACGGCAAGGCCGGGGAAGAACATGGCTGGCATCGTCTGAGTGTCGCGATCGGGTTTCATCTATTGTCGGCAATCGATGATCGCCAGAGAGGGGCTGTCAGGTCGGAGGCCGAAGTTTTGATCTCGGCATAAACCCCTTTATCATTTTCCTTTCATTTGATTGCGATTTTCCTTTAATTACTCACCCATTTGCTATTGTTTTCTTGTTCAGTAGCCAATGGAAGTGTTAATTTCGGATCCATCAAAAGTTAGATCACGATCAAGGTTTGAGCTTCTCGGTACAGTACCGAATTGGTACCAGTTTGACATAGATACACGGCATTGCGACTTGGGGTGCATTTGGGGATGAAGACTTATGCCTTGAGTATGTTTGAAAGGTGTTAGAGGAACATCGAAGAGTTTTAGGCTTGAGAAACTTTGGTATTGAACATGAACCATGCTATTGGGTTTCGGGTTTGGGAAGAAGGTGGAGTTCACATTTCTTTATTTTCTAAATTTTCATGAATTGATTTATATGATCATTAAGCTATGCTTAGAAACATGAGATGGAATTTTGTGAGTTTCATTCATATATACATCTATAAATTTTTATTTATTCATGAGCAGAGGGGTATATGAGTAAAAGATACAGCTGCTGTTTCTCTATTTTTCTGAAGTCCAAGTTTGAAAATTGCTAGAAAATAGTAGAAAAATCAGAAGAATGCAAGGTTTGAGTCTAAATTGGTTGCCTTTTCATCCTCTATCTTACTGTTCAAACAGATTTTTGGTTTGATTTTTAGATCAGCCTGCACTGGCTGATCTGTACTAGCAGGTCTTTATTTTTTTCAGAATACTGAATTTTTTTGTTTTTTTTCAAAGCTGAACTTCAAAAATTCATAATAAATCGAAATAAAATCAGAAAAGCATGCAGCTTGTGTCAATTTTGCGTGTTTTGAAGTCCTTTATTTAACTGTGATGTCCAATTTGCATTTTAACCCCTGTGCTGGTCTGTATTGGCCAATTTACCAGAAGAGGTCATTTTTCAGTTCTTGGGTACTTCTCTGTACCAGTTGGTGTCTGGTTGTTATCTATTCACTTGGCATGGTACCAGAGGCTACTTAGGAGGTACTAGCAATACAAGGAGAACTTAATCAAGCAAGAAACATGACTAATTGCTAGCTTATCTTAGTAACAAAAAGCAAGAACAAAAACTCCAACATCATTTTCAAGTGTCAACACTTTGCCAGAAAATGTATTTATGCAAGGAAGTCCCTGAATTTTGGAAATTCATGTTTGTTATATATTTTCTTCATTTTGAAAGGACAAATCATTAAGGTATCATGGGGTTAAGAGCATAAATGGCATGGTTGCTGCCTATATGCATCTTAGCCCTCCTCCTTTCACTTTTTGCACATAAGCCCTTCAAGGTGTTGTCACTTGGCAAAGTCTCCTTTAGCCTTATAACATGGTACCTTGAATTTCTTTGCAAATAGGTCCTTTATGGTTGAGGAAATGCAAAGGAAGCCAGCTGACCTCAACTTTACAATCCTTGTGTATTAAATTTTTTATTTTGTCACTTTATCCCTTCAACTAAGATCCTTTGATTAAAATGAATAAAAGATTGGATATGCAAGGATGCCAGCCGGCTCAACTACACATATCTTCACCAATATATCACTTATTCAAAGATCTAAAAGGGTAATCCAAAGAAGAAAGCAAAGGAAGGAAAGGAAGAATAAAATGTTTCTTATATATACATATATTTTTGTTTTGAGAGAGAAAATAGAAGAAGAAAAGGAAATTTAAGTAGAAATGATCATACATAGATGCATATATGAATATATTTTGTATATTACATGTATATATTATATATATTTTTTTTTTATCAACTATGGTAGTCATGCATATTTTTTTGTGAATCTTTCAACATGATATTTGATTATCATGCAAAAGAAGTTTATTTTATTTGAGAGGCTTCAAGCTTTCAAACTCATTTCTATGAGTTGAAGCAATCAACTTTTATCAAGTGAAAAAGGGAAATGAGAAAAAGAGAGAAGAAATCCGAAAATGCATCACAAAAGGAGAAATAATGAAACAAGAACTCATTCTATTCATTCATTAATATACATGAACAACTAATCTCCATTAAGCATCTACATTGCAAGAGAATCAAGTTCTACCTAATCTTTGTGTATTTCGGCCAAAAATGGAGTTTTTAGCTTTTTTCTTTCTTGAGTCTCCTTCTTTTTCTCTAGTGGTGCTTGTTTTAATACTCTCTGAATACTGAAAAATTTCGATCCCTTCTCTTCTACACTTCATGAGTTTATATAGCCATGAGGCTCAGGGTTTTAAGGTTGAGGCATAGGCTGAGTTGGCACCATCCTTGCTCTTGATTTTCTTCATTCTTGATTTAATGCTTCAGATCTTTTGCTTATGTATTAAGCCTTCATTTGCAGGTGCTCTGGCCAATAAACAGTAGCCATGTTGGCAATCCATGATGCCAAATGTTCATGACCTTTGATCTTTTTATTTAATGCTTGAGATTTTGTGTATTTCGGGTCATGCTCCTCATACATGGCTGAGGGAAGATTCTTCTAATTTGGCACTTTGCCTGAGCCCTGGACAGGTGTAGATGATGACAAAATCTCTGATACACCAGCTGAGCATTTGGTCTGGTGTGCTTGCTGTTTAAATCGGCTTAATATCGCTTATAGCCGTTTAATTACTCCTCAATCTCCAAAGAGGCGCCAGGATGCATGTACAACATAAGGGTATCATGCCTAGAGGAGCATTGCACCTTTTAGACTGTCAATTTCCATTTTTGATGCACTGTACCCATTTCCCGCTATCTGTCAATGCACCAGCACTTCAATTCGGGCGATTCTCATTGAATACACATCAATTAATTGGCCGCAGGGTTTCAATAAATCCCCTGCAAGCTATTAAACACCTCACGAGCTTCCTTTTTGTGTCTCTCATTTTAATTTGGTGAGAACCCGAATGCTGGCACGTACTGATTCGAGCGACCCCCTTTCTCTTCTTTTTCAATTGAGTAGCCAAATAGCATCGCAGGGAGGTAAGGAACATGCTTGTCTCCTCAATTTTGCCTTCGGGGACTTAGTTTCTGGGGTCCCGAGTTCGCCTAATTTTCCTTTTCCTCAATTCCCCTCTTCGGCTACTTGAGAGATTAAATGAATTATCTCAATGTCCTTGTCGCGTGGCATAGCATTAGGCTTTGCGAGGGATTGAACCAACTTGCTCACTTCCTTGTTAATTTCTCCATTTTATTTTCTTTCTTTCGGTTATCGGAAGGGAGTAGAGGTAGAAGATGGGACTGACGGGTCCGGACCCACTTGTCATCCCCACTGGATAGCGGTTAGCTCCTCTCATTTGTTATGTTCCGTTTCTCGGGTGCGGGCGTTTCACGGTGGGCCGTGTATAGGGCATGCATTGGCTCATTGTGTTCCACGTGCACGGGAAACGAAGGGTTCAAATATATCCGGCATCGGGTTTTAAAATGGGTTTGGGTTTAGGTAGATTTGGTTCACAGTGCACCAAGTTACTGCCACCTTGGTTCACCAATCTTATTTCGGTGCACCCCGTCCATCCATCTTAGCCTATCAGCGAAATTCAGCTCATTAGGCTGACTTGTGGGCCCTGGCTGTAAGGTTTGAGTTCTGTGTACCTAATTTGCACCCGAAGCACTCAGGTTAAATACTAGGGGTACTCAATGCCACATGGCACCAATCAGAAACCTTTATTTTGTAATTTTAATATCTTTCCAACCATTTTGAATTAGGAAATGTGCTTTATATCAAAATTCATGATTATTTGAGTGAAATTTAATCATGTATTTTGTTCAACAAATTTCATCTCCTATTTTGTCGCATTGTGCCGAATTAAAGTATGGTTAAACCTTTAATTGACCAATTCATGTAGTTAAGTGGCATCTTCGTCCAAGTAACTATGATTCTGACTTTTTAGGGTCAAACAAATGCCCCCCACCTGGGTGAGGTGCGAAGACCTTAGGATTGAACAGCTTTGCCAGGTGCCCCCTGTGTTCTCCTTACACTTTATAGAATTCTTCCTGAGTTGCCTTTCTTGTCTGGATCTCAGGTATCGGAGCTCCATATTGGGCATTGAGCTCGGAAGCAGGTCTGATCATCTTCTTCGATCACATCTACTTCAAGAAGGTATGTTATCTTTATCTCATCTTGCTAATACTTGCATGGTTGTGTGAAGGCTGAATGTGCGTTCTTCGGGGTTTGCCTGAGCAATCGGTCCCTTGCTCATACATTGGGGCTTCAGACAGTGACTGTACTCCAAACTCACATTCATTGGGAAAAACCTGTCTAACCGAGGAGGAATTACAGACAGGAGCATACATCTCTGAACTAGTATGGGAACCATGCGGGTAACTTGCAAAATTGAGAGTTTAGATAAAATGGCCTCCCGGTTGTAGGCATAATCTCGGGCTTTGATCCAGTTTGTCTCGAGTGCTTCTCTTTGGGGTTTTTGGCTAACCAGGGTTGGTTTTAGCTGTATCACGGGGTCTTCTTGTCATATTAGTTTGGGATTTGGTTTTGGTTGTAGTTTAAGGTCTCTTCGGATTGTTGGGTAGTTTAAGGTCGTTTCGGACCATTGGTGTAGTTTAAAGTCGTTTCGGACCATGCTTGGTTGGGATTTGGTTTTGGCTTGTAGTTTTTTAAAGTCTTTTCGAACTATTGATGTGGTTTAAGGTCTTCTTATACCATTGGTGTAGTTTAAGGTCCTTTCAGACCATCGGTGTAGTTTAAAGTCGTTTCGGACCATCGATGCGGTTTAAGGTCTTCTTAGACCATTTCTTCAATTATTCCAAACTCTGAGTTAACACATTTCTATGTTTTCTTGTAATTTTTCAGAGTTTAGGTCATCGCTGAGGCTTGGAGGCTGGTTTGATCGTCATTCTTAGTCATGTCTCGTAACCAAGGTACGCTCTTTCTTGCCCCCCATGCACTTGCACTTTCATGTTGCTTTTGAGTAGGGAGTTTATTGGGTGTTGGTTACATCTATAGTTTTTGGCCATGTTTTGGAACTTTTCGGGTCACGGTTGTAATTTTAAAGCCTTTTCGGACTTCGTCTGTTTGGGACTTGGTTTTATGGGTAGTTTAAAGTCTTTTCGGACTTCGTCTGTTTGGGACTTGGTTTTATGGGTAGTTTAAAGTCTTTTCGGACTATTGGGGGTAGTTTAAGGTCGTTTCGGACCATTCTTTTTGGTTCTCATAGTATTTTCTCTGTTTGTGCAGGAGTTCCTTTTACTAGACATGACCCCTTGCCGTGGGACCGTTTCCCGTAAGGGGGAGATTTCCTGGAGATCCTATTGACTGGACACCAGAGACCGTTTTGAGGACAGGAGTTACTTATCGAGTTGGACCTACACTGCGACAGCAGGATTATCACTCGTTTCTAGGTGACAGCCTTCACCCCACTTCATCGGATCGGACACCACACTCCTTACATCTCGTGGGTCTCAACATGTTGGGTACTAGGGCTCTCCCTTGGGCTCCTGGGCATCTTCCTCCAGGCACTTTGGGGAGGGAGGCAGGCTTGGTTGATTGGGTGAGATTTACTTTGCAGCGAGAGAGAGACGCTCTCGAGAGGGTTGGCATCTATCGTGCGGTATTTCTTTCTCTCTTTGAGTATACTTGGGATTCGTAGTTTTTTCAGGCTTTGGTGGAGAGGTGGAGATATACCTCTAATACGGTAGTTTTGGCAGACCGAGAGTTGACCATTTCGCCCATAGAGTTTCATAGGTTGTCTGGTTTACCCATCTTTGGTGACCCCTATGATGAGTATGTCCCTAGCGACATGGCTTTAGAGCAGAGATCGCCGGAGGGTATTCACCTATTTCCTGGTTCACTCAGGCGGTTATTTGGTGTTTATGATGCCCTTTCCCGTGCGGGGGTGGTGACATTCTCCGTATGGATTAGTCATTTCACTGATCGAGTCAGGTACCCGCGTCATTCATTTGCTAGCCCCATTGACCCTTTTGCCACTGGGAAGGCAAAGATTTTCTATAGTGGCCCTGCTGTAGAGGCGTGTTGTACCTGTCGCAGGACTTTGGGCCGCGAGACCACGCTGACAGCCTTTCTTGCTTGGTGGCTTTGTTACTTCGTCGTTCCTAGCCAGCCGGTTGGCGTTATTAGACCTGAGGCCTTTATCATGGCAAGCAAACTGGCTCGAGGAGAGCTGGTTTCTTTAGCGATTCCTGCATTGGCTAACCTCTTCAGGTGTATGAGGGTGGTTTCCTCATCCTGTGATCCCTCTTTCTGTGACGAGGTTACGCCTTATCATTATTTGTTCGGTTGGGCCCATACGTATTGGGCAGGGTTGTATACCCTTGTCATGGATCATGGTTTACGACACGATTTGTCAGTGTTGGCTGAGATAGCTGGAGCGAGAGCCAGCCGTTTTTCAGCCCAGCGAGCGCGTGCTTTCTTTCGTGACAGTTTGCCTGTTACGATGAGCAGCTTGAGGACATGGTTTTATTCGACGGGGGTCCTGGAGGAGACCATCGCGAGAGTTTGAGGTTGGGATCTGCAGCGGCTGGGTTTCTGGTTAGCCTCCGTCATGGGCTTCTCCCTTTGCGTTTAGGAGACAGGGTGGTCTTAGAGCCATACATGCCTCACCGTTGCGCGCATCAGTTTGGTTTAGACCAGTGCATTCCTGCTGATGTCCCACTTTCTGGTGATATCCATGCCGATTTGGCAGGGACAGCTAGGTGTTGGATATCATTCTTTCGCGTGGAGACACAGGCGCGCTTTGTCATGCCTCGAGCTTTCAGATTAGTGACTTTCACTATCTTGTATGAGTGGTGGTATAGAGATATGGTGCAGGTTTGCTATGTTGAGCCTTTGGGTAGGTGGATGGAGAGGGTTTTGCCCGGGCCAGATGATCATGTTGGCCCGAGGACTGCACCTCCTTTCGAGAGGGTTCCTGGCATGCGCAGCCGGGATAGCCGTTTCTCTACTCCCAGAGTTACGAGCGGGGCTCCTTCCAGAGTTGGTATATTTCTTTCATTGAGCTTTACTTTCCGCATATCCCGTTCAATTGTACTAAACCTTTGTTTATTTTTGTTGTTTAGCATTCCGTGTTCCGGAGAGCGGGACAGTGACTTCCTTTGGGATCCCTAGCAGGGTTCTTCAGCGTTCTGATCCTCCTCCCAAGAAGGTTTCTCGTGCGAGAAAGAGGCGCAAAGCTATCACTCCCGCCCTAGTCACTGAGACAGATGTTCGGTCAGGTATCATTAGCTTACCCCATTTTTCTTACTTCATGGTTTTCATCTCTTTACGTGATTCATATTTGTCTTTGCAGGGTCAGGCTTAGGTGATGCGGGTTTATCTGATGTTAGGGCAGGGGAGGTCATCGGTTGCCCCCAGGATATTCCTGCGACTGCGGAGCCCTGCTTGGCTATGGTGCCTTATGGCACCTTCCTTTAGGTCATATTTTGTGGATTTGTTGTGAGAATGCGTGCCTTCGAGCCCATTCTTTGTATGTGCATTTTGGTTTTGGTTGAACATGTCTGGATATACATATTTGTGGTAGGTGTTCGCTTTTGTAGCTTTCTCATTCTTCTTCTTGTTCCTCTTTTTGGTAGATTTATTCGAATCTTCTCTAACCGGGTTCTAAGCGATCAAATAGATTCATCTAAATCGGTTTTCTCCCTTATTCTCCTTCTTTCTCTTTTTGTCTACGAGTTCTTCAAGTCTTCTCTAATCGGGTTCTAAGCGATCGGATAAACTTGCCTAACTCAGTTTTTCTCCTGAACCTTTCAAGTCTTCTCCAATCGGGCTCTAAGCGACCAGATGTACTTGTAGAGTCAGGGCTTAATCCTGAATCTTCTGAATCTCCCCTGTCGGGCTCTAAGCGACAAGGCATCTTCATTGAACTCAGGCTGCATCTAAAACCTTCCGCGTCTATTCGATCGGGCTCTAAGCGATCAAACATCTTCAGTTGGCTTAGGTTTTGTCATGGTTTCGTAAAACCGTCCCACTTAAGAGTAACACCGGTCATACGGGACCCGTTAAGGTCGAACATTCACGCGTGCTCCCCCGTAAACAGGCAACCTTAGCAATATGACTACGTAAAAACCGTCCCACTTAAGGGTAACATCGGTCATACGGGACCCGTTAAGGTCTGATCCTCACACACAATACCCCCATAAAAGGATACCCCGGCATGTGTGACTATGTAAAACCGTTCTGCTCAGAGGCTTCATTGGTCATACGGAACCCGTTAAGGTCGGATCTTCATTCGTGCTCCCCCATAAACAGGCAACTCTAGCACGTATGACTACGTAAAAACCGTCCCACTTAAGGGTAACATCGGTCATACGGGACCCGTTAAGGTCGAACATTCACGCGTGCTCCCCTGTAAACAGGCAACCTTAGCACGTATGACTACGTAAAAACCGTCCCACTTAAGGGTGACACCGGTCATACGGGACCCGTTAAGGTCGAACATTCACGCGTGCTCCCCTGTAAACAGGCAACCTTAGCACGTATGACTACGTAAAAACCGTCCCACTTAAGGGTAACATCGGTCATACGGGACCCGTTAAGGTCGAACATTCACGCGTGCTCCCCTGTAAACAGGCAACCTTAGCACGTATGACTACGTAAGAACCGTCCCACTTAAGGGTGACACCGGTCCTACGGGACCCGTTAAGGTCGAACATTCACGCGTGCTCCCCTGTAAACAGGCAACCTTAGCACGTATGACTACGTAAAAACCGTCCCACTTAAGGGTAACATCGGTCATACGGGACCCGTTAAGGTCTGATCCTCACACACAATACCCCCATAAAAGGATACCCCGGCATGTGTGACTATGTAAAAACCGTTCTGCTCGGAGGCTTCATTGGTCATACGGAACCCGTTAAGGTCGGATCTTCATTCGTGCTCCCCTGTACACAGGCAACTCTAGCACGTATGACTATGTAAAAATCGTTCCGCTCAGAGGCTTCATTGGTCATACGGAACCCGTTAAGGTTAAACGTTTTATGCATCTCCATGAGATTGATGCAACATAGCGAAGCGACGTTTCTCTTACGAGTGAAGCTTAGCTTGTTTGTCATTGGTTTCATTCTAGTGCTTGAAATGTATTCTTTGGTTTCGGGTTCGGCTGTCACCCGTGGGACGTATGTCAACAGGGTATGCTGAATTTATACTTGGGTCTTAGGGTATTCGCTTGTCATTCATGGGATTTTGGGGTGTTTACTTGTCAAATCATGGGTTTTAGTCTTTGGAGTCAAAGATTCTTTTTTTTGTTCTTAAATTCTAGTTTAGATTGCGGCCCGTGGGGCATTGGTCCATAGGTGTATCATTCATGGGTGTTGACTTGGCGCGAGGCCTGCTTTTGTAGAGATCGGTTTGGTGAGAACCCGATTAGGGTTACTGCCTTTGGGCTCTCAGTTTCTCTTATTTTGGGCCATAATAATTGTTTTAGTGCTCACGTGGCCTAGGCACAACATCAAAGCCCTATTTTGTTCGGCACAAATATATAAAGCCTGCTCGTCTCTTTAGATAACTGGTTAGACGAGCGTACCAGTGACAATTGTTTAAAGGGCACAATCTTGACAAAGCCCATTTTGTGCTTGAGGCTTTCTTTGTGGGCCTTACATCTCTCCACTCTTTTTATATTATGGTGGGATTTAGGTACATGCATGCACTTGTTTGAGGGTGGCATCTTATTCACTCCTCTCGTGCCTTCTTGAATAGCCTATGTGGCCTCAATCCTTAGGCGAGGGTATCGCGGGAAATGCGAACACCGTTGTTTTGAAAACTTTGTTTTAAAAGGGATTTTGTGCCTTCAGAATTTAAATAGTCTAACGACCACTTTCTTTAATCTTTTGATTTTATTTGAGATATCATCATTAGGCACTCCATTGTTTAAAGGACAATGAAGAAACCTTGTCTCTCCTTTTTTCGAACTGGGAGGAGAAACAAAACCAGTGATAGTTGTTTCAAATGGGCACAACACCAAAGCCCATATCTTGTTCAAAGTACAAAATATAAAACTTGTTTGTCTATATTCAGAACTGGCTGGACAAACTTTGCCAGTGCTAATTGTTTAAGGGTACAAACTTAGCAAAACCCATTTTGTGGCGAGAGGCCTTTATGGATTTTGTGGGTAGTTGGGGGGGACCTCACTTTTCGCTCGAGACAATTTCACTCATGCTGCGATTTGGTCCTTTTATTCGTAGAGGTTTTCGTTCATGCATAGGCATTGGGACGTTTTATTTATGGATATTGAAATTTAGGCTTTATTGGACTTTTGGGTATTTATGGAATTTTATTTGGAATGTTTTATTTGTGGATCTTAGAATTTAGGTTTATTGGAATTTTGGGTATTTGTGGAGTTTTCAATCTTAAAATTTGGAAATCGTGGAGTAGAATTTGAGGAAGAGATCTCGCGGGATTCTCATTTCATGCAACCATATATACAAGCATTTAAACATAAACACACCATCATCAAGCAAATATAAGCATTGTTCATAAAAAAGGAAAATCAACTCTTAAACGCATTTAACATAAGCGGCTTGTTGCCCCTTGTTAGTAAGGAGCGGCCTTGGGCCCCACATGTTTGGCGGGTCTCCTGTCCTTGCCTGAGGTGGTTGGTTCAGAGGTCAGTGACAGGTTAGGTGGCTCAGAGGATTTTGGATTCTCTGGCGCTGGTGGTGGAGGAGGCTTGCTGACGAAGCTTTCTGCATCATCAGGCGGAGGCATGTCTCCATTATTTTCATCCCAACCTTCGATTTCCACATCCACAATTTTGCGGATGGGATCAACGGTTAGCCACAACTTATGCGGGATGGTATTGGGTGGCCCGCAAGCGATCAGAAGCCTGAGCGTGCTATAGTTGTTGTTGGAGAAATATGGGGCGATCCTAAGAGGATACCCGAATCCTGCCACCAAAGTATGAATATCAGCAGAATTCCATAAGTGTAGAGGTACCTTGCGAAGTCTTATGCGCGCACGGTAATTGAGGGGGTTGTCATAGCCCCCTTGGCTAGGAGTCCATTCTATCATTCGGACATCGGTGGGAATGACACCGGGGACGTCGGCTTCTAAGGTAAGCGAGCCCAACGAAAGGATGCCCCTTTTTATGTCGTCATTTGGGCATATGAGTATGTAGTCGGCCTCGATTTCGTCGACTTCCTCAATGATTAGGCTTGAGAACTCACAGTTGAGTTGGTTTGAGAAGTAGTGACCGAGGCGGTATTTGGTGTACCCGGTTTTCCTTCCTCCAGTGACATAGATGAAGATGGATCGCCATAACCATCGACTCTCTTGTGGCAGTGCGTCCTTGTTGGGGAGGTCGACGGCGAGAGAACCCGGGCCTGGATATCGGCCATATCCCATTCTTACCGTCGGCGTGAGCGCCATGGTCTCCCAGTTGTGGGGAATTGTCCTTTGAGCAGCCATTAGCGCAGGGTCTGATTGAGGTTGAGGAAGTTTGTGACTTAGAGATGTCGACTTCCTCCAAGGGTGTGGCATATATATCATTTCTCTTTCGGGTGCATCGATACCCGACATACCCCTTCATGCGCATTATTGCCTCCATCATGGCTGTGGTGGGAGTGGTTTTGTAAGTGACGGTTTACGAGTCACTTTCGTATTCTTGGCAGAAGTTGCTTGGTGTACCACCCTCCTGATGGAGCTTTAGATAACGACCGCTGATTGATTTAACGGGCTCTTCGTTTTCGTTATCTATCAGCCTGTATCGGTACCCTTCCAAGACTTGATCCACTAAATATGGGCCCCAGAATCTGATAGATTGTGACCTTGATGTTTCTTTGACAACCCACACAAGTTGCCCTTTCTTATATTCATCAAATGGGCCAAACATGTGGACCGTTTCTTGTCTTGCTTCGACATTGGTTCTCGCCTTTTGCGGCATATGGGCTTCGTCCCATTCCTGCTTTGAAGCGCTTTCGATATCCTTTGCAACCCAATTGGGCTTTATGGCTTTATCCTTGAATTCCTTTATCGCCCTTATCTCCTTTTGCACTTGTTGATAAATGCACTTCGGGCACTTGTAGATATCGAATCGCGGATCATTGTGGTTGGCGATGGCTGCCTTTGGGCTCGCGCATGAAGGGTGGTGACCACTACCACACTCTTTGCATTCAAACATGTCCCATGAATTTCCTTTTTGGTCACAGATGTCGCAATGGGTTATATGTCCAAACTCGAATTCTTCTTGTTCGGATTCAACTTCTACCATATAACATGCAGCATTTGTGCTAGAGTCGCTTGAATCGTCATCTTTAAGCTTCTTTGATGATCCCTATTTTGAGCGAAATTTGGAACTTTCACCTTTCTTCTTCTTGGAAGTTTGTTTGGCATTTTTTTTCTTCTTTCGCCTTTCATCCTCTATGATACACTTGCAGGTCATGCAGAACCAGTTGAAGAACCTTTTGTCATAGCTAGAACTTATCCTTCTTCCGGTGGCGCATTCAGTACATGAGTATCTATGGCATCGGCCACAACTGAACATGACGTGATAATCATCCACTTCATCACAATTCATGCATTTGCCTTTCTTTGTGTGGTTACCGCTACTATGATCCTCTTCTTCTTGAGGTGAGTCATATTCTGAGTCAGTGGACCTTTGAGACACCATATAGCATTCAGCTTCTCGCTCTTCTTCTGAATTCTCTGAGTCGTCGCCTCGAGTTCTCGAAACTCGGATTTGACCTTGCATCCCAGGTGCTTGGTATTCTCGAAGATACTTCCCTTTAATAGGTGGTGCGAACTTGCTTCCATTGCTTTCTCGCAACCTATAGGTGTCTCGCCCTAAGGCTTGCTCAACGATGTATGGTCCCCTCCACTCAATTTTAGTGTGACCGTCTTTGGATGGTTGCGACTGGCTGAGCATGGATACCATGTCCCCTACTTCGAATCGTGAAGTTACTTCGTCTTCAGGAATAGATTTTACCTTTTGCTTTCCCTTATCTTTGCTGGGAATTGGTGCATGAGTCCCTTTTAGACCGGATACTACAGTGGGTGGTAGGGTCCCCTCTTGCCTCTTCTTTTCCAGAAAGTCCTTGAAGACCCAGCAGTCATCGATGGTGTCACCAAGGATACGGTGATATGGGCAATAATTATGTTCCTTGACCTTATTTGCTTGCTCTGGGCGTTTGCATACTGGCAGGTTGAGACCTTTTTGCATCATTAGGTCGAATGCCTTAGCAACTTTATCTCGCCCAAATGAATATGTTTTGTTCTTAAGTTCTGCCAGAGTATTCTTTTCCTTTGGCATTACTGGAACGGGTTTCTTCGATTCAGAGATCGTGTTTGTTGAATCTGTATAGGCTTGTCTCTTTGCGGATTGGAATTTCAAATAGTCATTTAGGAGTTGAGCCAGCATGCCTTCAAGTGGAAAAGACTCAGGTGCCGGCGTTGGGAGCAGTGATTCTGCTTTTCCTTCACCTTTCTTCGGTTCTGGTACCCATTTACCTTTGAAGCAACGCAAGCAGCTCCATCTTGGGGTTTCATCACTACTTTGGGGATGTTCCCTAAACCTCGTGCAAGGGGGATGGCATATGGCCCCACATTCGACACATGAAGTCATTTCTGTGACCTCTCCTGGTCTATCGCATACACTGCACGCGATAAACGACGATCGATCGTCTTCAGCTTCTATTACATGACATGAAGCTTTGGAATTTCTTTGGCTGTCATCTGGTTGTCGTTGTCTATGCTCGGAATACACATCCAGGCCTTTCATTTGTTTCAACAGGTCTTGGAAGGAGCGAGTTTTGGTTTGATTTGGTTTGGGTTGCTTTGGCGAGGCATTAGTGAAGGAATTTATCCCTCGACCTCTTCCACGGCCTCTGCCACAACCGCTCCTTAAAGCCATTTCTAAGTTGGCATGGGCAGCTTTCCTTTGGATTCGCCTTAGATCACAAGTCGGTGACTCGTTATCGCTGCCACTGTCGCTGAAGTATTGTATAGGACGACACTTGGAGTCATCATATTCATCATCAGATTCTTCATACCCGAGTCCTCGAGTATTTCTTGGCTTCCCATCCGGCCCCATGATTGTAGGATTACGGTGAGCCAATATCTGATCGAATCGCTTTGTCATAGCGTAGGTTGGAGACATGGGACTCATGTTTGCAAGAATCCTGGTTAGGCTTTTGGGACAATATGGTAGAAGAGGTACATCTACTTTGTTGTACATGGTTTCGTCTTCTAAAGGCCATTCATCGTTGTTCAGTACCAAAGACCGATTTCTACCATCGGATGCTCTATAGAATACAATAGGCTTGTGCCTAAAGATTCCTTCTTCGGTAACCTCTTCTTTAGGCGGTACTATGAACACTACCATCTCTTGGATTTGGTTCACTTCCCTTGTTGTGAGCTCCTTGTGATGGTTCTCAGGTATCCTCTCAATCATCAGCGACGATTGACCTGCTTCTTCCTCGTCTTCTGAGGGTATTATATATGACGGGAGTATCCTAGCTTCATCGGCTTCCTCCCCTGACGAAGAGTCAGTATCGGCCCCATATAGCCTTATTTTCTCGTCCCATAGTTTCTTCTAACATTCTCCTTTTAGAGCAGGTTTATCGAAGAAGTATTTGGCATCTTTCAGCCCTATTTCGTGCACTTCAAACGGCTTAATTTCTCCATTGATTTGCTTGACTTCACCATCTTTTATGTACTTTATACATTGACGCAAAGTTGACGGGACGGCATTGTTATTATGTAGCCATGGTCGACCTATCAATGCATTGTATGTGGTTTTCGCATCGATGATGTAGAACTTCATCCATTCTTGAATACCACCAATATCAAAAGGCAAGCTAACGGCCCCCATGGATTGCTCTGTTTTGTGGTTGAACCCATGTATAGTGATCTTATCCTTTGTGTGGAACTTAGCGCTCAACGTGAGACGGTCCAATGTTCGCTTAGGCATTAGATTAATGGAGGAGCCCGGATCGATTAGCATGCGGGTTACCTTTTGGCCATCACACTCACCAGTGAGAAAGAGTGGTCTATTGTGATCAGGCATTAGATTAATGGTTGGGTTTTTGTTGTTTACCAGCGCTATTTCTTGCATCTTCTTTTCGGCGAAATGCGCTTGAAACTCTTCAGGGTTTTGGAGCGCATATATAAGCACTTCTCTCACTTCAGCGGACATCATCAATATGTCAAACACGCTTACTGCCGCTGGTATTTTTCTAAGTTGTGCGAGGATATTGTAATCTTGCACCATATATTTCTTAGGTGTTGGTTCATCATGTTCTACGGGTTCCTTTCCCTTTGCCTTAGCTTTTGACCTTCCAACTTCATCTTCTTGCGGCGGTTGGCGCTCAGGGATGTACGTACCCGAGCGAAGCACTGCTTGGCAATCAGGTTTCTTGGTTTTGACAAAGATGACTTCACCGTCATCTGAGTCACTTGAAGAACTTCCTCCATAGACAACCACGTTACACATCTCATGGTCATCATCATTGTCTTCTTGATTTTGAGGGATTCGGCTCGCTCCCTCTTTTTCGGTTTTGAGGCCCAACATCAAGGCCAATACATCTTCTGTTAGGAAGTCTAAGAGGGTCAATGGTAGCGGAGTACCTTGCTTGTGGGTTTCTAGAGCTTGTATGTGCTTTTGGATTTCAGAAGGTGTAGGCAACTTTGCTGGTTTGGGCGACTTCTTGCCCTTTTGGCTGCCATTCTTGTTTGGCTTACGATGGATGACCCGTTTTGGGGGCCTTGGCACTGTGGGGTTTAAATCGCTGTCCCATTTGACTTGAGGCTCTTTCAGAAGCTGCCTTAGCAACTTTTTGGTTTTCCTAGAGAGGTGGAATTCCCATGTTTCATTTGCGGGACTTTCAACCCTTTTTTCTTCGATCATCTCATCATGAGAGATAACATTAACTTGCTCGTGAGGTGCGGGTTGTTGCACGGCACTTGGCGCTAATTGCATACGATCCTCTTGTATTCTTCTTTCTATTAGGTCTTTGAAGACCCAACAGTCTTCTATTTTATGACTTATCACCCTATGATATGGGCAATAGTTAGGGTGATCAACTTTATCTGCCTAATCGGGGCATTTGCTTGGAGACAATTCCATACCATCTTCCAAGGCTTGCTTGAATATCTTAGCCGTTTTCTCCTTCTTGAAAGAATACTTTTTATTCTTTCGTTCTTCTAACGATTTGGAATAACGACTATTTTGGTTATCACGAGAAACTGGCTGAGTGGGTTGGCTATCAACTTGTCTCGCCTCCTCGTCAGAAGAGTCAGAATCTCTGTCTTTGGTTTTGTTGGCTTTATTGGTTTTGACGGCGTATACCGTCTTTGATTCCTTCTTCTTTGGAAAGTCTCTTCTAGGTTTGAAGGAGGTTGATGACTTCCCTTCTATATCCGTTTGCCCCAACCTGGATACGGTGTCCACCAGATCTTGATAATTGTTAGGGTTGGCAACGATTAACATTTCTCTCATTTTACCGGATGTACTTCTTATGAGCAAATCAACTGCCTCCCTTTCAGGTATAGAATGGCTCGACTTGTTGCTCATATTTCTCCAGCGGTTGATGTATGCCAGAAGAGTTTCGTTTGGCCCCTGTTTGGCCCATGCTAAATCGGCCAGTCTTATTGGACTGCTCGCAGTGGCAAACCTGTCTATGAAGGCACGCGTCATTTGGTCCCAGAATTTTATACTTCCTAGTTTTAAAGAGCAATACCATTGAAACGCCGGTCCTGAAAGACTTCTAGCGAATTGGCGACAGAGGAATGCTTCTTCTCTTGAAGAGTCACCACATTGAATCATGAAGTGGCTAACGTGTTGTTCAGGTCCTGTTTCATCTGTCCCATTTCCTGAGAACTTGGAGAATAAGGGAACGGTGTATGTTGGGGGGTATTTTGGTATATCGAATTCGGGAGGGTATGGCTTCCCTATTCGCAGTGCTGTTTGTTTTGGGGCAATCCCCATTTCTTGTAACTAACGGCTGATCATTTCTTGAACATCAACCGCAGTAAAGGTTGGGGAGGCTTCTCGCCTTTCATCTTCCCAATGTACCCTACGTCTTTCTTGAGAGTTTGGTCTTTCTATTCTTTCAGGCCCGTTTACGGGGCTGGACCGATTTGATGTTTCTCCTCTTTCGAGTTCGGAGCCAGCGAGACCTTTTCCTCGGATTTCAGCTATCAACCTTTGCTCCCTTTCGTAGGCTTGATGTACTTCAGCTCTAAGGTTTTGTATCTCAGCTTGCATTTGGTTGAAGGCGGATAACATTTGTTCTTGTGTTTGCGTACCGGTTTGACTTTCACCAGCACCTGGAGAAGTTGCCAGGACGGTATGGAAGTTACCCAATGCGGGTCCATCCATATGGCCTACATTTGAACCACTTATAGTTCTGGGTTTGACATTTATGGGAGGAAGGCATGCTGCGTCAGACTCCTCCTCATCGTCGCTCGGATTTTCGACAATGGGGTCTTTCCCTTTTCCCACCATGCACACGGTGGATTTGGAGGGTTCGACAGGATGGTCGTCTTCCTCTTCGAGGTCTTCGTTGGTGGTTATCATGAAGACCGTCGCTTCTTCTTCTTGCTTAGGGTGTGTTTTAGTGACCCTTCGCTTCTTACGAGTGGCATTTGGCGCCACTATTGTTAAACCTCCAGTGTTGGAGGGGTGAGGATTTATTCGTGCCCCCAGCCTATCATGTACACTGGTTGGTCTTCTCAGAATTTGAGGGGTTTGATTTGATCCCTCGTTGCTTGAGCTTCGAGAGGTGCTTGAGCGCATCTCTCGACGGAGTTTTGGTTTTAGCGGGGCAACATCAGGTGCCCCCAGCCTTGAGGCTGACAAAGTTGGTTTTGTCTTGAGGTTGGGAATGTCAGCCTCGATTTGATTGAGGGTTGGGCGTCGCTGGATGCCCCCAGCACTTGGGCTGGAAACGTCAATCTTGATTTGACGGAAGAGGGTGTAGAAGTTTCTTGCGCAGGATGCACGTAGTATCGATTCCTACGCTGCTTCAACATGCGAAGCTGCTTGTGGGCCCTATGAATGGCCATGGCAGTGTCATCAAACATTTTGCGGTTGGTGTTCATCCTTTTCGGTTCATGGATGAACGAGACGGTTTGAGGGACTTCTCCCGCTGCACGTATGTGTGCAGTAGAAGAATTCCTCCTCACTATCCTGAGAGGAGAGAATGAGTTGCGGACGGGAAGAGCTGATTGAGCCACTAACTCATCCTGGTAGGATTGGAGATTTCTTTTCTTGGTGACCGACAGAGGGGTCACGGGAGTTTGGTTGATTTTCTTAGACGCGCGTCTTCTTGCGCGCCTAGTTTTGGAGAGAGGAATGAACGTCTTGCCGTCCATCCCTTTAGGGGTGAGAAAGTAACATACTTCATCATCATCTGTAACTTCCTCCTCGGTGATAGACCCGAGGGACAGTTGTTCATTCATTAGAGCGGGAACAGGGGCCTCGAATGCCCTGACTTCATCAACAGGGACTGTAAAAGTCCCAAAATAAACAACTTCCTTGCCAGCTGGGAGGCTAGCAACTTGGGCAAAAGAGCGTGCGTTGATTGCGGTGTAAGGCATTCCTGCAAACAAGCAAAGCTCAAAATTTCATTAGTCAATTTTCACATGTAAACTGTGTTAGCCCGATTATTCAATCCATAGGCGTCGATATCGAATATAAAAGGAAATGACATAACTCAAACGGTCCAGTGACTTGTTGTTTGAGTGTTTTGAAGTCATTGGCTACTTGAGTATGTTCCCTTTATCTTCGTATCGGATCCCGAACCTGTGAGGAGGAGAATGTCCCACCGGGCGTGCCAAAACCTGTAGGGCGCAGAAAGTTGCACAGCTATTATATGGAAGGTGTGTGCATATGTATTTAAATGTCTCATGGTTCAATGCTCTCGATCGGTTAAAGAAACATCGAACATGAAACATTCATTTTCTTTCTTTCTGCTATTCCTTCCGGTTCACCCCCGACAGACCTACGATTCATATTCAGCCCATCGAGAGAGTTTAATGATTGTGAGAACGTTTAACTCCCAACGGGCGCAAGCCCCCGCTGTTAATTACATCAGATGACCCTTCCAAGCCATGCTGAATACCTCGTTCATTCCAGGATTTGAAGCCTATTTGTTGTGAATTGGATAAAGGGGCTAAAAGGGGAGAACTCATGTGCTTGGTCTTTTTGTGTTCCTTTGATTATCATTGTTTTAGGTATTTAATTAATATGCATGCACAAGATGCAATGAATGTTATTAAGATACATTTATTATACCCTTTTTATTTGTTTTAGAAGCATATTTGTATTTGGGAAAAATATATTTGTGCTTTATTTATATTTTATTTAAGAGGAAATGATTTAAACATAAAGAAAAGGGTATTTTGGTCATTTAACATGTTATGTGATGTCTAATTATGCTTGATTTTAATTTAGGAACATGAAGAGTTTGATTTGAGTTCATCTGGAACTGGTTTGAGCTGATTCGGGTTTGAAATGAAGAAGTTATGGCCAAACAAGGGTTGAAAAGGGCTTATTTGTGAGATTTAGAGTTTTTCAAGGACCTATTTGTAAAGATGGAAAGGGTGAGATTTATAGTTTGGGCTTTTAACAAGGTCTGAAGTGAAAGTTGGGCTTCCAGGGACTCATTTGAGAAGATTTTAGGCAGTCAGGGGTTTATTTGAAAATAGTCAAGGGCTGCGTTGTGAGGAAACTTATTAGAGGGGCCTCTTTGTAAAAAGTCTTCTTTTATTAAATTCTGGGCTTTGAGATTGCAATTCTGGGCCTTTGAGATGTGCATTGGGGGTCTTGAGATTTGAGTTGTGCTTCAGGATCTGTGCAAATGAAAAGGGGCTTTAAGATTTTGAATTTTGGGCTTGAAGATTGGCGTAAGGCTTTAAGATCCGTTTAAAGGGCCTTATTTTATATGACATGTGGTCCCCAGATGACAGTGAGATACAGGCTTCGGCCTTTAGATTAATATGTTGCTTTGAGATTGGGATTTTCATTTGAACATTTGATTTTGGCGCCGTGATCTAAGAGCTCAGGTTGCTTTAGACTTCGTACACGATTGATGAACTAGGTTTTCATCTCCGGTTTCGGGGTTCAGAGTTCCGACGATCTCCCGGTCGCGGCAAGACCGGGGAAAAGCACGGCCAATTTTTAATACATTTTAATTTATTAATGTAAAGTGTGTTAAGGAAATATCAATCTAGATTTCGAAGTATATTATAAATATTTGTATTGCAATAATTTGAAATTAATACATTTTAAATACATAGAATTTAAATGTCAAGCTATTTCTAATAATATAAGGGCTTTAGTGCATATTGATTAATTAATAGATAAGAAGAAAGCAAAAAAATAAAATATGGGACACTTGGCAACCATATGGGACACTTGGCAAACATGCATCTCTCCTTTCCAACAAAATTTACAACTCATTTAATGAACCCCTAAAGTCTCTCTCTTACGTGCCACTGCCTCCAGATTTTAATTCTTTGTTTACCCCTTTTCTTGCGCCTCTCTCTTGAAGTCTAGACCTCCCTTGGGATTATCTAAAATAGAAGAAATCGAGAAAGGAAGAGGATCGATTAGTTATGGGATTTTGTCGAGATATTTCTTCATCCATTCTCTCTCTCGAGTGCTAAGTGGAGCATTAACCCGGTATTTAGAACCTTCTCAATTTCTCCAATTTTTGTTTTGCTACGATGCTTGAACTTGTAAATGGTTTTATTTATAACTTTAGATTGGTGGTGAAGAACCTTAAAATAGTCCTGAATTTGAAATGAATCTAAGTTTTTGGGTAAATATGCAAAATTATAAATTTATACTTAACTAAAGTCTTGGATTAGAGATAACCGGGTGTGGGCAACCTATAAAGTTTGAATTTAGAAACTTAGACCCCAATTGGTATATTCCTAATATCAATTCCATAACATGAAGCTAATTTAATTATCTCATTCAAATAATTAATATACTTTAACCTTTCTATTGGAGAAAACCAAAATAGAAAGTTTTGCTCAAAAGCCTAATTTAATTCATGTCATAAATTGTATATGATCTTCGTCACCTAATCTTTTTTTGGCTTAAAGTCAATAAAAAAGGAACTCTGTTGTTTAAACCATATATCACAAATTAATTGAAATTCTTTTATGCCCTTGATCGTACCCCAATCAGGAAGTTCGCAAGTCCCACGAGTTGTAACTAACTAAAGTACTAAAGGATGCTATTGAACTACCGAATCAATCTTGTTCATTGGCATAGGCGCAGATCTCGCACAATTGGATCAAGAAGTATTGTGGAGCTGGTCCACACCGCAATGGCACACTAATCATATTGTCTCGACTTTGCTAAGGTGCGGATTTCGAGTTATTCTCAGATTCCTCTAACTTATTTTATTGTTGTTGTTTGCTTGTCAATTCCTTTGTTTGTTGTTGATGCTTGCTTGTTTGGTTAGTTGCTAATTGATTGTATTATTGATGATTGCTTGATTGCTTGCTTCGTTGCTTGATTGGTAATTAGTCGTAGTTAAGTTCTTGAATAATCTTTTGAATTACGAATTAGTTAAGTTATATTTGGATTGGGAGCATTTGAGATAAACCGTGGGTTATAGTGGAAATATGCATTGTATTTCTTAGTTGAATCTTGGATGCATGAGCATATGTTTCTAGAACAATTTTTGAAACTGAAATCTGATATTTGAGTTGCATTACTTGTATGTTAGTATAATGATGAATCTAACTTATGTGTGAGTCGCCAAGTCATGGCTGCATAATATAGACAACATATATGGTCTGGACTTTGAACAAAACTTGAATTATAGAACATGCATGTAGGATTTGGGATATATCATAGTATTGAAATTGCAGGACATGCACGAATATTACACTAAAGCTGAACCTCAACTTATGCACGTTACGGCTTGCATGTATGTTGCATGATTTGAACCATGATTATCTATAGATGACCTCTGTTATTTCGTAGGCCTTGTACTAATAGAACATTTTGATTTGCTTGCGTATATATAATGCCTGTTATGTACTTTGGTTAAAACTGAAGCATGAAATTAAGAAATTTTGTTAGATCTGAATTAAATGAACCTTGGATAGAAATGTGAGCATGCCTTGCATTCATAGAACACATTGAATTGATTGTATATGGAATGTCTTGTATGTACTTTGATGGGAATTGAAGAATGAAATCCAAGGGTCATGTAGGCGCCATATTCGGGTAGCGCATAGCAAGAGCTGTGTAGGCGCCATATTCGGGTAGCGCATAGCGAGAGCTGTGTAGGCGCCATATTCGGGTAGCGCATAGCGAGAGCTGTGTAGGCGCCATATTCGGGTAGCGCATAGCAAGAGCTGTGTAGGCGCCATATTCGGGTAGCGCATAGCAAGAGCTGTGTAGGCGCCATATTCGGGTAGCGCATAGCAAGAGCTGTGTAGGCGCCATATTCGGGTAGCGCATGACCGGATTTATGCTTGATGAAGGAACTTGTAACGCATGATAAACAAAGGAAAATATTTGAGAATTGATATACTTGAAAAATTGTGCATATTTGAGAATTGCTAAATTTGGAATAAAGAATGGTTAAACAATAGGGTTGCATAAGTAAATTGGATTGAACATTTAAGTTTGTTGCACATGAGCATTGCATATTATAATATTTCGTATTACTTGATTGATATAGTTATTAATTGTTTCTCTAGCATGCTGATTTTCTTTTGCGGTATTTGAGCATTTCTTAAAGTGAACTTATATTTTGTTTCTTGACTGATTATAGTTGGTAACTTAGATTCATATATTGGTTCTTATATTATTATTTTGGTCTATATTTTGGTGCTCGGTGTGGTTTTAGTTTCAGTTGGTCGGATCTGGGGATAACTCGACTGGAACTGAATACCGCACTGGGAGATTTTCAATCTCTCATCTTTCCACTTTGTGGGTTCCAGGTACAAAGCGTGAGACACGAAACGAGATATTGAACTAGAAGACTGCGGGACTTTGCCACAAGAAAAAGTAAGTTATGTCATTGGTAATGTATGTATATATATGGGTATTTAAGATGATAGAAATCGCCTTGCGCTTAAAGCGCGGTGGGTTGTCGGCCCCGTTGTCGGGGTGTGACACCTGCAAACAAGCAAAGCTCAAAATTTCATTAGTCAATTTTCACATGTAAACTGTGTTAGCCCGATTATTCAATCCATAGGCGTCGATATCGAATATAAAAGGAAATGACATAACTCAAACGGTCCAGTGACTTGTTGTTTGAGTGTTTTGAAGTCATTGGCTACTTGAGTATGTTCCCTTTATCTTCGTATCGGATCCCGAACCTGTGAGGAGGAGAATGTCCCACCGGGCGTGCCAAAACCTGTAGGGCGCAGAAAGTTGCACAGCTATTATATGGAAGGTGTGTGCATATGTATTTAAATGTCTCATGGTTCAATGCTCTCGATCGGTTAAAGAAACATCGAACATGAAACATTCATTTTCTTTCTTTCTGCTATTCTTTCCGGTTCACCCCCGACAGACCTACGATTCATATTCAGCCCATCGAGAGAGTTTAATGATTGTGAGAACGTTTAACTCCCAACGGGCGCAAGCCCCCGCTATTAATTACATCAGATGACCCTTCCAAGCTATGCTGAATACCTCGTTCATTCCAGGATTTGAAGCCTATTTGTTGTGAATTGGATAAAGGGGCTAAAAGGGGAGAACTCATGTGCTTGGTCTTTTTGTGTTCCTTTGATTATCATTGTTTTAGGTATTTAATTAATATGCATGCACAAGATGCAATGAATGTTATTAAGATACATTTATTATACCCTTTTTATTTGTTTTAGAAGCATATTTGTATTTGGGAAAAATATATTTGTGCTTTATTTATATTTTATTTAAGAGGAAATGATTTAAACATAAAGAAAAGGGTATTTTGGTCATTTAACATGTTATGTGATGTCTAATTATGCTTGATTTTAATTTAGGAACATGAAGAGTTTGATTTGAGTTCATCTGGAACTGGTTTGAGCTGATTCGGGTTTGAAATGAAGAAGTTATGGCCAAACAAGGGTTGAAAAGGGCTTATTTGTGAGATTTAGAGTTTTTCAAGGACCTATTTGTAAAGATGGAAAGGGTGAGATTTATAGTTTGGGCTTTTAACAAGGTCTGAAGTGAAAGTTGGGCTTCCAGGGACTCATTTGAGAAGATTTTAGGCAGTCAGGGGTTTATTTGAAAATAGTCAAGGGCTGCGTTGTGAGGAAACTTATTAGAGGGGCCTCTTTGTAAAAAGTCTTCTTTTATTAAATTCTGGGCTTTGAGATTGCAATTCTGGGCCTTTGAGATGTGCATTGGGGGTCTTGAGATTTGAGTTGTGCTTCAGGATCTGTGCAAATGAAAAGGGGCTTTAAGATTTTGAATTTTGGGCTTGAAGATTGTCGTAAGGCTTTAAGATCCGTTTAAAGGGCCTTATTTTATATGACATGTGGTCCCCAGATGACAGTGAGATACAGGCTTCGGCCTTTAGATTAATATGTTGCTTTGAGATTGGGATTTTCATTTGAACATTTGATTTTGGCGCCGTGATCTAAGAGCTCAGGTTGCTTTAGACTTCGTACACGATTGATGAACTAGGTTTTCATCTCCGATTTCGGGGTTCAGAGTTCCGACGATCTCCCGGTAGCGGTAAGACCGGGGAAAAGCACGGCTGGCATCGTCTGAGTGTCGCGATTGAGTTTCATCTATTGTCGGCGATCGATGATCGCCGGGGAGGGGCTGTCAGGTCGGAGGCCGAAATTTGATATCGGCATAGAACCCCTTTATCACTTTCCTTTCATTTGATTGCAATTTTCCTTTAATTACTCACCCATTTGCTATTGTTTTCTTGTTCAGTAGCCAATGGAAGTGTTAATTTCGGATTCATCAAAAATTAAATTATGATCAAGGTATGAGCTTCTCGGTACAGTACCGAATTGGTACCAGTTTGACATAGATACACGGCATTGCGACTTGGGGTGCATTTGGGGATGAAGACTTATGCTTTGAGTATGTTTGAAAGGTGTTAGAGGAACATCGAAGAGTTTTAGGCTTGAGAAACTTTGGTATTGAACATGAACCATGCTATTGGATTTCGGGTTTGGGAAGAAGGTGGAGTTCACATTTCTTTATTTTCTAAATTTTTATGAATTGATTTATATGATCATTAAGCTATGCTTAGAAACATGATATGGAATTTTGTGAGTTTCATTCATGTATACATCTATAAATTTTTATTTATTCATGAGCAGAGGGGTATATGAGTAAAAGATACAGCTGCTGTATTTCTCTATTTTTCTGAAGTCCAACTTTGAAAATTGCTAGAAAATAGTAGAAAAATCAGAAGAATGCAAGGTTTGAGTCTAAATTGGTTGCCTTTTCATCCTCTATCTTACTGTTCAAACAGATTTTTGGTTTGATTTTTAGATCAGCCTGCACTGGCTGATCTGTACCAGCAGGTCTTTATTTTTTTCAGGATACTGAATTTTTTTGTTTTTTTTAAAGCTGAACTTCAAAAATTCATAATAAATCGAAATAAAATCAGAAAAGCATGCAGCTTGTGTCAATTTTGCGTGTTTTGAAGTCCTTTATTTAACTGTGATGTCCAATTTGCATTTTAACCCCTTGTGCTGGTCTGTATTGGCCGATTTACCAGAAGAGGTCATTTTTCAGTTCTTGGGTACTTCTCTGTACCAGTTGGTGTCCGATTGTTATCTATTCACTTGGCATGGTACCAGAGGCTACTTAGGAGGTACTAGCAATACAAGGAGAACTTAATCAAGCAAGAAACATGACTAATTGCTAGCTTATCTTAGTAACAAAAAGCAAGAACAAAAACTCCAACATGAAGAGAACTTAATCATCATTTTCAAGTGTCAACACTTTGCCAGAAAATGTATTTATGCAAGGAAGTCCCTGAATTTTGGAAATTCATGTTTGTTATATATTTTCTTCATTTTGAAAGGACAAATCATTAAGGTATCATGGGGTTAAGAGCATAAATGGCATGGTTGCTGCCTATATGCATCTTAGCCCTCCTCCTTTCACTTTTTGCACATAAGCCCTTCAAGGTGTTGTCACTTGGCAAAGTCTCCTTTAGCCTTACAACATGGTACCTTGAATTTCTTTGCAAATAGGTCCTTTATGGTTGAGGAAATGCAAAGGAAGCCAACTGACCTCAACTTTACAATCCTTGTGTATTAAATTTTTTATTTTGTCACTTTATCCCTTCAACTAAGACCCTTTGATTAAAATGAATAAAAGATTGGATATGCAAGGATGCCAGCCGGCTCAACTACACATATCTTCACCAATATACCACTTTATTCAAAGATCTAAAAGGGTAATCCAAAGAAGAAAGCAAAGAAAGGAAAGGAAGAATAAAATGTTTCTTATATATACATATATCTTTGTTTTGAGAGAGAAAATAGAAGAAGAAAAGGAAAGAAAGGAAATTTAAGTCGAAATGATCATACATAGATGCATATATGAATATATTTTGTATATTACATGTATATATTATATTTTTTTTTTTATCAACTATGGTAGTCATGCATATTTTTTTGTGAATCTTTCAACATGATATTTGATTATCATGCAAAAGAAGTTTATTTTATTTGAGAGGCTTCAAGCTTTCAAACTCATTTCTATGAGTTGAAGCAATCAACTTTTATCAAGTGAAAAAGGGAAATGAGAAAAAGAGAGAAGAAATCCGAAAATGCATCACAAAAGGAGAAATAATGAAGCAAGAACTCATTCTATTCATTCATTAATATACATGAACAACTAATCTCCATTAAGCATCTACATTGCAAGAGAATCAAGTTCTACCTAATCATTGTGTATTTCGGCCAAAAGTGGAGTTTTTAGCTTTTTTTTTTCTTTCTTGAGTCTCCTTCTTTTTCTCTAGTGGTGCTTGTTTTAATACTCTCTGAATACTGAAAAATTTCGATCCCTTCTCTTCTACACTTCATGAGTTTATATAGCCATGAGGCTCAGGGTTTTAGGGTTGAGGCATAGGCTGAGTTGGCACCATCCTTGCTCTTGATTTTCTTCATTCTTGATTTAATGCTTCAGATCTTTTGCTTATGTATTAAGCCTTCATTTGCAGGTGCTCTGGCCAATAAACAGTAGCCATGTTGGCAATCCATGATGCCAAATGTTCATGACCTTTGATCTTTTTATTTAATGCTTGAGATTTTGTGTATTTCGGGTCATGCTCCTCATACATGGATGAGGGAAGATTCTTCTAATTTGGCACTTTGCCTGAGCCCTGGACAGGTGTAGATGATGACAAAATCTCTGATACACCAGCTGAGCATTTGGTCTGGTGTGCTTGCTGTTTAAATCGGCTTAATATCGCTTATAGCCGTTTAATTACTCCTCAATCTCCAAAGAGGCGCCAGGATGCATGTACAACATAAGGGTATCATGCCTAGAGGAGCATTGCACCTTTTAGACTGTCAATTTCCATTTTTGATGCACTGTACCCATTTCCCGCTATCTGTCAATGCACCAGCACTTCAATTCGGGCGATTCTCATTGAATACACATCAATTAATTGGCCGCAGGGTTTCAATAAATCCCCTGCAAGCTATTAAACACCTCACGAGCTTCCTTTTTGTGTCTCTCATTTTAATTTGGTGAGAACCCGAATGCTGGCACGTACTGATTCGAGCGACCCCCTTTCTCTTCTTTTTCAATTGAGTAGCCAAATAGCATCGCAGGGAGGTAAGGAACATGCTTGTCTCCTCAATTTTGCCTTCGGGGACTTAGTTTCTGGGGTCCCGAGTTCGCCTAATTTCCTTCTCCTCAATTCCCCTCTTCGGCTACTCGAGAGATTAAATGAATTATCTCAATGTCCTTGTCGCGTGGCATAGCATTAGGCTTTGCGAGGGATTGAACCAACTTGCTCACTTCCTTGTTAATTTCTCCATTTTATTTTGTTTCTTTCGGTTATCGGAAGGGAGTAGAGGTAGAAGATGGGACTGACGGGTCCGGACCCACTTGTCATCCCCACTGGATAGCGGTTAGCTCCTCTCATTTGTTATGTTCCGTTTCTCGGGTGCGGGCGTTTCACGGTGGGCCGTGTATAGGGCATGCATTGGCTCATTGTGTTCCACGCGTACGGGAAACAAAGTGTTCAAATATATCCGGCATCGGGTTTTAAAATGGGTTTGGGTTTAGGTAGATTTGGTTCACAGTGCACCAAGTTACTGCCACCTTGGTTCACCAATCTTATTTCGGTGCACCCCATCCATCCATCTTAGCCTATCAGCGAAATTCAGCTCATTAGGCTGACTTGTGGGCCCTGGCTGTAAGGTTTGAGTTATGTGTACCCAATTTGCACCCGAAGCACTCAGGTTAAATACTAGGGGTACTCAATGCCACATGGCACCAATCAGAAACCTTTATTTTGTAATTTTAATATCTTTCCAACCATTTTGAATTAGGAAATGTGCTTTATATCAAAATTCATGATTATTTGAGTGAAATTTAATCATGTATTTTGTTCAACAAATTTCATCTCCTATTTTGTCGCATTGTGCCGAATTAAAGTATGGTTAAACCTTTAATTGACCAATTCATGTAGTTAAGTGGCATCTTCGTCCAAGTAACTATGATTCTGACTTTTTAGGGTCAAACACACATCATCCGCAAACAGATGGCCAATCCGAGCGCACGATACAAACGTTGGAAGATATGCTTCGATCCTGTGCCCTAAGTTTCCGAGGCTCTGGATCGATCACTTGTACTTGGTAGAGTTTGCATACAATAATAGCTACCATTCGAGTATCGGAATGTCACCACAAGAGGCACTTACGGGACAGCAGTGTCGCACTCCGTTATGGTGGGGACCCGCAAGTAAGTACTCACCTACCGGACCCCAGATGATACAAGAAGTGGCTGAAAAGACAAAGGTTGTTTTGAGTCAGCTTAAATCAGCTCAAGAGCGACAAAAGAAATACGCCGATGTTCATCGAAGACAGTTGGAATTTCAAGGAGGAGATCACGTGTGGCTTCGAGTTTCTCCCGTTAGAGGCGTGCATCGATTTGGTGTTTCGGGTAAGTTGAGAGCCCGGTATATTGGACCATTTCAGATCACGCAACGAGTTGGACCTGTGGCATATGAGCTCTCATTACCTCCCGCGTTGGACCGAGTTCATCCGGTATTTCACGTGTCACAATTATGCCGATATGTGCGAGATCCATCTCATTGTATTGATCACTCCGACTTGCACGTCCGAGATGACTTATCCTATCAAGAAGAGCCGATGCGAATAGTGGACAGAAAAGAACAACGACTTCGAAACAGAGTGATCAAGCTTGTTCTCATACAATGGGGACGTCATTCGGAGAAAGAAGCGACATGGGATCCTGAGGCAAGTATCCGTGAAAAGTATCCAGAGCTATTCGACGATTCAGGTACGAAATTAAGTTCAGAGGACTGAACTTTATTTTAAGGGGGGGGAGAAATGTTACGTCAAGAAATTTTCAACAACAAAAAAATTACAATGTTTAGAACATAATAGAAAATTTTCTTGATGAACTAGGAGTTGAAAATTAAAACAATTATGATATTAGTCTGAAATTTCGAAACAGTCCGACTTAATCGAATCTGGAAATCTATATCTTATAAACAAAAGAATTAAATTAACTCACATGTATATATAATTATATACATGAACTCTACTTTTATTAATAACAAACAAAGGGAGAGTCTATTTAGCAAATTTCCAAAAATTATACAAGCCCTCTCTCTCTTTTCCCTTCGTTTCCCCACTATGGTCCGACCCCCTCCTTGTTTGTGTCCGCCAAAAGAAAGAGAAGGAGAGAGGAGTCTCTTCTCCTTCAAAAATCCACCAAAGAACTTGAGAAATTGAAGAAAGAACTGGAAATGGTGGATCATCTCTCTCTCTAGTGCTCCATTGGTATTTCCTCCCTCTCATCTCTTCTAAAAATCTGGAATTTTTCTCCATTGTTAGGGTTTTGCCCTAAATCCGAAATTTGTGTATAAATTGTGAGTAATCCATCCCCATTAAACTCCTATGTTGTTCATTGACAATTTTTTTCCCAATTTGTGCTAAATCTCGATTTTGATCTAGGGTTTGGGTAATTGGAAGAATTGATTAGTGAACCGACTTATTGCGGGGCGCAATAAGATCTCTTGCGGGCCGCAATGAGTGGAGACAGTGAATTTGTCGCGTAGAAAAAGAAAACTGTAGAGGTCATTGCGGGCCACAATGAATGTGCAGGAAAACTGTAGAGGTCATTACGGGCCTCAATGAATGTGCAGGAAAGAAACTCTGACTTGTTTTGTTTCGGTCGGCAATGAGTTTTATTTCGGGCAGCAACAACATTGACAGTTGCTCCAATCTTCGTGCTGACTTGCTACAAATCACCCGTTTTGCTCCGTTAAGCTCCAAACACTTGATTACCTGTAAAATAAACATAGCTAGGGCAATAACTTCAACTCTCGGACATTTCTAACCTAATCAAACCTAATATAGGTGTAAGCTCGGTTGAGCGGAAATTCGAGGGACCTTTCGAGACGTCCAAACCATAAGTGCGAAATACGTTCTTCATAATCAGGTGCGGGGTTCTTGGACTTATTTGATGTTTCATTTTCAGAAATTAAATTCTTATTTTTTGATTGTCATGTCGTATATTGATTGATTGTATGATTTGAATTGTGTGAATCATGTGCATAAACCAATCTGGTTAAAACTGAATTGTTGTGAAAAGGTAGATTTGCATATTCGTATGGTTGTCGATTGATGTGTTCTTTTTATTATTCTATATGTGGAATGAATCTGCCATGCTGACCCATAGAGCTAGCTGGATAAGGTGACGGTGACCTATCCGTTGACCTATTTTTGAATTTGCCAGGCTGACCCATAGAGGTAGCTAGATAAGGTGACGGTGACCTATCCATTGACCTGTTTCTGAATTTGCCAGGCTGACCCGTAGAGGTAGCTGGATAAGGTGACGGTGACCTATCCGTTGACCTGTTTATGAATTGTTGCAAGGCTTTGAGCTGATTTTGATCCTATGTCAAGGTTGAGTCGCAGGCTGACCTTGATTCCGTGTGAATGCATTTGTAAAGTGGAGCTGCATAGCTAACTTAGAACCAGACTTTAGTAAATGGTTAAGCCAAAGCACTACAGATGGGTGTCAGATAAAGGGTCCAGCTCGGTGGAACATCTGTAGGCGTCAGCAACCCTACAGATGAGGGTTTGATAAAGGGTCCAGCTCGAGAGAACATCTGTAGGTGCTACCAGTCGTAATAAAATGAGTTAAGCCAAATATGTGTTGTTTGAACTTCATCTTGAAAAATTCCGTAAGTTGTGTTTCACTTGATTATTGTTGTCGAGCATAAGCATTCATTTATATACTAATATAGAACTGCTAGTATACTTTTGTATGGGTTTCATTTTTGGACATGGATTCTGATTGCAAGTCCAATAACCTGATTGTGGCAAATTCGCACTGAGAAATTATTTCTCACCCCCACCCTTTGGGTTCTTTTTACAGGTTGAGATACGACTGATTCTGGAGAGGCACACGAGTAGTAGGCCTTTGGTATATGTCCCCATATTACCTTAGTGGTTGTTTTGTTATTTGACTAGAGATGTATATATATTTTTGTTGGATAGTTCTCTAGGTCATACCCTATGGTCGGTATCCGTATGAGATACGTTTTGTATATGCCACTATTACCAGATGTTGGGTACTTGGATTGTTATATATATAAACTTGTTTTATTCTTTTATTGTGCTATGATGAGTTATATCGTAATTGTCTTGTAAGCATACATGGTGTTGTATGCTTACGGCGGGGCTCTGTCACTACTAATGGCTGCGGGGTGTGACACTATTATCCAATCATCCTTATTAGTATGAAAATTATTAGAGACAAAACAGTTTTTACCTTCCAAACGTTCCTTGTTCTCAATAGGCGGTAAAATGGAATATTTAACCGCTGAAACTGAGGCAGCAGTGGCTTGGTTCGGTCCAGTCATGCCCAACTCATTTGGGACCAGCTGCCCAGCAAGACCACCCAGTCCAGCAGCCAGACTACCCGACCCAGCAGTAGCACCTTGCACAGCAGGGGCTGCAGACAAATCTGCTGCAGCCATTTGCGCCTCACCCCTGTATTGTTGCCAATCTCCCTGCTTCTTTTTCCTTTTATCTTTCCAACCCGGTGGGTAGCCAATCAATTTGAAACATTTATCCTTGGTATGCCTTGGGTTATGACAATAAGTACAACCTTCAACAGGACCTGGTTTTGGTTTGAAGTCAGGTTTGTTTATGGCAAGAGTTTGGTTTCTCACAAACATAACCATAGAATTTTCAGCACCATCCCCTTTGTTTAACATTACTGTTTGGCGGTTTTCTTCTCTACGTACTAAAGCAAAAGCTTGTTCTACTGTGGGAAATGGTTTTAGTTGGAGAACAGTTGCCCGGATAGAATCCAAGCGGTCATCAAGACCATCTAGAAAGGTCAAAACACGATCCTCTTGAACAAGGTAATTATGTTTCTCAATATCAATCGGGGAGGTCATAGGGTTTGGCCTACGTACGTCTAACTCTTTCCATAACCCTTGTAATTGGGTGTAATAAACTTCAACAGAACCCCCTGCTTGTTTGACCCGATTAACTCTCATTTTCAAGTCAAAAAACTGGGTCAAGTCATCTCCATCGAAAAAGGTTGTTCTTACTGAGTCCCAGACTTCTTTGGTCGTAGAGAAAGGAAGAAAATTACCTACTAAGGAGGGATCCATGGATTCGATTATGTAGTCTTTAACCGAAGAGTCTTCCATCTGCCACTTGCGGTATTTGCTATCAGCTGCCGACGGTTTGAAAGTCGACCAATCAATATAGCCGAGTTTATCCTTCATTGACAGTTTCATTTTCAGCATCTGCGACCACAGGTTGAAGTTCTTCCCGTCTAGTTTGATCGTCATGGCTGACATAATCCCATCTGGATGAGAGCTGCTCGGTTTTTGTTGTAATAGTTGTGATAAGGTGGCTGTCAGGTTCTCCAGAAGAAGCACAGATTCGGTTTTTGCTGCTTCCACAGATTTCTCTACCTCCTTCGACATTCTACACAGAAAATAGGGATAGGGAGTAAACAGAATCTGGTTTGGTTACACAGGAAAAAACAAATCTCAGAATCGAAATTTGTGCTCTGATACCATGTCAATTTATGAGGAAAAAGAGTAAACAACACACAACTCCCATGAAACTCCCTTCCCACCCATGTTTTATTGATAGGAAAAACTGTACTACAAGAATTCTGTGTTACAATTTCTGTATTTTCGGCCTCCTCAAATAGAGAGATAATCACTGAAATAAAGGAAAGCAAATCACCCCAGAATTCATTCTATTATTACATATATCTTTCCTTCTATCTTTAGACACATAATAAGGCAACAAATAAACCAGCTATGAGAATCCAGATTGCTTCTGTTGCTGCCTCCAGCTTGCTGCTTCCATAATTGGCTCGCGTCAATAGGAGCTTTGGTAACTTTGATAGGTCAATGGATGGTGCAGGTCCATTTAGTTTGAAGCTCCATCCAAGGATGTAATGAGAGCTATTCAAAGGGCCAGTGGAAGAAGAAAAACCAACGTACATAGAATCTTTCAAAACTGTTGAGAGATTGAATTTATAAGAGAGTAGAGGTTTTGTTGGCTTAGACTTTCCAATGGGAGATAAGGCAACAGTAATTTTTGTCTCTTGGCTTTCGTATTCAACCCATAGTTGCATTGCTTTACCACTGATAAGGCTCAAATTTTGAAAAGCACCTGAATCGTCGGCATAATAGCGGGCATAAGCAGATTGGCTTGACTTCAAACTATTTATATCAATGCCAACATGGTTATTGTTTATATCGTTGAAATCAGGGTTATATACAGTGTCAAGCTCAACGGCAAAAATATGATTAGTGGGATTGCCATTGTTTTGATCATTGAAGAGGCCCAAGTATTGTCCTGGCATGGCGGCGGAGAGATTCTTCGAGGGGGAGATGAAGAAGGCCATCCCATCGTTGCTGAGGCCAAGGTCGTCCGAAGTAATTGCAAATACAAATGTGGTTGAGAAGGAAGAGGTGGTCCTGCCGAAGCGAATTGAAGAGGGGTAGAAGGCATGACCTTTTATTTCAGCCGTGTCGTTTGTTAACCTCAAAAGGCCATTTGACTCGATGTAAGCTTCACCGTCCAGGGTTAAATTTGCGCCGGATAATCCATTGAATGTAAATTCCACTTCTTGGCTGAATGAGAATGTGATTTTTAAGAGGAGAAAAGCCAAAACAAAGTTTTTAATCATGGGCATGGCTAAAGAAATAAATTATTTGCTTAGAAGATGAGAAGCTCACTTCAGCGTATTTCTTAATTTGCCAGCAAGTTGTTGTGGATTTGAGAATATAAAGTGAGCGGATATTATTTATTCTGAGCGGATAAAGCACCAAGCAGAAGCGTCTACTTGTACAATTTCTGGTCAAGTAATTGTGCTTGTGTAAATATTAATATTGACACTAAAATATGCATATGACTAATCTTTATAATATTCATGAATTTTTTGACATATGTTCTTTGGCTCAATTAAAATTTGACTTGGAAGTAGGGTTAGAGATAACAAAGGGACACTGATTTTGAGACGGTGAGTTGTAAATAATTTAATGAATTAATGGCCAATTATTGAGTGAGATTATGATACGTTATATGTAATGTGCAGATTGGTTTGTGCTATGGATCCATATATCTGTTTTTAAATTTCAAACAGTTAATGTGAATTGCTTAATGTGATCTTCATGTGAAAATTTATTTGGATATCAAATTTTATATTTTTTTACTATTTTTTAGATAGATAGAAAATTACTTTCGCATTGTTCAAATTTAGATAAGGTAATTTTTTATGATTTTCAAAAATATAAAATTTTGTCTCCAAGTACATTATTTCTGACTAGTTCAATGTTTCTCCTCCACAGAAAAAACGAGTGGTTTTACAAATAAATTAAAGAAATTTCCGAATGCTAATTGTTGAATTATTTCAGTTTTTTTGCTAAGGTTATATACGAACCAATCAAAGTCGTTGAAGAGTCAAAATATCTAGATTTTTTAGCTAAGGTCGCTTTTTAGTACTTAATTTGACTAAGACTAGCGAAAGATTAAAGAGGCAATTGAACAGGCCGGGCCACGTGATCACTCTAATTGAACAGGTCGCTTTTTGGTTGACACTTGACCTGCTGCTTGAGTGATTCCAAATCTGTCACAGATTTTTTTATTTTTATTTTACTGATGTCTCTGTTACCTGACACACTGAGGAAAGGACGCACAACACATGATTTCAATAGGCCTGCCGCATGCTTGAAATGACTAAGACTATAGAATGACTTAACAGGGCCACGTGAACGCTCTAACCTCAACTTTTAGTTGACTTGACCTGCTGCATGCTTGAAATTTTTTTTGTACTGATGTCTGTTACATGACACCGAGGAAAGGACGCACAAAACTTGATTTGAATGTATAGACCTGTTGTATGTTCTTATACAATCCACCGTGGGCTACCATAATTAATTCCTTAAGGCTTTGTTCTGATGTCACGGGATTACACCGGATGGGATTTGACGGGAATTAGAATCTACTTTTAAAAATGTAGGAAACCATGGGTACAGATATGCACGGGTATAATTATGGAAATGTGCTAAAATGAGAGTTTGGTTATAACATGGGATTAATTGTGGGAAATCCTACTTTTCTTTCTAAAATATTTGATATTATACAATTTTTTTTATTAATAAAATTATCTATAATTCAAATAAATAAATAGATTGAATAATAACATAACATTACTTATTAATTATTATTTTTTATAATTAAATGAGAAGTGTTTAATATTTTTTTACATATCGAAAAAGTTCAAACTTTAATTAATATTTAGCATGTTTAATATTTAGCATATTATCTTCTGTTGGGTCATGGAGCGAAATCCACTACTACAGAAAAAGAGATTGCAGACGACCATAACTGGAGGAGCTACACGGATTTCCTGCCGTGTACGAGTTGAGGGTGTATAGGTACCCTCTATCGACACGGATATTTACCCGTGTAAATCTAACGCTTTCTACACGGATTACCAAATAAACAGCCGTGTCCATACACCTGCCTGTGGCGCTCTCCATATAACCGAGCAAGACGGATATTACGTAAACGACCGTGTACGACTACTCTTCATACACAGACATTGCAACTAAACGACCGTGTAGGTTACTTTAGCTACACGGACGTTTATTTGCATATCCGTGTCGCTCTCTTACCAAATCAATAAAAAATAAAATAATCCTTGTATCTCCGAACTCGTTCTACACGGACTTTGGTCAAAACAACCGTGTCAAATTACTCTCTCTATACGGACGTTTAATTTCATCGGTGTGCTGTCTTAACTATCGTACACGGACAAAACTAAAATAATCTGTGTAGCTCTCTGAAACGATCTACACGGGCTTTGGTTAAACAACCGTGTCAAATTACTATTTTCTACATGGAAGTTTAATTTCATATCCGTGAAGTTTTCTTAACTACCATACACAGACTGTATAAAAGAATCCGTGTAGCTCTCTATACTCGTTCTACACGGACGTTTGTTTAACAACCGTGTCGAATTACTTTTTTCTACACGGACGTTTAGTTTCATATCCGTGAAGTTCTCTTAACTAACATACACGGACTATATAAAAGCATCCGTGTAGCTCTCTGTACTCGTCTACACGGACTTTTGTTTAACATCCGTGTAGAAGTTTTGCTTTTGACACGGACTTCTAATTTCATATCCGTGTAGGTATCTTAACTATCATACACGGACAAATATAAAATAATATATGCTCACTGAACTCGTTCTACACGGGCTTTCGTTAAATATCCGTGTAGAATTGTCCCATTTTTTTTTCTTGATTTTTTTCATTTCTGGGCTAGCCTCCAGTTTAATTTGGTAGCCAGTTTTCCTACAAAATTCATATACCATTCTGTTTTGCTAGCCAGTTTTCAGATAATTTGACATTAAATTATGCTTGCTAAATTCATATATACACTAAATTGTTATACAAAATTATACAAATCCATGTTCAGCATTACAAAATTCAGATAGAAACCATCTTGCCCAGATACATCTTACTTCGTCGATCTGCTCCTTGGAGTACTCATCTTGCTTTGATGGTTGCTACAATTATAATTTGGTATTAGTTAGTAACAAGAAAAGGTAGATGCAAGACAGTCGCAAATATCAATTGCTAATTTAATGAAATGAGAATTATAAGTAAGCATAATATGAAAATATCAATTGCTATTATATAGGCACAATTAATATGAATTACATACCACATATGGAAATTGGAATTGCATTCTTTCGACAAAGTCAAACATGGAAATCATCATGTAATATCCACATTCCCAAGTCTCCACCTGTTGCGGGCCCTACAATTAGCGGCCTATGTTAGAATGACAATAATTTTTTGAACAAACTATGAAATTATAGAATTGTGTTGTGCTCACCGGCCACCACCTCCAAATCAACTTATCTTTTAATTTCTTGTCCGTGCTGTGCAATCCTCCTTTTTTAACGTATGCAGCAAAAGCCCTTACAAAATAGAGTGACTCTAATTAGCAATTCCACAATTTGTTATAATTGAGAAAAAATCAAACATAGCGAAAGATTATTGCTTACCTTTTCACATACTCGTAGATTGCTTTGCACTTGCCAAATGCAATCTTTTCTGTGGGCTGTGAAGAATCCACGACGTAAACCGCATTCATGCAAGGCACAATGATGAGCAAACACCAGTGTCCACTGTGGGAGGAGAAGAATTATAGGATCTTAGCATACAATACCCAGATATTTTGGCATATATAATAGTGACACACGTGTTTGCTTGACTTGATGGTGTGATTTCAATAATTTATATATTTAATCACAATGTTAGAAGTAACCTCTGGTGGTATGGCAAGAGAATAAATCTCTTCTTCTCCTTAGTAGCACGGAGCATTGCGCCACATAGGTACTGCATAGACTCCTTCGGAGAATTTTTCACGCTTGTCGCATTAAGTCTGCTGGGGTCCAGAAAAGCACACAAGTTCTTCTGTTTGCCCATGCATTGACAGTTTCGGATTAGCATCCTGAAAAATTATCATATTACATTAGAATATATTCTTCAGTGCTATACACATGATATAAACAATTTTTGGTCACTAACATGAGGAAAATGGTGATGTGGCCCACGTCGAGCCATTTATCGGACCCCGAGGCATGTAGAAAGTCCTTGAAGTCGTTGAACGACAACATTATAGTCGAGCCATCGTGTAGAAATATCCCCGGAGGGACATGTATGAGGATATCCGTCATGTCCTCGGGTGCCGCCATCAAGTGGTCGTGGAGATCCTGCAAATCCTTTTATGGGAGGAGCTTGTATTCTTCCTCGGTGAGCAGACGAGGTGGAGGTCCTGCTAGTTGGACAGGAGGGTCAGGTCCTGCTGTTTGGGCAGGAGGGTCATGGCCTGTAGGGTTTCGATCAAGTTCAATATTATCAAAATTTTTGACATTCACATCATCATCGCTGAAATCAAGTTCGAAATTATCCAAAATTTCTACATTCTCATCGCTCTCTTCACAACGATTAGAATTCTTATTGGTACAATTACTTTTCCCAAATTTCTCACCATGCATGAACCAACATGTATATCTTTTCTTAAATCCACGACAAATCAAAAGAGCTCTAATTTCTTCGGAGTCCCCAAATCTTAAAACATTTTTACAATCTCTACAAGGACACAAAATGTCGGCTTCCTTCATCTTCACTCTATACCTCTCAACGAATTTTATGAACTCATCAACGTGACCCAAATATTCTTTATTAAAACATGTATATCTTCATATTACCTCTATAAACCCTAGCTACTGGCACCAAAAGCAAAGAGCGATCGTTGCTCACCTGAATGTGACATGGTTCTACAAAAAACAACATTATTAGAAACAAGCACAATTATACATGCATTAGTAAAATGATCACTAAAATAACAATTATACATGCGTCACTGTATTATACATGCATTAGTTGATTATACATGCATTACTCTATTATTAGAAACAAGCACAATTATACATGCATCAGTCTATTATACATGCATTACTAAACAAGCACAATTATCAAGCTAATCATCACTGAAATAACAATTATACATGCATTGCTCTATTATTAGAAACAAGCACAATTATACATGCATCACTCTATTTAATATACTAATTATTTACATTATCTCAACAAATCAAGCATGCATGCATTAATTACTAATTGACCTAAATAAGCAATAATAATTAACAGAAAATTAGAGAAATATATACACGACTAACCTTAGCAAGATAGAGAGGAGAAATACAAATTAACTTCAAAGATCTCAGATCAGGCCTCCTTGTGCGCAGAAATCAGACCAATTCGTATACAGTGAGAGAGAGTATTAATTGATCAAAACGGCGCTGGAAGGAGAAGGCCTTTTATATAATCAAAACCCTACAATAACCTTTCTCCACTGATTATTATGTAAATAGCCGTGTACTCTGTCAATGCTTTCTACACTATTATTTAAACAATGTGCAGTGTACAATTCCTACCTTTCTACATGGCTCTTTATTAAACGTCCGTGTAGCTCTCTCAAGCTTTCTACACTATTATTTAAACAAACATTAGTGTACAGTTCGCATCTTTCTACACTGTTCTCACCATAAATATCTGTGTAGCTCTCTCATGGCTATCTACACTATTAGTTAAACAATAATCCGTGTACAATTCCTGATAAATGTCCGTGTAGCTTTCTTCAGGCTATCTACACTGATTCTTTAATAAATATCCGTGGCGAGATCCCACAGATATTTCAGGCTTCCAAAAAATTACAATTTCTGCACGGTTTTTATATAAAATTGTCAAATCCGTGTACAATGTGCAGTGTACAATGACCATTTATGTAGTAGTGATCCAAGTTCATATAGCACACTGGTAATCTATGGTACATCTCATATCTTCTCCCTTTTCAGTGTGTATCTCTACAAATTTGTACAGCATGCGGCTCTAATCATGAAAAATACTACAATTCAACGGAACCGAAAAATTTCAGTTTAAATGGATCGGTTTTTCGGTTTAAATGGATCGATTCGGTTGAATTTTTGAATTATTTCAGTTTAAATGAATCGGTTTGGTTTAGACTTTTCAAAACTGACTAAACCGAACCGATCGAATTATAATGGTTCATGTATGGTTTATATTTTGTGTATGAAAATGTACATTTTTCATTAATCATGGTACCAATATGTTTACATAGGTTGGAATCGAACAAACCGAAATTTTCTTCAGTTTATTCTGTTCGGTTTTATTTTTTAAAGCAAAAAAAAGTTTGATTTAACTATTTTACTTCGATATCAACCGAACCGACCATTTGAACACCCCTAACTACATTGCAACCCAAACAAAACTACAATCCAACATTAAAAAAAAAATACAAGTAATCGGTCGGCGTGAATCGGTATGGTGGTTGGCTGGTCCTTGAAGTAAAAGTGCTATTACCGGCATCCTTCTATTCGATGTCGGGGTACGTCGCCGTTGGCAATGTCGCCAATAAGGCATCCGTTGTTGTGGTCGCAAAGTCATGGCTCTGTAACCCGCCAGACTCATGGTCGTGGGCCCTAGGAGGATACGATGCTGGATGCAATGATGGATACATCGTGGAATAGCTCGGCTGATCTGCATCCTCATCTGGTGCAAAATCCTCCAAACTGAATGATGGATCCTCAGTCATCTGTTGCGTAACCTACATACAAATAATATTAGTTTTGGTACTGAATAACTACTAACTTGAAAAATAAAAAAGAATAGTAACCACACTAACCTTGTAAACACGACAACCACTCATGGTACGACCAGTGACCATTATGCTCATTAGGGGGCTGTGGCATGTTACCGGCAGTGATGTGAGTCTCCGAGCTCTCGTCGGACTTAAATCTCACGCTAGTGAGGATTCTCGTTGCCGGACCTCAGCATATCTACCAGTCAGCCCCCTAAACCGTTATCCTCCATGGTACCAGCGTCATGCCTGAGCATGCAGCAACCTATTCTCCGCCATCCCTTTCTCGCCATCAGCCAGATGGCATGGGCACATGCCCTCATAGACCGCAACACCTGCAAATAAAAAATAAATATGGACTAAAATTAATAAACATTCAAGTTATAAAAAACATATGTTCAGTTTTAGGTATTTTACCGCGCGAGTCATTCCTGGACTAGCGGATAAGTAACCCCTTTTGTTCTGCTCATCGTCTTCGCATGGTATCCTCTGGTGAAGAGTCTCACCATATTTTCCTTGGAGGTAGATAGAGTGCATGCACACCCGCTCGAGCCACATTCAATATCCCAACAAGTCGGAGGAGCGAAAAGGCTCAGAGTCTCGCACTTTGCGGTAATTCTTGAAAGTGCACACTCCAGTTGGTACCCTGCATATCAATAATAACATATTTGTTACGTATCAAATTAAACCATAATAAAATGTGAAGTAATTGAGTAGTAGGACTAACTTGTGTAAATCTAACTTATTAGCTGATTCGACCGGAGTCAGCTAATAAGTCCAAACTGACATAGGATCTGATATGGCAAACTGATACAATTTTCTAAAAAATATAACATTTATTTTATAAAAAACTAGTATTTAACATAGAAGGCAAAATCGGCCGTTCCGGAGCGGGATCGGACGTTACCGATCTGATTTCAGACCGATTTACGCGGTTATTGGAGATTTCGTTAAATTTCGGCCTTTCCGGCCCCATTCCGGAATAATTTCGGCCGTTCCAGCTTCATTTCAGTCAAATTTCATCCGTTTCGGACTGAAATAGACTGATTCCATCGAAACGGCCGAAACACGAATTAACCCAACTCAGAAAAAAAATTTTGGTGCTCGCTGGGATTCGAACTTGCGCACTCGAGCACAGGGACCGAACGCAACTCCACCACACCACAGCATCTTTATTGTTTAAAACTATAACTCAATTTTATATATCTTTAGTTTGTACCTCCATAAGTTGAAAGGGCAGGTCACGGATTAAATTGTGGCTTCTGTAATAATTGAAAGGGGGATTCAATCATTCAATTTTTTTCTATTTTTTTAGTGTAAAACAATCTTCTATCAAAAAAGTCCGATTTTCCGATCCAATTTGTCCGATCCCGACCGATTTTTCCGATCCGGATCGGGATCGCTCGGTGCCGATCCCGATCCCGATACCGATTTTTCCTTCTATGGTATTTAAACCTTTAGGATCGATCGATGGTGCCATTTATATTGGCCTAGCTATATATTTACAATCATCAATTTATATAGCGACCAAAAATCAAATAAATGGAAAACTAATGCTGGACCAGTTACATTTTTCTCCCAACCCATACTGCTACCAGATTTTGACTAATTAAGGGTTTGAACTCCGAAGCAACATCAGTACAAATACTACATGAGTACATGAAGTCCTTATTCAATACAGATCAGTACCCAATTCTTCAAATCAGTAAGTGGACTGACAAATGCAACCTTTGTATTTCTTCTCGAGTATCTCCCATGCCTCCTTTGATGTTGTCTTACCGGCAATCTTCTCAAAACCAGATTTATCAACTGCTTGAAAAATGAGGTAAAGTGCGGTTTTATCTCTCATACGGGTTTCTTTGAGCGCCTTCAGTTGATTTTCCGTATTATGGCTGTTGCCACCGGCTCTTCATAGCTGACTTCAACTACTTCCCACGCATCTTGAGCACCGAGCAAGGCCTTCATTTGTATACTCCAATTATCGTAGTTGTTCTTTATAAGTTGCGGCAACAAAACTTGTCCCAATGATTTCACCGCAGAGCTTGCCATGGTTCTAATACCAATTTGTTAGTATTTGATATGAACTTAATATATTTAGTAGTGGAACAAAGAACATTTTATAACAGAAATTTAACTTCAACTATCAATATTCTCTTACCCTCTTATATTGAAAAGACTCCTTACATATTATATCGACCCAAATAAATTTCTACACACTCTACTATCACTAAATAACATTTAATCCTCTCATAAAACTCCTCTATTTCCTAGATACATTTTTTCATCTTTCAAGACATCCTAGAAGACTACAACATGACTACTAGATAATACCAACATTAAGTAATACATTCAGGAAAATTCCAGAGAGTTCCAATATTAATTATTACAATAGACTAATAATTAAGATTCCAATTCCCAACAATTACATCCGATTACACAATATTATCAGTAAAATAAAAATTAGAAAACAAAGAGTCTGTTATATCATCTACCACCAGATAAACCAGAGAAAGATGTCGTTGTAGAGGGACGTGACATAACATACGAATCAAATTCTTCATTCTGAAGCATTGTAAGCTTGCTAAAGTTCATATATATTTGTGATAAGTCTGGTAGGGGTATTTCGCCTTCCAAATATTGCACAGCTTGTCGCATGCTCGGCCTGGCACTGTTGAATATTGATCCAAAATTGATAACACTAAAATTAGAAACAGTGGAGAATGTGTGCTGCAGGTGTGTTTGTATTAGAAGTTCTATAATTAGTGTAGTTAGTGGAGAAAGTGGTTTCCTTATTTACACTAGGCAGAAATAGCATGTAGTTGAGTTAGTGGAGTCCTTATTTAGATTAATGTTTAACTATAAATTAAGATGTACTTTGTATCCGAAATATATACAATAGAAGAGTTTATTTCAGCAGCAAATATTCTCTTGTCTCTGTTTTTTGTATCTTTATCCATCTGAAATTCCCAACAAATTGGTATCAGAGCCAAGTTTCCATTTCCAAAAGGCCAAGCCAAGAGAGCAACTCAAGTGCTTGAGTTGGTTCATGCGGATTTGTGTGGTCCAATGCAAACCGAATCTCTTGGAGGCAGCAAATATTTTCTTCTTTTCACAGATGATTATAGTAGAATGAGTTGGGTGTATTTCCTACATAGCAAAGGAGATGCATTCAATAGTTTCAAGGTGTTTAAAGCATTTGTAGAGAAACAATCAGAGAAAAGGCTGAAGGTGTTAAGAACTGACCGGGGTGGTGAGTTTCTATCAAAAGAGTTCATAAATTTCTGTGAAAGTGAAGGGATACATCGTGAGTTAACCACTCCATACACACCCGAGCAAAACGGGGTTGCTGAGAGAAAGAATAGAACTGTGGTAGAGATGGGAAGAAGTATGTTAAAATGCAAGAAGTTACCAAATAAATTCTGGGCTGAAGCAGTGGCAACTGCTGTGTATATTTTGAATGTTTCACCCACAAAAGCTGTTATGAATAAAACCCCATTTGAGGCATGGTTTGAGAGGAAACCTGAAGTAAGTCATTTAAGGGTATTTGGGAGTATAGCCTATGCACTAATCAATCCACAAAAGAGAACAAAGCTTGATGAAAAATCTGAAAAATGCATTTTCATCGGGTATTGTACACAATCCAAAGGGTATCGGCTATACAATCCAGAAAATGGTAAAATTGTTGTGAGTAGAAATGTATTATTCGATGAAGAAGCAAGTTGGCAGTGGGAGAGTGTTGTACAACAAACCCAGGTTGAAGAATCAACAGAAGAAAATGAAGAGATAGTGGCACAAGATCAACCACATGAACAACCACCTAGCAGCAGCTCTAGCAGTCCGGTTGAAGATTCAATTCCTGAGATGCAATCAAGGAAGTTCAAAACATTGCAAGAGCTGTATGAAACAACCCAGGTACTCCTTGTTGCAGATCCCACAACTTATGAAGAAGCCTCGAAAAAACAAGAGTGGCGCAATGCAATGCAAGAAGAAATGCAATCGATTGAGAAAAACAGAACTTGGCAATTGGTGAAACGTCCTCAAGGTAAAAATATTATTGGTTTAAAATGGGTTTTCAAAACTAAATTCGGTGCAGATGGAAGTGTTCAAAAGCTCAAAGCTAGACTTGTGGCAAAGGGTTATGCACAAGAATATGGAATAGATTATGAAGAAACATTTTCACCGGTTGCAAGGTTTGAAACTGTGAGAATGGTGTTAGCTTTGGCTGCTCAATTAAAAAGAGATGTGTTTCAATTTGATGTAAAATCTGCTTTTCTTAATGGTGAATTAGTAGAGGAGGTTTATGTTGAGCAACCAAGAGGATTTGAGGTGAAGGGCAAAGAAGATTGCGTGTATAAACTCTCAAAGGCATTGTATGGTTTGAAACAAGCACCAAGGGCTTGGTATAGCAAGATCGATGCATATTTCATAAATTCTGGATTTGAGAGAAGTAAAAGTGAACCTAATCTGTATGTTAAGAAGAATGGAAAGGAGGAAGTGTTGATTGTATGCTTGTATGTAGATGATATGATCTATACGGGCACAAGTGAGAAATTGCTAACTGAATTTCAAGCAAACATGAAAAAAGAGTTTGAGATGACAGATCTAGGTTTACTGCATTATTTTCTCGGGTTAGAAGTAGAGCAAGAGCATGGTAGTATCTTTGTATCACAAAGGAAGTATGCAGTGGACTTGTTAAAGAAATTTGGCATGCATAGTTGCAAGGCAGCAGCTACACCGATGAACAATAATGAAAAGCTTGTAAAAGATGATGGCACAGGGCCATGTGATGAAACCAAGTTTAGGAGTTTAGTTGGAGGCTTGATTTATTTAACCCACACAAGACCAGATATAAGTTTTGCAGTAGGGGTGATATCTAGGCATATGCACAATCCAACTAAACACCATTTTGGAGCAGCAAAAAGAATTTTGAAGTATATCTCGGGTACCACTGATTATGGGCTGTGGTATTACAATGCAAAGTTCTTTGATTTAATTGGTTATAGTGATAGTGACTGGGCAGGTTGTTCTGAAGATAGAAGAAGCACATCTGGATATATTTTCTCCCTTGGATCAAGTGCTATAAGTTGGAGCTCAAAGAAACAAGCAACAGTGGCTCTTTCATCGTCAGAAGCAGAGTACATCGCAGTTAACTCAGCAGCTTGTCAAGCAGTGTGGCTTAGGCGAATTTTAGAAGATGTTGGACAGGTGCAGCAGCAGCCAACACCGATCTATTGTGACAATCAATCAGCCATTTCCATGACGAAGAATCCTGTGTTCCATGGAAGGTCAAAGCACATCGACATTCGCCTACATTTCATCAGAGATCTAGTTGCAGAGAAGATCGTTGAGCTGAAATTTGTCAATTCAGAAAATCAGAAGGCAGATGTTCTAACCAAGGCATTATCACTAGGCAAGTTCGAGAGCATGAGGAAGAAGCTTGGTGTAGTCAATTTTGCATCAAGGGGGAGTGTTGAATATTGATCCAAAATTGATAACACTAAAATTAGAAACAGTGGAGAATGTGTGCTGCAGGTGTGTTTGTATTAGAAGTTCTATAATTAGTGTAGTTAGTGGAGAAAGTGGTTTCCTTATTTACACTAGGCAGAAATAGCATGTAGTTGAGTTAGTGGAGTCCTTATTTAGATTAATGTTTAACTATAAATTAAGATGTACTTTGTATCCGAAATATATACAATAGAAGAGTTTATTTCAGCAGCAAATATTCTCTTGTCTCTGTTTTTTGTATCTTTATCCATCTGAAATTCCCAACAGGCACTAGGTAGTGGATGTGAGCAAAGCAAACCTAGTTTTAGCACCATATCTAACTCCTCTCCTGTATAACATTCGCCTAATCTCGGATCCACAATATCGGCGAATGATCCGAATTTCCAGTTTTGTAACACCCAATTGACTAGCATCTTTCGCTCCCCTTGTGCACCGAGGTGCACTGGTCTCTTACTGCAAACAACCTCTAACAGGAATGCACCAAAGGCAAACACATCCGTAAGAGGTGTTGCCTTACCAGTTCTCGCAAGCTCTGGGGCAATATAACCCGTTGTACCTACCACATGGGTACTTTGAGGGTCGGTACCACGATCATATAGTCTTGCAAGGCCAAAGTCACCTAATCTAGCATTTAAATCACAGTCTAATAAAACATTGCTTGCCTTAATGTCTCGGTGGATGACGACTTGCTCCCAATCCTCGTGGAGGTATAAAAGACCTGATGCTACTCCTTTGATAATTTTGAATCTTTGGATCCAATTAAGGGTCGGGTTTTCTAGACCATACAAATACTTGTCAAGACTTCCATTTGGCATGTAATCATATACCAAAAGGAGCTCCCCTTTACTCCGGCAATAACCCAATAATTGAGCAAGGTTTCTATGCCGGAGCTGGCCAATACTCACAACCTCTGCAATAAATTCCTTCATACCTTGGTTGGATTCGTGTGCAAATCTCTTGACTGCAACTTCCAATTTGGACACAGGTAAAACCCCCCTGTAAACCCTCCCAAATCCACCCCTTCCAAGCAACTCTTTTTCCATAAACCCATTGGTTGCTCGGTACAAATCTTTGTATGAGAAGCGATGTGGACCAAACTCAACTTCCCAATCTTCAAATACTTCTGTGTACTTAAACTTCTTCTTAACATAGAGGAAAAGGAAAGCGACTAAAATAAGAATAAAGGTTGCTAAAGCGAAAGGCATGACTATGTCTAGGACTTTTGATTGGCCTTTGGGGGTTGTATGTGGGAGCTTTGGTAACTTTGATAGGTCAATGGATGGTGCAGGTCCATTTAGTTTGAAGCTCCATCCAAGGATGTAATGAGAGGTATTCAAAGGGCCAGTGGAAGAAGAAAAACCAACGTACATAGAATCTTTCAAAACTGTTGAGAGATTGAATTTATAAGAGAGTAGAGGTTTTGTTGGCTTAGACTTTCTAATGGGAGATAAGGCAACATTAATTTTTGTCTCTTGGCTCTCGTATTCAACCCATAGTTGCATTGCTTCACCACTGATAAGGCTCAAATTTTGAAAAGCACCGGAATCGTCTGCATAATAGCTGGCAGAAGCAGATTGGTTTGACTTCAAACTATTTATATCAATGCCAACATGGTTATTATTTATATCGTTGAAATCAGAGTTATATACAGTGTCAAGCTCAACGGCAAAAATATGATTAGTGGGATTGCCATTGTTTTGATCATTGAAGAGGCCCAAGTATTGTCCTTGCAAGGCGGCGGAGAGATTCTTCGTGGGGGAGATGAAGAACGCCATCCCATCGCTGCTGAGGCCAAGGTCGTCCGAAGTAATTGCAAATACAAATGTGGTTGAGAAGGAAGAGGTGGTCCTGCCGAAGCGAATTGAAGAGGGGTAGAAGGCATGACCTTTTATTTCAGCCGTGTCGTTTGTTAACCTCAAAAGGCCATTTGACTCGATGTAAGCTTCACCATCCAGGGTTAAATTTGCACCGGAGAATCCATTGAATGTAAATTCCACTTCTTGGCTGAATGAGAATGTTATTTTTAAGAGGAGAAAAGCCAAAGCAAAGTTTTTAATCATGGGCATGGCTAAAGAAACAAATTATTTGCTTAGAAGATGAGAAGCTCACTTTGGCGTATTTCTTAATTTGCCAGCAAGTTGTTGTGGATTTGAGAGTATAAAGTGAGCGGATATTATTTATTCTGAGCGGATAAGGCACCAAGCAGAAGCGTCTACTTGTACAATTCACCAATCTTAGAGCAGTCTCAAAACTGGGGGACAAATTTCTGGTTAAGTACTTGTTCTTGTGTAAATATTAATATTGACACTAAAATATGCATATGACTAATTTTTATAATTTGCTTGAAATTCGTAACCTTGAGTATGTTCTTTGGCTCAATTAAAATTTGACTTAGAAGTAAGGTTAGAGATAACAAATGGACACCCAAAACATTGCAACATTAAACTTTCAACTCTGCAAAAGCACTAATGGCCAATTATTGAGTGAGATTATGATACTTTATAATGTGTAGATTGGTTCGTGCTATGGATCCATATCTCTGCTTTTACGTTCCAAAAAGATTTTTTTGAGAAAAAAATAAGAATCTAGTCCTTATTTATTTTATTGCTAAAAAGTTCCTACGGGAAACCAGGGTACAAGTTGAAAAGTAATACAACGTAGTTGAATTTTAAAAATAGTAAAATAAAAGAAATTGAATGAAATTTATAACCTAAAACTCTTCTTTCAGTGTAAATATTTCCACTGATCTTGCACCTCTATAATCAGATCTTGTAGAGTTTTGATCTGTTCCCTGAAGATTCTTGAACATCTCTCTCGAGCATATAAACATTGCAAGAACAAGTATTTTCCACGGCCTTTTTGTCCCCCTCTTTTTTCACTATCCATCTATGAGCCCCCCACTTCTTACAATTATTCTCCAATCTTGGATCATCAGGCCAAATCTATTAGAAATGACATTGTATAGTTCCAAAGCGAAGTGACATTCGGTAAATAGGTGCATTAGTGATTCACAATGTGATCTACAAATTACCCACATGCATGGTAGGCATGTTCCAACATCTTCTTTGTAGATTTTCTGCTGTTAGAATTTTCTTTTAAGTTTCAAACAGTTAATTTGAATTGTCTAATATGATCTCCATATGAAAATGTACATGAAGACAAAATTTTATATTTTTTTAGAATTTTTTACTATTTGTTAGATAGATAGAATGTTAGTACTTTCGCATGGTTCAAATTTAGATAAGGTAATTTTTTACCTATCTTAAAAAACTATAAAATTTTGTCTCCAAGTACTTTTTTTTTAAGGTCCTCCAAGTACATTTTATTATGGAAATTATATTATGAGATTGTATCGAATATTTGGAATTAAGAAAAAACATAGATAATTGTATCGAATATATTACAGTGACCTACTTAGTACAAAGTATTGTAACCTCACTCAGCAATTATAAATTAAAGAAATTTCCGAATGATAATTGTTTGAAGTTGCAAAAATCAAGATAAACATATGCCAACCAAAATTAAAATAAAAGATTATATACGATCAATCAAAGTCGTTGAAGAGTCAAAATATCTAGATTTTTTTTATAAGGTCGCTTTTTAGTAATTAATTTGACTAAGACTAGATACGCTCTAACCTCCTCAATTTGGTTCACTTGACCTGCTGCTTGAGGGATTCCAAATCTATCACAGATTTTTTTTTGTACTGATGTCTGACTGTTACATGAAGCTTCGAAGTTGTATGTTCTTATACAATCCACCGTCAGTGGCCAGTGGCCTGTAGGATTTGGGCGAATTTTTTATATAAACCATCATAAAAAAAGGAAAATCGGAAACCGAGTTGATTACTTACTTTCTTACAAAAATCGTCAGTACGAAAAATCATTTTTGGTACCTTTTTGTATTCCAAGTTTGAATTTCAGTATGCACTTTTCCTATCCAGTTCTTTCCAATCATCCCAACTGGTCACAAAAAATCAAATGAGGAAAAATCAAAATTCAAATTCGGCATGAGATTTTGATTTCCGAAATTTATTTTCGGTCCCCACCAAATTTGAAATTAATTTAAATTTCATTTTCAGTCCGCACACTCTCTCTCCTCCCACCGAATTTAAACTAGGGAAAAGGAAGGAATAGGCTGAGAAAATCATGAGCATGGCTAAAGAAACAAATTATTTCTTTGCCAGCAAGTTGTTTTGGATTTGTGAGAGATAAGGCACCAAACAGAAGAGCCGTCTCAGAACAAGCATTAGAGTGATTTTATAAAGATAATTAATTCGAGATACAAAGATATTCAACAAACAGATATTAATTATATAGGTTAGAACTAGCTAGGTCCGACATATATATATGTGGAACGTAAGTCTCTGTCTATGTTATATATTTACCCGGCATTAGAGTGATTTTAGATAGATAGAGATCGATGATAGAATAATAGGATCAGATACAAAGATATTCGACAAAGAGATATTATACAGAGTTAGAGCTAGACAGGTCCTATGGAACGTAACTCTCTGCTTTGTACTTGCCTACGGGCTTTAATAAAATATATAGTTTTAATAAAAATTTAGTTAGTTATTTTTAACCAAAAGACAATTACTTTTAGAGTAGATCAAGATGTCTATAAGCTCGCCAAATACTTGAAAAGATTAAATTCAAAGTCTGTTGCGTTGACTTCGAACAATTTTTTTTTTTTGAAATGTGATTCGAACAGTTTTATTTTATTGGTGATACATTTATATGTAAAATTTATAAATTTCAAATTAATTTAGTATAAAGTCAAGCTGTCAAGAATGATATTCATACAATCATTAGACAGATATTCAGAAATATAAAATGTATAAATGTTAAAAAAACAACTTAAATATTAAAAAAATAATTATTTGCACAAACTTTTACTAAATATAACTTGTTTAATATTAAAAATATGCAGTTACATAACTTGAAAAAGATAATTTTATACTTGAAATATAATATGCAGTTACATATTTGTTTAATAATGAAAAAAGTAATTTGTTATAAAAGATAATTTTCTAAGTATTTATTAAGAGGAGGGTTCCGTTACCTCATGTCTTTCATACCTCATCATACCTCATATTGTATATTTCCGTTTTTAAAGTCCAAACTGTCGATCCGAACCGCTCAACATGATATCCGTACTAAAATATGCTTGAGGATGAAATTTTATAATTTTTGCAATTTTTTTACTTTTTTTAAGATAGGTACAAAATCACTGTATCTGGACCGTTAAAAAATAGTGACTTTCTGTCTATTTAAAAAAATAGTAAAAAAAATTTCAAAAATTATAAAATTTCATCCTCAAGCATATTTTAGTACAGGTATCATATTGAACGGTTCGGATCGACATATTAGACTTTTAGCATATTTTAGCACAGGTATGAAAAGCATAAGGTATTGAAACCCTGCTCATTTATTTTTTTTGAAATAAGATAGGGGTCAAGCCCCTAATCTTATATTTTATTGATCAATTAAAAATAAGATACAATCAAAAGAATAAAAAAACAAGAAATTGCTCAATGAGTATTGAGCAAAGATAAAATAAAAATTACATCTCTTGTACCACTTGACCAACCAACTGAAAAATAGAACAAAAATTGTCTCTAAAGATTCGATTGCATCGCTCTCTCCATAATATGAAGATGGCAATCATGAAGACTCTTCTCAACTGCATAGGATACTTATTTTGGAGAATAGCACACAATGGTTTGACATTTATCATTTCACCATATCTATGTGAGAGCAATGGTAAAATCACGGCTTGTAAAAATTGGTAGAGAGATAAGGAGAAGGGGCATTCATTGAATAAGTGTGTCACCGTCTCTACACTTTGTTTGCAGAGGTAGCAGATGCTTGGAAGGGACCATCCTCGTTTCATCAAGTTGTCGGTTGTTAGAATTTTATTTTGAATTGCCAACCAAGCAAAGATTTACATCCTAGGTGGTATTCTCACCTTCCATATATTTTTTATCTCTGTGCATGTGTAAACTCCTTCCTGAATGAAGTTGTAAAGAGAATTAGAAGTAAATAATCCGTTGGAATTGAGATTCCAAGTGATTATGTCAGCTGCAGAGTTAAGAACAAGGAACCCATGAGAAAGAAGATGTAACAGACAAATTTTGCTCTTGCTCGACTTCAAGGGACAGATTCGGCCTTATATTAAGATACCAATTATCTAAAATAATATATCTGTAAAAAGAACCTGACCATTTCAAAACAAATTCTAATCGGTTAAGACAAATGGTAAACGAGTACAGATACCGGTATATTTCTGAAATAGTTCAACATATATAAAATTTTGGAGAAAAATATAATTGAAGATTTTTTGAAAGAATATTTATGAATGTCAAGAAAGCTGCTAGTCATGTACAAATAATTTGTATACCTGCAAATTAATAGAAAATAAGGCGATGTTCTTAATAACCAAATTAAATTATACCTTCTAAAGTGAAAAACATTTTGCAGATCAATACCATTACGATTTCATAAATCAACAGTCAGTTGGTCCTAAACGACCACAAACCAAACCAAAAATAGCTCCAAATCAAGTTAATTAGATGGATAAACAACCATAAATCAAGCCCAATGCCTTCAAATTAGGGCTAAAACTTGCTTAAATTCAAGGCCCAAACCCTTGGACAAATCCAAACCCAAAAACCCAAGTTGGACCTAGACAACCACTACTAGTCCAGACACTTTGTATTTCTCCAGAGTTCATTCGCTATTTTTAAGTGATTTCAAGCCCCTGTATTTTATTTTGAGCACTGGCATTTTTTGTCACTTTCAAGTTATCAATTGTTTGCTTTGTAATAATGTCTCTCAGGGGTACGTTAGAGGCACTCTAGATCTAATTATAATATGTTTTTGTTGTTAAGCAGCCCCTTTTGATTAAGTTGTTGTTGTTGTTGTTATTGTTATTATTATTATTATTATGATTATTATTATATTATTAGAGGAGGGTTCAAATGCACCAACATTTTGTGCTCTAATATACTCCACATCCTTTATCTCCATTTTCAAAGTCCGAACAGTCAATCCGAACCGCTCAACATGATCTTCATAATAAAATATTCTTGGAGACCAAATTTTATATTTTTTAGAATTTTTTTATTTTTTTTTACATAAGTACAATATCAATTTTTCGGATGGTCCAGAATCTCCTTAAAACAGTGATTTTGTCGCAATTAAAAACATATATTACTTAAAGAATCGAATCTCCTCTCTAAGGTCCATCCGTCCACCCATCCAAGATCTGAACAGTTAATTCCATTTAGAAATAAACTTTTTGGAATTACATTTGAAAACCATAGATTCTATTAAAATGATTCAAAGTTTGGTATGAAATTACTTTACTTAAAGGTAGCACATCCATACATTTATTAAAAAAAATGTATATTAATGCAAAAAATATGATTATGAAACGACCCTAGTGTCAAGTGTCAGTGATATAAATAACGGTATGTGTTCGTTAGACGAATAGGTTACCGTCAAGCAATTAGTCAGAAATAATCAGAAATAATCAGCCATAATCGGAAATAATTGACCGATTAGTCAGAAAAATCCGTGATCCAAAGTTTAATCGCAGCCAACGATTGATCGGCCGCTTTTTTATACACTTCCTACTGCCACTTCCTGTATTCGATCTCACAAAGAAGCTCAAGCAAAAACAGCGCGAAACTGCGAAGCTCAACAAAAATTGAGATTTTTGGAGCAATGTTAATTTGTTGAACACAAATAGAATGTTTATTTGTTTATTTATTACTGTTACAATAAAAGCGCTTAATTTTTTGGGAGAGGCTAGCTATCCCTCGGAATCCATCCCCCGTTTCATTCCTCAATCAATAACTACTTTAATAACTACTAACTATTTTAATAACTACTAACTACTTGAGGGACCACTTACTATTTGGGAACCGCCTAATATCTGAAATATTTTACAACTGGCGCGAGCAAGTATTCACATATAATAAATCAAGTATTCATCTATAATACATTAAGTATTCATACCTAAGATATCAAGTATTTAAAAAAAAAACTGAACACATTATTCACCCATCTTTTACACGTTTTTGGAGGTGGTTTTTTTTCTCCGTTCAATCTAACCAATATTTCTAACGATCTGTGAAGAATTTTGCAAATCTAAAACCACCAACGTCTTCTACATAATTTTCTCTTTCAAATGAGATCCATGACGAAATACTTTCGAGTTGTCCATATGACTGGAAATAGAAATTTATTAACCTCTTTTAGAAAATACGAAACCAAAAAATTTGTTACGGTTGCAAATGGTGATAAAATAGAAATCCTTGGGGAGGGCTCAATAATAATTTTCTCAAAAATAATTCAAAATGTCTTGTACTTAAAAGATTGCTCATCAAATCTATTATCCATTAGCAAAATCACAAATGAGCAAAATTGTGAACTCATTTTTTTGACAAAAAATGTGATTTTTCAGGATCGGACAACAAAGATTATGATTGGTGAAGGCTTTCTAGAAAATTGGCTTTATTTTTTGAATGAAGAAAAATTCAATCTCAACACTACCAAAAATTCAATCTAAACCCGCTCCAATTAACTCCTTTAATAGATACAAATATTTTGTTATATTTATTGATGATTTCTCTAAAACAACTTGGTTATATTTATTAAAAGATAAAAGTGAAGTGTTCTCACAATTTTTAGATTTTTATAACTTCATAGAAAATCAATATGAAGCGAAAATTAAAATTTTTAGATCCGATAATGGAACGGAATTTGTGAATCAAAATTTCTCAAACTTTTTAAAGAAAAATAAATTTTACATCAAACAACATGTGTCTATACACCCCAACAAAATACTGTTTCTGAAAGGAAAAATAGACACTTACTTGAAATGACTCGAGTACTTTTATTTCAAAGTAATGTTCCAAAAACTTATTGGTACGATGCCGTTCTTACCGCTACATATTTAATAAATAGATTGCCATGTGTTAATTTAGATTACAGAAGCCCATTATAAAATTCTTTACCAAAGAAACTCAACATTGAGCATTTGAAATTTTTTTGGTTGTACATGTTATATACACAAAAATAATAAACAAGACAAGTTGGATTATACCTCAATTAAGGTTATCTTTTTGGGTTATTCATCACAAAAAAAGGGATATAAATGTTATGACCTCAAAAACAAAAAAATTGTACATCTCTAGAGATGTAACAGTTTTAGAACATGAGCCATATTACAAAGAAACTAATTGTGAGAAATTTATGAGGGAACCTTTCAAGGAGATTACATTACCACAACTCACAATAGAAGAGGTAACACTAGTACAAAAAACCCCTTCACCGACCCTCAACCACCGACTGTTTTAATATGTAACAGTCGGTGTAGAGATTGCATGATAAAATCGTAAATAAGAAGTTCTCAACACTGGCTGTTCAATTACAAATAACCGTCAGTGAACCAACACCGACTGTTTTAAAAAAAAACAGTCGGTGTTTCTCGAACCTACACCGACTGTTCTTTTAAAAAAACATTCGGTGTTGAGAAGCTACCAACACCGACTGTTTTTTTTTTAAAACCGTCGGTGTTGTTACAACACCAACTGTTTTTTTAAAAGAACAGTCGGTGTAGGTTCGAGAAACACCGACTGTTTTTAACTTATGGAATTCGGAGCCGTCAGTGTTATTATTTGTCTGAAATTTTCATTTCCCGGGTTTCTCTTTCGATCAGCCGCCTAACTCGCCAAATTCTAAATTTCAATTCAGAAGGGAAGTATTATAATCTGCCTCTCGCCCCAATTTCATTTCCCTCTCTTCTCCGAAGGGCCTCAATTTCTCAATTTTTCCCCGCTCAGCAATTTCTCTTCTCCGAAGGGCCTCCATTTTGAAATCACCGCTCACTCACCGCCGCTCACTGCGCCGCCGCTCACTACCCCGACTGCCTCCGCTACCCCGCTAACCCGTTCACTGCGCCGCCGCTCACTACCCCGACTGCCTCCGCTACCCCGCTAACCCGTTCACTGCGCCGCCGCTCACTACCCCGACTGCCTCCGCTACCCCGCTAACCCGTTCACTGCGCCGCCGCTCACTCACTGCCGCTCACTGTGCCGCCGCTCACTACCCCGACTGCCTCCGCTACCCCGCTAAGAGTGAACTGTGCCGTTCTCTGCCCTGTTCCCTGCGCCGTTCCGCGCCGTTCACTGCGCTCAGGTGAACATATTCATGAAATACAACATTAACTCTTTAATCTCCTTTGCTCTTCCCTTCTCCAGCAACATATTCATGAAATTTATAATTTCATTTAGTATTGTGCTTTACATGAGACAATATATGTCTCACTTAACTGTGTTTGAGAAGATTAATTTTACTGTCCCTGGAAAGTGGAACTGATCTCTTATTAGGGAGTTCGGTTTATTTTCACATTGTTATCACACAGAGTTGACACCACCACCTGGGCTGTTCGTCATAGGATTCACCTAAATAATCAACAAGAAATACTTACATTGTTATCACCTGAGTTGACACCACCTGGGCTGTTCGTCATAGGATTCACACAGAGTTAACTGTGTTTTGGTTGATTTCATTTATCAGGCGAAGCTCCAAATAAATCTGTGCTCTCTTCTTTTTGCTTTAAAGTTAATTAGTACTAGCTTAATAAGAGAGTTATCTTGATTAATGTCTCTATTTAGCTTCAGGGTTCTGTGAATTTGTTTAAATATCTAAAAAGGAGTAGGGAAGTAACAATTGACATTGCTTTGAACGTGCTGGATAAATCATAGATCAGCTTCAAGCTTTGAAATTTTGGCTTTGGTTTTCCTTGAAATTAATTAGCTCAATATCCATATAAAATTAGTTGATTGTCGAATTACATGCAGAACATTAGCCTATTACAATCTAATCATGTGGCAAAGGAAAATTATATATGATATGATTTTTCCAGGTGGTAAGGCATCTTGTAGGAGCTGGTCATGATGTGCATGTTGTAACAGATGCACCCAACTTTGTCTTCACTACAGAGATCCAGTCTCCCAATCTTCATATTCGCAAGGTGTGTCTTTATAATTTGAATTTGACTCGACACCAATTTGGCACTCCAAATAGTAATAAAATGGAATAATTATGTTGGATCTATGCTAATTGCTTAGTTTATATTACTGTTCTTGCTAATAAGTTCTTGTATTATTTTCTTTTTTCTGACACTTTACTCTAGCTGTAAGCCTGTAACAAGTCCAACTTCGATAAAAACTTACAGAAATGAAAACAAATTCATTAATACCATCAAGCAGTAATTCTTCAACAAAATCCCAGGTCTTACTTGATTGTGGAGCTGTACAAGCTGATGCTTTAACTGTGGATAGACTTGCCTCTTTAGAGAAGGTAGCATTTCCCAACCACTGAAAATTGTTCTTTTTGGCAAATATACTAAAAGTAATATTTTTTGTTAATGTTTGTTTTTTTTCCCCTCTTCAATACACAAGTTTTACATTTCTTCTTTTTCCCTAAATCTTTTCTGCAAATTTTGGAATATAGTATCATCAGACAGCAGTACTGCCGCGTGCCTCTATTTTGGCTACAGAAGTTGAATGGCTCAACTCTATCAAGGCTGATCTTGTGGTAAATATATATGTATCAGTACTCCATACCATATTTCCTGCTTGATTACCTTGTAAGCATATAATTTATTTCACCCTTATAACATGATATGTTACTATGATTTTATTGCTTGCAAGGTCTCGGATGTTGTGCCTGTTGCCTGCAGGGCAGCAGCTGATGCTGGAATTCGCTCAGTTTGTGTTACGAATTTCAGGTAAAAACAAATTTGTTTGTTTTTTAAATTTCACTTTCTCCCATTCTTGTTTATTATGCTTCTTAATATCCTTGAAATGAGGCCTCATTAAAAAAGTATAAAACTGTTGGCAATATCAATTCTTGAAATTTTGTTTGCTTTGTAGTTGGGACTTTATATATTCAGAGTATGTAGTGGTAGCTGGTCATCACCACCGCTCTGTTGTGTGGCAGGTGCGCCTAATTTCCTGTTTTTGTTTATTTTATATTTTTGCGTAAACAGAATCCAAGTACCAGTAAATTGCAGATTGCTGAAGACTATTCCCATTGTGAATTCTTGCTCAGACTCCCTGGCTATTGTCCAAGTATGACATACCTCTTGTACAATTCCTATGTTTCTTTTTCTTTTATTCTTCCCTTTCTAAACTTCTGGCAACTAATCTTACATTTATTCACTTGACAGTCCCTGTCAAGGATTTAAAAAAAAAAAAATCTTACATTTATGTCTTCCAGTGCCAGCTTTTCAAGACGTGATTGACGTACCATTGGTTGTTAGAAGATTACATAAATCTCGGGCTGAAATGGTTACACTATATTGGATTGTAAAATGTGTGAAGGATTGTAAGATGTTTGTTTTTTTTTGTTTAAATGTGTAAAATGTGTAAAATGTGTGAAGGATTGTAAGGATTGTAAAATGTGTAAAATGTGTGAAGGATTGTAAAATGTCTGAACTTCTTAGCTAAGTAATTAAAATGTAAGATAACCCAAATTTTGGCTTGCCAGTTGTCACGTCTACAGGTGCAAAAAAAAAAAAAAAAAAAAAAAAAAAAAAAAAAAAAAAAAAATTTTGCTGTTGGGCCACCTACACCGACGGTTTTTTTCAAAAAAACAGTCGGTGTTGGGCGCCTACACCGACTGTTTTTTCCAAAAAACCGTCGGTGTTGGGCGCCTACACCGACTGTTTTTTCCAAAAACCGTCGGTGTTGGGCGCCTACACCGACTGTTTTTTCCAAAAAACCGTCGGTGTTGGGCGCCTACACCGACTGGTTTTTTCCAAAAAACAGTCGGTGTTGGGCGCCTACACTGACTGTTATTCACCCGTCAGTAAAGATTATCTATACCGTCGCCGCCATCACCGACGCCTCAATAACAGTCGGTATAAGTGTTTTTTTAACAGTCGGTGAAGGGGTTTTTTGTACTAGTGTAAGACCAATACAAATTGAAATTGCAAACGAAATGAAAATGAAAATGAAAGTGAGAATGAGGAAGAAATAGAAGAAAATCCCTCAAATGAAGAAGATCGAGACATAGAAGAAACACCATTGAGAAGGTCGGTTCGAACAACAACCCCTTCTACAAGGCTAAGAAATTTTATAACTTACAAGGTACAATATCCTATTCAAGATTTTAGTACATATGGTAATATCTCCTCCAACCATAAAGCCTTTTTGACCTCAATTGAAAAAGAACAAGAACCAAACAATTATGATCAGGAAACCATAAAAAATCCCGTATGTAACAAGGCTATGAAAGAAGAATTAATGGTTCTTGAAAAAATAAAACTTGGATAATCGTTCAATTATCGAAAAATAAAAAATCCGTATGATGTAATTGGGTGTACACAATTAAGTACAATAGCGATGGTACCGTAGAACGGTACAAAGCTCAATTGGTTGCCAAAGGATACACACAAACTTATGGTATAGACTATTATGAAACATTTGCACCAGTTGCAAAAATGAGTACCGTAAGAATTTTATTTTCCATTGCGGTAAACCAATGTTAGAAATTATACCAAATGGACGTTAAAAATGCATTTCTTCAAGGAACACTTGAAGAAGAGGTATATATGCCATTACCACCCGGTCATGAAAAAACCAAAATTGTGATATAGCTTGCAAATTGAAGAAGTTAATTTATGGGTTGAAGCAATCTCTAAGGGCATGGTATGAAAAATTAAGCTGTCATTTAATATCTTGCAATTTGAAATTAGTAATGCTGATCATTCATTATTTGTCAAAATTGAAGAAAAAAACACCACAATTATTTTAGTGTTTGTAGATGACATTATCATTACCAGAAACAACCAAGAACATATTAAAACAATAAAACTCCAATTAAAAGAAAAATTTGACATCAAAGATTTTGGCTATTAAAAATATTTTTGGGAATAGAAATAGCATATTCAAATCAAGATTTATTTATTTCTTAAAGAAAATACACCTTAGATTTGTTAAAAGAGACCGGTAAATTAAGTTGTAAACCGGCCTCCATACCAATAGATATCAAATACAAACTAAATACCGAGGATGGTGAACCATTAGATGACATAAACCAATTCCAATGACTTGTAGGAAAATTGATTTATCTCACGGTAACTCGTCCAGATATTTCATATTCCGTAAGCCAAAATAAGCAAATTCATGCATAGTCCAAGAACACCTCACTTAGAGGCCATTTAAAGAGTATTGCTAGAAGTGATAGGTCTTTAATATGAATAAAGTTTGTTGAACTTATAAATGTATTGCCCAGTATTAACATAGAAGAACCAAAAGCACAAATATTTTTTGTCAGTTCTGAGTTAGAAATTAGAATTACCAGTAACATAATAGCTGATCATTAAGGACCATAGAGCAATCACATCACCATGAACCATATAGAGAAGGTCGATATTTAGATCCCTTGAAAGAGGTAGTCTATGTAATTGAACCCCAGTGGAATGAATTAGTACCGATTACTGCTCCTTGTATCAGTTACAAGTGGAATCACTCAGTACTTGTTGTTATAATTGTCATTATCAAATAATAATTATGAAATCTAGAGGGACACCTACTAAAAAGAGTAATAAATAATGATTATGACCCACAATCATGTGAGGCATCTAGGTTTAATTGCAATTAAGGGTATGTGCTTCTTTTATAATTTTTGGGTACAAGGGAGACTGCGCTGCATCTTTTATTTACATGTCCTTATGCCAAAGCGGTATGGGCTACAATAACAACCTTGTTACGAAAGAAAATCATGGTACTGACCGACTCGGTACAGAACACGTGGTTAGATTCCTGGAAAGCTGCGAGGCCAAGGAGAGAATGGAAGCGTAACACCTGGGCTGCATACTTCCTGTGCACAGTCTGGCACATACGGAAACACCGCAACAGTGTAATCTTTGGAGAACAGAATATAAGACCAGTGTGATTGTAAATAGATGTTTTCATGAGAGAATGTGGAATAAATACTGCTAGGTGCCGGCTGGAGCGAGCCTTGCTTGCTAAGCTAGGGTTGTGTTGGTCTTTTACTTGTATTCTTTTTATTTCTACTATTTTCATTCTTGTAATTTTATTTTCTATGGATGTAACAGATACTATTTATCAATACAATCACCCTTGACAGTCGCTGTCAAGTTTTAATATATCTATATAATTTCTGGTTAATATACCAGGTCAGTACAGGAGCTGGTACAAATTCATACCCGTGCACAAAAAAGACACTGGTACTAGTGTCAAATCAGATCCACAGAAGGATAATCGTACCAGTACATACAATGAAAGCTTTTTTTTAAATTAGTGCATCTCAAATCGTTTCACACTAGAGTTTAAATAATAATTATTAGAACATTTCTAATCATTTGACACTAGAGTTGTAAAAAAGAAACATTTGTACTTCAATTTGCTAAATACTAGTAAAGAGACTAAAATCCAATTGAAACTGTCAAATATCATCTCAAAATCACAAAAATCAACATAGTTTAAATATTACATTAAGAAATTGGTAAAAAAAATTAACCTCAAAATCACCCCCTTTACTTCCAAGTGAAGTAGAACATATACCCTACCCAAACTCTCAAACATATACCTACATAATAAACATGGCTGAACCAACTTACTATTTCAACAACTTTAATTGCAATTAGGTATGACAATTGGACATGTACCAGTTCAGGTCTGAACCGGTACCAGTGGATCATACATAAGAAAAAGCATAAAGGGTTCGAGAGCCACGAATGGCTTAACCACATTCACACAAATCAAAACCGAGCCCAATATGAAACAAAAACAGCCATAGAAGGCATCACAGAAAAATCAAGCAATAACCGAAAAGGGGATTTATTAATTACCCGAATATGCTTGAATCCGTAGAAGCCAGCCGGTACCAAGGTTGTGAGTAGCGACTTCCCAACCCCGCCTCTCTTTTAGTTTTTCATCCACTTGACCTGAATCCATCAACTGATGTTTCTACACATAAAAAATTATTACCAAACCACTTTATCCAAAAATGGAGGATACGATACGGCTATTATATAGTTGTATCTTTTTCATTTAAACACTAACATAGACTCAATAAAAAAGAGAGATTACTTGTATCTTTTTCATTTAACATAAACCAATAGTAGTGCTCTAGTTGCAGAATAATTTATCTAATATTTAACAATTATTCACATAGCACAAACTAAACAGAACCCATTAGAGGGATGTTAATGAAACAGATTGTTAACAAATAATAATAGTTTAAGAGATTTGCAGAAAGCATCTAACCAACCTTGAATTCTATGAAACAGTAAATAATCCCTCAGTGTATAGCTTAAACAATCTAGTTCAGGGAAGACAAAAGAAGAAGAAGAAAAAATAGACACTTACAGAAAGACAAGAGAAGCGTAGACTAAACAATTCGAGGAAGAGAAGGGCAGCAGTCTCTCTAAACCACTAGTTGATCAATTGAAAGTTATAGCAAACCGCAAGCCCTTGTTGACCCCCTTAAAATTTATGGCATCGATGTTAAATTGATAAACAAAGTTGTTCCGCGGGAGAAATAAATCTAACAATCAGTAGAGAGGAGACTTACCCGGCAGTAGAGAGGAGACAGATGGCGGAAGAGAGACGGCTGGAGAGAGGAGACGGAGCGGAGGAGAGACAGAGAGAGGAGACGAGCGCTGTCGGAGCGGAGAGGGTGGGCACAAGCGCATTAGAAAGGCGGGATGAAGGGAGAGGTGGAGAGGAAGTAGCGAAGATAGAGAGAGAGAGGAGAGACGGAGGGAGGCGGGGGTCTAGGTTTGGTCGGGACTCGGGAGGAGATGGAAAGAGAACTCGAGCAATTTTTTGTGATCGATCTGAGGGAAATAAATCTGCTGCGATTCCAAAGAATCGCAGGGACCCTGGTTTTCTAAATCCAACCATTAATTTTTTGAAATGCACGAATCTCAAAAACAGTTATTTGTTATACACGAATCTCAAAATATATAAACAGTTGGATTCGGAAAAGCAAGGTCCCTGCGATTCTTTGGAATCGCAGCAAATTTATTTCTCGATTGGAGAGGGAGTTCGATAGGGGTCCAGATCTCTAAAGTAACTCATATTTTTACTTTTCAGCTGGACCGTTCGATCAGAATCTGGTCCCTTCAGTATTCGTGTGAAAACAAATTGAACAGTCCAGATTCATAATCAAAATTGGGTTAATTTAGGAGATCCAAATTCGAGAGGGAAATGAAATTTTAGGCAAATAGAAGAGGGAAACCCAAAATTCATTCACTGTGGGTGGCACAAAAAAGAAGAGGAAAATGAAATTGAAATCCATTGATAATATGTACGCTTCATCACAGATCATACGGCTCATATTCACAACTCTAATATGATTCTAAACACTTGTACAAAATTAAATATAAAAAATTAAATAAAAATTAAAAACTAGTTTTTTACATTTTCTATTTACGAATCATAACAACCGTTAACAATTTTATAGAATTTCATTATTTGTAGCCTCTTCAAATTGAGCCAAAAATTGTGGGCCGTTGATTTCCGCATGAACATTCAACGGTCGATCTGTAATAAAATAACTCCTAATTTATTTTAAAATGATCAAGTTAGTACCAGGAACCTTAAAAACGAAAAAAAAATTGGAGTTCCAACAATTATAAGGTTCGATCCAATGTCTAGTATTTATAGCCCTACGATATCATTATATTATGTCACTTGGATGGATATGTAAATGAACATCAAATTAGATCAAACTTACCAACAATGAAATTAATGGAACACTCTTTCATTTGAACGGTTCCGATCGACCAACGGACGACGTTGTCTTTGTTCCTTCATTAACTCACTCAACAAGAGTTGATGTTCTATGATCATGCATGTTTGACATAAGTCATTGATGCAACATGCATGTACAACTATACAATTTAATTTGTCAAAATTATTTAATAATGCATAATAAAATGTTATAGCATTATATTTTTATAAATTTTATCAATATCATTGTAATAACTGCCATTTAGGCGGTACATATGGTTGGTCAAGGATGATTGATACAGGTGTCCCATGCAACTTTGATACTAATTTGTTTTTTCACAAAACATGACTTAATTATTTAAAGAATTAAACTTGACTTATAAATACTAAGTTTTTAATTAACACGTTGTTAAATAATTTTAAGACATCTCAAGACTAACTTGTAACCTATATGCAATTTATTTAAATTTACAAAACACTAAGTTTCTAATTAACATGTTTTTATTTAATTTGACATTCACATCAATTAAAATTATACATATTATTCATTCATGTAAAAAAAATAATTTTTTTTCCATAGTATTTATTATGCATGCATTACCTAATTTTATTTTTGTTTCATTTTCATAATATTTTTCTAAAAAAATTGTTATAATCCTATTCAGATATTACAAGTGCAATTAAATTAATAAACTTTGGGAGTAAAGATATTACAAAATTTACATAATGTAGAATTTTTTTTCTTAAATAAATTTTATCCTAATAAATTACTTTTAAATGAACATGTGTAATTAATTTTACTTCACTCCATCTCAATTTTTCCTCGCAGAACTTTAAAATTTGAGGGGATTTTGTTAGCAGAGCAGTTTTAATTTTATGCAGCGCATGGCCTATATAATTTAAAGAGCGTCTACTATATAACACACTGTTTGAAGCTAAAACTGCTCTGTTAAAATCAATACTTCATAAATTTTTCCTTCTCCCATCACATCCAGAGAGGATTTCGCCCTCTCCCCTGTAGATCACACAGTTTCCCCCATTATACTTGGAGAAATTTCAGTTTCCCCCCATCTCTCTCCCCCTCGTTTCCTCCCTAAATTCCTGCCAAACCCTAAATTTTTCACCTCCTTCCCTCCCAAAATTTCACTCCCGCTCTTCTCCCGATATTTCACTCCCGCCCACCCTCTTCATCCAGAATTTACTATTTTTTCATCTCCCGCTCTCCCTCTTCCTTTCTAAACCTAGCCACCACCTAGCCAAAATCCTAAAATTTTCACGATCGCCGCTGTGGACGCGACGCCGATATGGAGTCTGGACGTGATACGGCGCTGGGCCTCTCTCACCTAGTGCCAGTCCTCCGCCGCCGACCCTCGCATCCCCTCTGCCACATCAGCCGGTCCTTTGACCAGTGATCGTTACCTAATAATTGAAGGAACTCCGGATGCAAGCTAAGTTTAGTAGGCAAGCGAAATCAGCAAGAGGAAAGAAAGAGTCGGGCAAACCGATAAGCCAGCAGTAACTTTGAGACCAGTGATATGAGCATGCACAACCGAATACCCTGAGATGTGAATACACTGGAGGAGTTAATCTTCGCCCACATTATCTCATTTACCACAAGAGAGAAATATCTGCTTTTGTTGCTCCGCATTACATCTTTTTTATAGGTTCGATTCCTCATTTTCTTTGAACAAATCTCTGTATATTTCGAAGAAAGAAAATACTGTTACAGCACTGATTTAGCTTTTTAGTAGTCGCAGCATCTGAACTGGTTAGGATTTAGCTGGTTCTGAATTTGAGGAAATGTAAGCCAATATTCACACCCAGTTAAATCTGTGGTAATTAATCAAGTGTCTGCTATTTTCCACCATGGTGTTGTGCTTAATGCTGGAGCAGAACATCCACCCATCCAAAAGTATTGTAGAAAACCAAGAGAAAAATAAAATACACCATTCCAATAGACACACTACTGTTCAAAATAAGAAGTAACATTTATAAAAGAATTATTAATCATGATGGTAGCAATAATGATAAGAATGTTACTATACCTTTGTTTCTTAGGTTTGTCGGCGTTGGTGATCGGAGAGTAAGGGGCTTTATTTCAAGCTGCTAAGAAAAAGGTAACTCCCATTTATTGTATTACAACTCCAAAACGAATATTTGCAATTGTCTTATTTGACCATTTTCTATTTTATTCTTAGGCTCCTTGCATTGTTTTCATTGATGAGATAGATGCGGTAGGTTCAACTAGAAAACAATGGGAAGGGCACACAAGAAAACCTTGCATCAGCTTCTTGTTGAAATGGATGGATTTGAACAGAACGAGGTATATTATGGGGATATATATAATGTTAAGTTTATTTACCAGTCAAGCTTTTAAAAGGCATTTAACGGCGGTGTGGTCCGAATTAAGCAGGGGCTGGCGAATCATTATCGGCGTTTTTGTAAAATTTATTCCTTTTTTCCTAGTTTTACAAAGTTAAAATTATAAATTGCACACCTCTGTACTTTATTAACGCAACATAATATCAATTTTAGATTTCTAATGTTATAAATTCTAACATTATAATGCAGTAAACTATTACTTAAATTCCACAAGGTCTCAATTTGCAAAGAGAAATTGTGCTTACTCTTAAAACTCCAAGATCTCAAATAACTGGGGTAGTTGGAAACTACAAACATCAACCGTCAAAATCCGTCAAATCTGTATTATTTGCTTTTTATATTGCTTTTTCAGCTGTTAATCTGCTTAATCATCAAAATCCATTTATCCTTTCTAGAGAATTTAACGCTGGGGGTCCAAAATCGCTTTTGATAACCATTTGGAAGCTTGATACCTAGAAATTATGTAGATTAAATTTTCAAATACTTAGCTTAAATCTCATGTGGGCAATGTTTTTTTATAACAGGGCATATAGTGATTGCTGCTACAAATTTGCCTGACATTCTTGATCCAGCTCTGACGAGACCTCATAGATTTGACAGGCATGTAAGTTTCTTTAGAACTTATTATGCTAGCTAATTGCATGATGGATATACTTTGGGGTAAATAAGTAGTGCTACCACTACTAAAAAGCTAAATCAGTTTGGGGTAAATAATTATTGATTTGGGCTATATCAGTGCTGGTTAGGATTTAGTAGTGGCAGCATCTACATAATTGGTCAATTTGGGGTAAATAATTATTGATTTGGGCGAATCACTAATATCTTTGTTATCATATCAGTGTTGATAGACGTCAACATAACCAATAGACAAACAATTACATCTAGAAATCACTGTTTCATTATTTCTCCAAATTGTGAAAGGTACTTGTCTATTTATTTTTTTCAATCTAATTTTTTTTCATGATTTCTTTATAGGATATAAAGGGTATACAGCTATAGCTTTTTGCTGCTGCTTGCTAAGTGTAAATACAGATGTTAACTAATCTGGTAATATCTAATGGATGTTGAAATTTCTGAATACAAGTATAGTTAATTCTAGTTTGTTGTCTTATTAGAAGTCCATTTTTTTAATTAAGATTAGTCCCATATAGCCTTTTGTCATGAAATTCAAATCCTATATACAAACCCATTCCCTAAATGTCTCCCATTTATAACAATAAACACAATTCAAAACTGCACAACAAACAAATCTATTTGACTGATTTTATGCTAATGTAGGGTCTAGGTGCTGATTTTATAGAATCAAATGAGAGAGGCATTTTTCAAGCACTCCTCAATGCAAAATCTGGACAAGAAATGGCAACGTGTCAAGCCGCACTCAACCAATGGTTCGGGGAAGAAAATGAGAACAACCGGCCTTTCTAATGCAGGGTTTGTCAACCTTAATCACAAAAAATAAGTATTTTGAAGCTTAAAATGGTGGCCCCTTTTTGTAAATCTTTGGTGATGGGTCGTGCATATATTTTTGGTATAGAAACATGTTATTTATAGTTTTGTGGTTGCAATCTTTTTTGGTCTTATGTTGTCATGCATGCTTTAATTTACTATGTTGATAAATGATAATTAAAATGTAAATCTCTATGTTTTATTGTGTTGTTGTTCTTATTATGTTTCAATGGCAAATGTAAAAGATTTCTTGGTTGCTATTGGGTTGGTACCAAATTGCTATTGGTACCAGATTGGTATTGGGAGGATTATAGAAATTGGGCGTGCTGAAATTTTGCTGGAACGTCACTTTTTTCCATCGGAATGTACATACAAATATGGGGTAATACATTGCATGAAAAAGGTCCAAATGATATCCTTGCAAATAATCTGGTGGGGCCCACCTTGGTTAACCTTGCAAATAACCTGGTGGGGCCCACCTTAATTACCCTTGCAAATAAACAGGGGGCCCCACCTTCTCTAACCATGTAATTGTTTAGTTCATTTGCCTTGCAATAAACCGTGTGGGACCCACGTTCTTCAACCTTGCAAATACTAAGATGGGGCCCACGTTCTTTATCCTTGCAAATACTCCCTGCAGGTGCCAAATCTCAGACTTTTTGCAAGCGTAGTTATTTCAAGAGTAGTCTCTTGCAACAAGATTGGGAAAAGTTATTGCAAGGGTAGCCCTTGTAATAAGTCAAAATTCGAGTATTTACATGGAGGCTTGTTCCAACGGTGGTTTTTGCAAGGGTGGCCCTTGCAAAAAGTCTTTTTCGGGCTTGTTGCAAGAGTGAGCTCTTGCAACAACCGAAATTTTGCCCTTGCAAGAAGTCCAAATTCTAGTAGTGTATATTTTTAACATATAAATGAGTTTGTTTCAAACATGTTTTTTTTTTCTTTTTCTTCTGAAGGTTCTATGGTAATTAATTGGAATTTTTTTTCTTATAATTTTGATTGATTGGCATAAATTGCTGTTTATATGAAATTATATAAATCCTTCATTCTCAACCTTTATTATTTTGAGTGTGAGGTAGCGTTAAAGGATGTTCAAAATTAGGAAAAGAACTATGAATACAGAAGACACAATTGTACTTCACAAAAATAAGGTATTACATACTATTTAAATTATAATTCTCCAAATAATCATGGGAAGCATTTTTTTTATAAAAAGATGGGGATCATTACATAATGGTGAGAAGCTTGAAGGGTATCGATCTTTGACTGGTTAAATGAATTTATCTTCCTCTTGGGCCATAAAAATGACAACAGAATATTGGAACTTTAAAGGAAAACAATCAAACGATTATTCTACTGTGCTCTTGGAATATATTTAAATAGCTTTAAATTTTTCTCAGATTCAATCTTTTTTTTTTCCACTTAAATAAGTGTATTGTACCACCTACATACATTTAATCCAATAACACTTTCTAAAAATGAAACTGTTTACTAGCTAATATAAGCTAGCTACTAGTCATGTTGGATACAGCATACTTGCATAACATTTGAATTCAATCTAAAACAGATTATTAGTTTATTACTCGATATGAAATGGCTACGTGTTTGACTATGAGTCTATGTAGCCAAATTGCCTTCACAACACTGCCTCAGAAAGCAAAACATATATCTTACATTATTGAACACATTATTAACAGCATAAAGTACTAGAACAAGGCAAGCGAGCTTATAGTTCAAACTTCAAGTAGTATACTAGATTTACTGACGTCATTCACTATCAATCTTTGGAAAAAGCTGTTTCATCTCAGCAGCTTTGCTCGAGTCGAATTCAAGAGGTTGATAACTTCTTTGATTGCGATGCGTTCTTTAGGCGACTCTTTGGTGCACAGGAGCCCACATTGAAGCACTGAAATCAAACAATAATTCACATTTTCAAGCACATAGGTGTTGCCTCCTTCCTCGTCCACTGAAAACATTTTGGTATTGATTATGTCAATAACTCGATCAGGGAAGGACATCTCGACATGCTTGCGAAGGCTCGACCCATCAATGAAAGAGACCTTAGATTTGTTGAAAGAGACCGGTAAATTAAGTTGTAAACCGGCCTCCATACCAATAGATATCAAATACAAACTAAATACCGAGGATGGTGAACCATTAGATGACATAAACCAATTCCAATGACTTGTAGGAAAATTGATTTATCTCACGGTAACTCGTCCGGATATTTCATATTCCGTAAGCCAAAATAAGCAAATTCATGCATAGTCCAAGAACACCTCACTTAGAGGCCATTAATATAATATTAAAATATTTAAAAGGAACACCCGGTAACGGAATTTTCATGAAATGCAATAATTATAATGAAGTGTGTGGCTATTCCGATGCAGATTGTGCTGGGAGTCTCGATAGAAAATCGACAACTGTTTTTTTCACATTTGTAGGTGGAAATTTAGTCATATGGAAAAGCAAGAAACAAAGTGTTGTGTCACGATCAAGCGCCGAAGCAGAATATCGTGCCATGGCATCCACCGCAAGTGAGTTAACATGGATTAAGCAACTCCTTTTGGATTTTGGAAATCAAATTCAATTGCCAATGCAAATGTTTTGCGACAACCAAGCGGCACGACATATAGCATCCAACCCGGTGTTTCATTAGAGAACTAAACAAATCGAGGTTGATTGTAATTTTATTAGAGAAAATATTCAAGTGAAAGAAATTGAGACTCATTTTGTAAGAAGCGGGGATCAATTAGCCGATGTCTTTACAAAGGGTTTAGATCCAAAACCATTTGAAGGAAATATAAATAAGTTAGGGTTAATTGATATCTACATGCCTAACTTGAGGGTGAGTGTTAAAAATGAGTAGTATTAGGGACTAATAATAGCCTCAGAGATCCTTAATGGGTTTAGTTCATCATAGGCTAATTTAGGAATTAAAGGGAGCAACTAAATTTGATACATAAAGTTACTCAACCTTTATTTCTTTTATAGAAAGTTACCGTTTATTTTCCAATAGCTCTTTTACTTTCTTTGACTATATAATACCAAATGTATAAACAAATCAGTAATATGAAATATAATTTTCTCATTCACCTTTTGTCTCATATTACAAAAAATATCATTATTTCTGCTTTTAATCTTGCAAATATGATTATGCTGTTAATTAAGTTCTCATTACTACCTGTGTATAAAATTTACTGATGAATACTGGTAAGTTAAAAATATGGAGCCAAGTGCCCACTGACATTGGTTATGTTCTCAATACTGATAATTGAAAACAAAATGCACTGGTGTACCAGTGCTGTACACTAAATGTGAACACAATGTGAACTATTTGCGAAGAGAACAATTTTAGGTCCATTCAGCAATTACTCTATTCGGTGTATTTAGGAGGACATATGCATAATTTTAAAGATTTGTAAGAAGACCTGTATTCATAAAATTCTATCTATAAATCAAGAAGTTCCTATCTTGAGTTTATGCAATGTTATTTGTACCTTTATTTGGACAAAATAATTGGTAGAAATTTACATAAACTTTTCTCTTTAACAATTTGTCTAAATATTATAAGGCCATTTCCATTTTGGTCTATACATTGCTTTTAATTTTCTTGACAGTGAAAACAGCAAAGACTGTAATTTATGTACACTACATGATGCCTTTAATTTCTTGTTTGCATTTTAATAACAAAAAAGAACTTTAAATGATAATGAGACTTAAAATACAGTAATAATTAAGTACAATAATTTTGTTAATTATAAGTTTTTTTGCATTCAATTATTTTTTGGACAAAAGGCATGTACAAGTAAGATTAGCCATAGAATCAGTGATATATCAAATCCGAATTAGCAAAGAGAAAGGAAGAGAGACATAAACTTTGTAAAATGTGTCCAAAATGCTAAATATCAAACAATATATATACTCCCTGTACCAGGGTTTTGGTTATTATATATATATATATATATAATCTGGCTAATATGCTACACGTAGCATAGAGAGCCTCCGTGCTACGGCTCAATATTTGATTTTTCAAAATTCTAATGGTTGATCCGAACCGTTCAACATGATCTCCATATGAATATGTACTTGCAAACTAAATTTTATATTTTTTAGAATTTTTTTAGATAGGTAGAAAATCACTTGATCTGAAAATTCTGTACCATTCAGATCAAGTGTTTTTCTACCTATCTATAAATTCTAAAAAAATTCTAAAAATAATGTTTTTCTACCTATATATATATATATACACTCTTAATTGCTTGGTTGACCAAGTCAACAGTCAACACAGACGAACTCATCGTCACATCTCTTGTTCAAATTAAGTAGCACCATTTCGACTTCAGCAATTTCTGTTCTTCATTTCTTTTCTTCTCCAGTTCAAAACCATTGCTCATCTCCATTTCCGATTTCTGTTTGTGCTGTACCACCTCTTCTTTGTTTGGGCCTGGGCCCATCTTTTCAGCCCATTGATTTTCTCTTTTTATTTCTCTGGCCTATTCCTATCCGGATTTCTTCCTTTTCTTCAGCCCGCTCGTAAAATTACATGCATTCAGAAAATAATGTTTTTTCACAGCAAAACATTGTTACCGAAGTAAATTCCTGTCGTATCGTGACTAACACATGATAGTTTCGCTCACATCATGTTGTGTTATGATTAAGTCATCTTTTTTCGAATTTAAGTTAGGTTACAGAAAAATAATTAGAAAAATATTAAAAAACTGTGGAAAATTAGAAAAGAACATAAAAAAATTATACAATAAAGAAATAATATAACATGCAATGATTCACATATCTCATTCTGTACTGAGCCGTGACCAGGTCAGCCCGCATGTCTCGTCCCGTATTGAGTCGTAAATAATCACGACACACAAATGGACGGTGTACGAAACTGACGCAGTGCGTCCCGGGATGGTATTGCGTTCCGAGGTGATAACTGATTCGGACTCGGATACGGACGAAGGTCACACCAAATCCAAGCCGATCAAGAATTTATTTGTGCAACTTGAAATCTGAACCATACATTCAATGAATCTCGTTGTCTACATGGGTGGTCTTCTAAATGGTTTGGTCTCCTAAATAATTAAAATGACATGGTCTCCAAGAGTCTTAGTCAATTTCAATTAGTTTGAACGCATGGGAAATTCAACTTTTGTTGGTTTACGAAAATTAGCATTTATAGTATTTATTAGTTTACAATTCCTTTAAATATGTAAGGGTTGTTGCTGTAAGAGGAGTTGATTATTGAATAGAAAAATTGTGTTTGTGTGTTTGAGTTCTTTGTGTTACTTTTACTCTTCTCTATTACCATAAAACCGAGTACTTGAGTTTATCGGGCAAGACAATTTCGGAACCGCCTTGCGTCAGAATCACACATGTCATAGCATGCAACTTATTCACGACGAAACATGAATGAACGGCGCATGTTGTGATGGAGCCGTTCTTTACCGTGATTATATCGGTCTACGTGACTTTTTGTCGTCCCTATGATATGTTTGAATAAAAAACTTAAATTTCCGGAACATATTCTTGTAGAAGTAAGTCAATGCTTTTCTGTATTACAGTATTTGAAACAAAGCTAGGAAGACATTAACCATAACTAATTTGAGCTATTTAATTGGAGGCTCTCTGTTTTGCTGTAAAATATACAACAGTTTAATATTGAATAATCTCAGAACCCATTTAAACCGCATACACATCTTATTGAATGTAAAAAAAAAAAAATCTTTCATTGGATATTTCGCTCATATGAACCCCTCATTTGCCCTACATAATATTTAAACGATTCTGTGGAAAGCTTATTGGTAGTACAATAAGCTTAGAAAGCGACAACTATGGAGTCCATAATATTTCTTACCATACATTCAATGAATCTCGTTGGCTGCATGGGTGGTCTTCTAAATGGTTTGGTCTCCTAAATAATTAAAATGACATGGTCACCAAGAGTCTTAGTCAATTTCAATTAGTTTGAACGCATGAGAAATTCAACTTTTATTGGTTTACCAAAATTAGCATTTATAGTATTTATTAGTTTACAATTCCTATGTTAACTTTTAACTTTGTTTTCCTTTAAATATGTATCAATACTCCTGTAAGAGACTAGTTAATTATTGAATAGAAAAGTTGTGTTTGTGTGTTTGAGTTCTTTGTGATACTTTTACTCTTCTCTATTACCATAAAACTGAGTACTTGAGCTTATCGGGCATGATAGTTTTGGGACTGCCTTGCGTCAGAATGACACATGTCATAGCATGCAACTTATTCACCACGACACATGAATGAACGGTGCATGTTGTGACGGAGCCGTTCTTTACCGTGATTATATCGGTCTACGCGACTTTTTGTCGTCCCTACTTGTTCCCTGCTATCATCTTTTATTTATCTTTCCTAATTGTACACACCAATAAATCTTTGCAAATAATAAGATTAGAATTTGAAATATAGATTTTAACCATTTTTTTTTCTAACGCAAATGATTAAATATTTGTTTAAAATGATTGCACTGTAATAAAAAAAATTCAATTGAAAATTTAAATCAAAGTTTCCAATTAATGTTTAAATTTGGGGGAGGAGAGAGAGTGTGTGGACCGAAAATAAATTTTAAATTCATTTTATATTTGGTGGGAGGAGAGAGAGTGTGAGGACTGAAAATAAATTTTGGAAATCAAAAAGTGAATACAGAAGTTCAAATTCAAAATTCAAAAGTGGGTACCGAAATGTTTTTCAGTATTTATAATCTTTGTAAAAAAAATTAAGAAATCAACCTCCTTTCAGATTTTCATTTTTTTATGACAGTGGATTGTACAAGAACATACAACAGGCCCATTGAAAACTAATTAAGAAGCTGTAAATAAAGCAAATCAGCTAAGAGAAGAGACTTGATTTAAAAATTTAAGCTAAAGATAATATTTAATTTTGTCTAAAAAATTATATTTTATTGGATTAAGAGTGATTTACAGGCCAAAGTATGGAAAATTGCATCTAAAAACTCTTCCCCCTCTCCCTCTCTCTTTTTTAAAAAAAAAACTCTCCCTCCTCTCCCTCTCCCTTTCTAAAAAAAAAAAAAAAAAATCTCTCCTCTCCCTCTCCCTTTAAAAAGAAATCTCTCATTCTCTTCTATCTCTCTCTTTTGGACAAAATTATCCTAACATAATGCAACTGCTATTAAGCAAGATATTTGTGTCAACTGTGGAAAAGAAACGAATAAAATATGATAAAAGACAAAAGAAGACTCTAAGAACCTTATACATGTATGTAAAAAAATTAAGAAGCTGTAAATAAAGCAAATCAGCTAAGGAAAGAGACTTGATTTAAGAATTTAAGCTAAAGGATCTTCAATTTTGTCTAAAAAATTATATTTTATTGGATTAAGAGTGATTTACAGGTCAAAGCATGAATTGCATCTAGAAACACTCCGCCCTCTTCCTCTCCCTCCTCTCCCTCCTCTCCCTCCTCTCCCTCTCTTTTTTTTTTAAAAAAACTCTCCCTCTCCCTTTTTTTTATAAAAAATTCTCATTCTCTTCTATCTCTCTCTTTTGGACAAAATTATCCTAACAGAATGCAACTGCTATTAAGTAAGGGATTTGTGTCAACTGCAGAAAAGAAACGAATAAAATATGATAAAAGACAAAAGAAGACTTTAAGAACCTTATACATGTATGTAAAAAAGTTAAGAAGATATAAATAAAGCAAATCAGCTAAGGAAAGAGACTTGACTTACGAATTTAAGTTAAAGATAATCTTTAATTATGTCTAAAAATAATGTTTTATTGGATTAAGAGTGATTTGGAGGCCAAAACATGAAAAATTGCATCTAAAAAACTCTTCATCCTCTCTCTCTCTCTCTCTTTTAAGAAAAACTCTCAATTTCTTCCCTCTCTCTCTTTTGGACAAAATTATTCTGACAAAATGCAACTGTTATTAAGCAAGAAATTTGTATCAATTGTAGAAATGAAACAAATAAAATATGATAAAAGACAAAATGAGACTCTAAAAACCTTATACTTGTATGTGAAAAAAGTTAAGAAGTTATAAAGGAAACAAATTAGCTAAGGATAGAGACTTAACTTAAGAATTTAAGCTAAAGATGATATTTAATTTTGTCTTAAAAAACATATGTTATATTGAATCAAAAGTGACTTACAGGCCAAAGTATAAAAATATTACATCTAAAAAACTCTCTCCCTCATCTCATGCTCCCTCTCTCTTAAAAAAAAAAAATCTCCCTCTCCTCTCTTTTTTCCTCTTTTAGACAAAATTTACGGTTATTACATAACATTTTTTTAGTACATTTTTTAACTCTATTATGTTAGCAAATATCATAACTGATATTGATAATAAATATCTTTGTAGACGCCCTCTTTATTCTCATTATTGAAACATCACAACAGCCTCTTTAACGGCTTGGATAACTGGTTTTCAACATATTGAGAGCTCAATTAATGAAAAACATATTTAGTTTCTCTCATTTTTTTAAAGCTCTTACATTAAACTAATATAATATTAAATTGAGTGAGTTTATGGTACTATGCATAGCACGGATTAGTCCGTACTACGGAGCTATATTTTCATTTTGAAAATTCTAATGGTCAATTCGAACCGTTCAACGTGATCCTCACATGAATATGTACTTGCAGACTAAATTTTATATTTTTTTGAAATTTTTTTACTATATTTTAAGATAGGCAGAAAATCACTTGATCTGAAAATTCTGGATCATCCAAAAACAGTGATTTTCTACCTATCTAAAAAAATAGTAAAAAAATTCTAAAAAGAAAATTTAGCCCACAAGTATATTATCATATGAAAATTATGTTGAATGGTTCGGATCGACCGTTAGAATTTTGAAAACGAAAACATTAATCTGTAGTACATACCAATCCGTACTATGCATAGTACCATAGACTCACTCTATTAAATTTGTCTATTTCCCTTCTCCCTCTCCTCTCTCTCTCCCCCTCTCTCTCAAATGTGAAAAAGACACTAAACATGTGTTTAGATGATTTCCCTTGATTTATTAAACTATTTTGAGTTTACAGAGATAAAGTCTTCGGGTCGGACCAAATTGAAATCAAATCGATCCAATTGTTGCTTAAGTTTCTGAATGCACAGATGGCAACATTGTATAATGCCACAGTTAATCCACCTCCAACTAGATAAACCTCTTTAACCCTTTCTCTTTCTCAAAAAAACAAAACCTCTCCAAATCTCTTTACAGCAGCCATGGCCGCTTCTATCCAAACCTCTCTCCCTCTCTCTTTCTCTCTCTCTCTCTCCAACCCAAGAACAAAGTTGCCTTCTTCTTCTCTCCCTCTGTCGAAAGCTTGCAACTTGAGCAGTGTAAAGAGTCCCTTCCTCTCCATTTCGATCCCCAATGGAGGAGGCCATGAGAGGCTTGTCGAGGCGAGAGTCGTCTCTGGTCAGATCAAAGGACCCATTCCTCGTAGGTACTTGGGAGATGATTATGTTGTGGTGAGTACATATTTTGGTGTGCATTTTAGTCCCTGTATTTTTATTAATTGCAAAGTACCCATTTATTAAAGGAAGGAGGAATTTCATGTATACCCCTCAAAAACTTCAAATTACTTTATGTTCACCTCTAAGACTGACATTTTTCTTAAACATGCTGCATAATTTTTATGCTTTTAATAAATGGTAAATGGGTATTTTATAAATTTAAAATGACTTATAATATAAAAGACAATAAATGGGTAAATTTGTGACTTTTTGAAGTTTAGAGGTTGGAATATGTAATTTCAAAGGTTAGAGGGGGAAATATGTAATTTTTAAGTTCTTGAGGGTATACATGAAATTCCCCCATTAATTAAAGGAAATATTTCAAGGCACTTACTATCAGGGATGCAAACCATATTTTATTTCATGGATAATGTAGTGTAAACGATCAATTAAAATTGTAGAATTTAGAAAATATGTACGGAAATTAAGAACTGTTTTTTTTTTCATTTTTTATAATTTTGAGTAGAAAAAGGTGACGGCAAAACAAGTACATAAATTGGTAAAAGCGACGAGAAACCTGCCTTTGATTATTGGTTTCTACGCCACGTGGTGTGGTCCCTGCGTGCATATGGCACAAGAGCTCGAAATGGTATATATATATATATATCTCTTCTCAATTTACATAAGCTTACAAATAATAGTTCATGAAATGTATGGTAAAAATATAAGAACTATTCTATTATATGAATTCGTATCTCCAAATTTTACATTTTAGATTTATTTTACTATTTTTTTTATCGGTAGTAGTAACTACTTTTGGATGGTCTAGAATCTTTAGATCTAGTGATTTTCTACTATCTAAAAAAATAGTAAATTTTTTCTAAAAAAATAAAATTTGGCCTCCAAGTACTTGTCTTCCTAATTTACTCACAACTATGCCCAAATTACCCTTCTTCCATACTGTCTGTTTCTACACAAGGGAAGAAGAAATGAGTGATTTGAGTTCTAAGTATCACAGGTGGTCTATATTTTTTTGTTATTTGCTGTTTTTGGAAGGTCATATTAGGTATATCTTGTTTATATTATGACCATTTTTGGGGTCATGCAAGAAACTGTATATGCATTTATTTGAGTGTTTTTAAAAAAAAAATCATATTTTAACAAAGGTGCTAGTTAGAAACTACCAGAATCTATGCCAAATTTTTTTTTTTTTTTTGAGAAACTTGGTAGAAGCTACCAAGGGTTTGATTGAATATAAAGCAATTCTTACATGTACATTTTTGCTGCATCAAACAAATAGAAAAAGTACAACACTCATACTGATCCTAGCAAGTTTTAAATTTAACTGAAATGAAAATCACAATAGCACAGTTGTTTAGCAGAACTTCAGCCATAGGCCTACTTCCAGTGCAATCTTGTTAGCCAACAGGTGGGGTGGCAATCTGTCATTTCTGAAAATCACCGCGTTTCTCTGTTTCCAAATTGCCCAAACTGTGCAAACAAAGCCAAGTCCCATCCTTCATTCTGTTGCCTCTTTGCGCTTTCTTTTTGGACTCTTCCCATACCCCTTGTATCTCAGAATTCGGTACCATGATTGTCCTACCAAGTTTTAGAGATAGAAGGTACCATACCTGCCTTGCATACGGGCTAAGAAATAAGAGATGTACAGCTGTTTCTAGTGGGCAATTTCTGCACATGACACAATCCAATTGGCAATTGATGTGTCTCTTAATCAATACATCATGCATGAGAATTTTTCCTTTTAACATAAAAAAAGCGAAATTTTCACTGATTGTGGGCATTTAGCACCATAACTTCATGAACCGCCACTCTATTCGTCCCCCCCCCCCCATCAGAATCTCATAAGTTGCTTTTGCTGTGTATGAACCGCTGCTCCCCCATCGCCAGAAATTACTGTCTTGCTGACCCGGTACCAGTGGTACTGTAGGGACTGGTACGGAAGGTAGAAGGTCATGAAAAATTGCCAAAGCATTCTTCAAGGCTATATTTGGGATAACCGGTCTTGGGTTGCTATATTTATAGCCTTTTAACGGAACTCCATTCCATGAATCAAACCAAAACGCAATGGAAGATCCATCTCCAATTTGCCAACCTGTGCACCAATGAAATATGGATTTTAGCTTAAGCAGTTGAACTATGCCCAATTTTCATGACTGTTTTCTGGATAAATTTACTTAGTGTACAATATTGTGCACATTAAGTAAAGAAGGTAATTACAAGGAACAATGGAAAAGAGACCAGTGCAAAATCTGGTAATTTTTACTTTTATTATATACCAGTAAAATTCACGACTTACTGGTATGTTTTGCTATATACTGGTACATTACTTGTATAAGTTGGGTACTACTTATAATTTCAGCTTGCGGTGGAGTATGAGGATCGTGCTATAGTTGTGAAGGTCGATACTGATGAGGAGTATGAATTTGCAAGAGATATGCAGGTAATATTTTATCTACTTTTTTTTTTAATGCACTTGGTTGCATTTTATACTATGGTTGAGTTAGATGGTTCATTCCTAAAATTATATTAATATTAATTCATTAGTGAGGCTATGGTACTATGCATACCGCAAATTGGTCCGTACTACGGATCAATATTTTTGTTTTCAAAGTTCAAATAGTAAATCTGAACCGTTATATGTGATTTCTATATGAAAATATACCTGCAAACTAAATTTTACATTCTTTATAACTTTTTTACTATTTTTAGATAGGTAAAATATCACTACTTTTAAATGGTCTAAAATTGTTAGATCAAGTGTTTTTCTACATATTTAAAAAAATTATAAAATTTGATCTTCAAGTACATTTTCATAATGGAGATCATGTTTAATAGTTGAGATCGACTGTTGGAACTTTGAAGTTTGAAAATATAGATATGAATCCATAACATTGGTCGATGTTTGAAATATAGATATGAATCCATAGCCTCACTCTTAGTAGTATATATAAATTAAATATTTTTGTTTAAATTTTCAGGTTCGGGGCCTGCCGACATTGTATTTTATTAGCCCAGACCCGAAGAAAAATGCGATTAGAACAGAAGGGCTTATTCCTTCGGTCGTGATCCATGATATAATTGACAATGAGATGTAAAAACGAAGAGAATTCTGAGTTTTGTCCTTGATTTATATTATTATTATCATGTTTTTGATGTAGGAAAGTGTTAGTTTTAATTTTTGTAGATTAATTAATTTCAAATTTTGATCATATATTTAGATTTTAGTATCATGAGGTTGGTTCTTGTAATATTATTATCATGTTTTTTTGTGTTTGCTTCTTGGTCAAAATAGCAAAAGAGAACAATGCTTGGTGTTTACTTCTTTATGTTTATTTATTTATTTATATATTATTATGTGGGGGGGCAACAAATATAAATTTAAAACCTATTTCATTAAAAAAAAAAAAAAAACAGAACATACAAATATGTATTATGAAGAAAAATAGACAACAGAGAAGAAAGCTATAGAATTAAGCATCCCACAACAAGTGACTAATCCATGATAATAAATGAAATTAAAATAGAAAAATTGAATTAAGCTTGCGGAAATATATATATTTTTTTAGAAGAAAGTTGGAGGTGAGTCTTTTAGTGATTGGTACCGCTACGACAAATCACTGTGTTAGTCATGTGATGTGACTCGCTTGCGTGGTGTGTCCATTAACATGACTCGTCTCTCTTCAATCATAAATGACAATTACAATACGTCATGTCACGTAACACGTTATGTTACTAATTTCTCCAACATTTTTTTCTTTATTTTGTAATACTTTTTATTTTTATTTTTCTGTGAACTAATTTAAAACTTAAAAAAAAATATATATATGTAGGCAACCACGTCATATTTGATAATCATGACGTGACTGTCTTTCACTGTTTTAATTACGTCATCATAAAAAATAAATTAAACAATATATTAGTTAGTCATCACGTTTTTCCTTGAATGCAACTATTACCTGCCTGCCTTAGGCTTTGTTAAGAAGAAAGAAAGAATTCAGGAGAAACAAATTTCAAATGAAAAAATGTACGGTAACCAAATTCCTTGAACAATTCGACTGAGCGCTGGTCGCTGCAATGCACTTCTTGCGTTTTTTCCATTCCAGCCCCCGTTCTTTCTCGAAAACTCAAACCACCACCAACCAAGCTATACCAAACAAGAAACCCAATAAAACGAAGATTGAGAGAGGGGCACTCATTACATGGGACCCACAGGTCATAGAGTGGAACAAGGCCATCGCTCATAAGATGCGTCTGGGCCATGTGGCGCATGCCCAGCAACTGTTCGATCAAATGCCTAAGAGAACCATTTCCTCTTACAACACTATGCTTTCGGGCTACATGTTCAATTCCCAATTCGCACATGCAATGTCGCTGTTCTCTAGCATGACATCACGTGATGTCATCTCTTTCAACACCATGCTCCAGTGCTATGTTTCCAGTGGTGACCTGAGTACCGCTCGTAAGCTGTTTGATGAAATGCCTGTGAAAGACAAGGTTTCATACAACACAATGATATCAGCCTATGCACGGCACGGGCTGGTTGACCAAGCCAAGGAACTCTTTGACCGAACCCCGGTCCAAAACAATATATCTTGGAACGGGCTCCTCGCTGCCTATGTACAAAATGGAAGATTTGAACTTGCTAAGGAGTTGTTTGAATCTAAACCTAATTGGGATGTCGTTTCATGGAATGCTATAATCGGTGGGTATGTGCAAAGAAATCAAATGGGCGACGCTTTGAAGCTGTTTGATAAAATGCCTGAGAGAGATAATGTTTCTTGGAATACTATGATTAGTGGATACGCTCAGAACGGGAACATGACAGAGGCAAGGAGACTGCTTGATGTAATGCCGGTAGAGAAGGATGTCTTTACTTGGACTGCAGTTGTTTCTGGCTACGCAAAGAATGGAAATGTGGAAGAAGCTAGGGGTATTTTTGAAAAAATGCCAGAAAGAAATGTTGTTTCATGGAATGCCATGGTTGCAGCCTATGTGCAGAATAGAAGATTTAATGAGGCAAAGCAGTTATTTGATCAGATGCCGTGTAGGTATATTCAAATTTTTGAGGGTTTATAAGTACTATTTTTAAAGTGAGATATAAGATTAATCATTGTTGAATTTGTAGGGACGAAGTAACATGGAATACAATGCTGACAGCATATGCAAATGCCGGGATGATTAAAGAGGCCCGAGAGATGTTTGACAAAATGCCCCATCAAAATGCCGTGTCTTGGTCTGCTATGCTGACAGCATATACTCAGGTCCCTATACTATTTTTGATAGAAGTTCATAAGCCATCTCCTTCCTGTCATGATTTGAAATGCTAACAGATATTATGTGTTTTTTGGTAGGTCGGGTTGAGTGAGGAAGCGCTCCACTTGTTCATAGAAATGTCTAGGAGGGGTATAAAAGCAAATCGCTCAGCGTTTGCATGTGTACTCAGTACATGTGCTGACATGGCGACATTGGAATGTGGGACCCAGTTGCATGCACAGTTGTTCCAGACCGGGTATGGAATGGGGTGCTTTGTAGGAAATGCTCTGCTAGCATTGTACTTTAAATGTGGGTCCATGGAGGATGCACAGAAGGCGTTCGATGAAATGCCTGAGAAAGATACAGCTTCTTGGAATACCATGATTTCGGGTTATGCCCGGCATGGGTTTGGGTTGAAAGCATGGGAGATTTTTGAGCGGATGAAGCAAACTCAAATCAGACCAGATGATATTACCTTGGTATGAATTATTATTTTTTCAAGAGTTCTGTTATTTCAAATTTATGCGTTTAAAGCGCATCTCAAAATGATTATTTAATTATTTATTAAATTACTGCTCAGGTTGGGGTTTTGTTAGCATGTAGTCACACAGGGTTAGTAGGCAAAGGCATCTCTCTTTTCCACTCCATGGACCAGGTCTACGGCATTACTCCTAAACCGGCACACTACACTTGTGTGATAGACGTACTCGGTCGAGCCGGGCGTTTGAAAGAAGCACAAGCTCTTATAGAAAAAATGCCCTTTGAACCAGACCCCACCACATGGGGTGCTTTACTCGGTGCGAGCCGGGTCCACCGTGAACCAGAAATCGGTAAATGGGCAGCTGAGAAAATTTTAGAACTTGAACCGAATAATGCCGGCATGTACGTGCTTCTCTCTAACATATATGCAAGTTACGGTAAATGGAGTGATGTGCAAAAAACTAGGGTTTTGATGGAAGGGAGAAGAGTGAGAAAGGTGCCGGGTTTTAGTTGGATATAGGTAAACAACAAGGTGCATTTATTTTCGGTTGGGGATTCGTCTCATCCCGAAAAAAAGAGAATATATCGGTTTTTAGAGGAGTTAGATTTGAAAATGAAAAAAGCGGGTTATGTATCTGCTACCGAAATGGTACTACATGATATAGAAGACGAAGAGAAGGTTCATATGCTGAGGTATCATAGTGAGAGATTAGCAGTTGCATTTGGGATATTAAATGTGCCTTCGGGAGGCCGATTAGGGTTATAAAGAATTTAAGGGTTTGTGAAGATTGCCATAATGCAATAAAATATATTGCTAAGATTGAAAATAGGTTGATTATTTTGAGGGATTCGAACCGATTTCATCATTTCAGTGACGGTTCTTGTTCTTGCGGGGATTATTGGTGATAATATGATTTTCTTTTGCAATTAAACAGTCAGAAAATGAAAATTAATTGTATGTTAGAAAGGTATAAACGAACTTATTCGATTCAATCAAAACTGCTAATCCAGTAACTTCTAACAGAAAAGTTTCCAATTGTGTAAAAAAAGAAGATCAAGGGCTTGATTGTAAGATGTATAATAGTTCAAAGGCTACTCTGGAAATAAGGGAGATTAGTGTTTGAATTTGTACAATTGATGGGGATTCATTTGTGAATTGTTTTCGAGAAAAACATAGTCACTTCAGATATTTCAGAAATATACAATTATTTTGAGGAGATTAGCAATGGAGTTCAAGCTAAGCATAGATTCTCTCTGGATCAGGTATACAATTTACTTAACGAACTATTTGTTTTTTTTTTTTTTAAAACCAAAGTGGGTATATCGCACCGATTTCATTTAGAATCCATAGCTTTTTTTTTGGCTATTTTTTGTAGATTTTTAGAAATTTGCTTGATGTAAAGATACTAGACCATTCAAAAGTAGTGATTTTCTACCTATCTAAATAAATAGTAAAAAAATTCTAAGAAATGTAAAATTTAGTTAGCAAGTACATTTTCATATGGAGATCATGTTGGATGGTCCAGATCGGCTGTTTGGACTTTGAAAATGGAGATATTAATCCGTAGTACAGATCCATATTTGCAATGCATAGTACCATAGACTCACTCCTATAGTTTGTTATTTTACTCTTACATAACAGACTTATCGCTTGTTGAAAAAAAAAAAAGCATATGAAAATAATTATAAAAAATTATGCAAATAATTTTGTTATGAACCCTTTCTTAAGGTTTTTGGTTATCTTCATTTAGTTGACCAAATGTAATTTTTTTTTTTCTCTTTTTTACTAGATTTCTACCAAAACGATATTTTGGATGAAATGATTCTGCTATATAGAGAGAGATGCATATACATGAGGAAAATGGTATTTTAGACATAAGCCAGATACCCATTTGTAACAGTTGGATCCACTTCAAGATTGTGCGAACTGCTTCAAGATTCATGCTTATCAAGTACGCACGAATCGAATGACTACGACAGTGCAGTTGATTTTTGAGAGGCCGAGTGTCACCGAAAGAATCTAGCACCCATATGCTGATCAATTCAATTCAGGTAATCTATTCATTTATTATCAAACTAATGAACTACAACTGTTGGGACAATATAAAAAAGTAAAATCAGGAATTGAATCTCAAGCTACTGCAAATCGGTTCCCGAAAACATATCAAAACCGACTCAATATCGGATTCATAATTTAATTATGAATTAATATTTAGCTAATTGGTACTGCCAAAAACTCATAATCTATGATTCATTGGCTTGTTTATGTAGATTTCTTTTTTTCCTGTGCAATTTTGAGTACTTGGCTTTGCTGTTTGTTATAGGTGTTGTGTTGATGGGTTTAACATTGCACATACTGGTGGTACCGTACCAGTACGGTACGATGCTTCGTGGCAAGAAGGGCATATTTTATGGGAGATTGGAAGAGTTGATCCCAGCTGAGTGGCTTGGCTTAGATGCACGGGGGCCTTTAAGAGTCGTGCCAGATTAAAATAAACGGTATGGATTTCATTCTACTAGGTCAGGTACCTGATTGGATCTGAATGTAGTGAAGTCAGTAAACCATAACTTTTTTTTTTTAGTGTATGAAAAGCATATTTGTTTGACATTTCAATTTATAATGAACTACTAGTACTAGATATATTTCAACAAACCAAACTTTTTTTTTAGATATTTTTTTTCTATATTTAGGGTTCATTTAATCATTGAGATCCGTACTGAGATTTTGAAACATAATTTTCAAAATATGATTCTTTTGTCATAGTACACGCGATTTTTTTTTTCACATGATATAACGTGACGTCATTAAAAATAGTGAAAGAAAATAATGTCACATTGTGATCAACCATGACTTGACTGGTTATGTTAAGATTATTTTTTTAGATTTTAAGTAAAATTTGTTCAAAAAATATAAAATTTAGTCTCTAAACAAATTTTACTATGAAGATTATGTTGAATGGTTTGAATCGACTGTTTGGACTTTAAAAATGAAGATATGAACGCATATTAAAGAGATATTTTAATATGCATATTATTTACAATAGCCCAGCTTTCTCTTTCTCTATATATAGTGTTCGAAATATTGCCAAATATTTCTAGAACATCTTTTATGATCAAATTATTGTATAATTTAATGCACCACGAAATGCGGTTGAAAATTAATGAATTAGTACACATATTTTTCACATGGTGCCATCAACAGGTACAATCCCAAACCCTTTCAGGTTTATAAAATTAAATGAATTTTGAACGACATTCTGAGGTGCATTAATTTTCTATGTCTGGAAGTATTTGGCATTGTCCCTTGTTCAGGCCACCATGTAAAAAAATCTGTACTAATTCATTAATTTTGAACGGCAATCCCTAGTGCATTAATTTATACAATAATTCATACAAATATTCACAAACTCAATGTATGATATCCACTGCCACATAAAAAAACGACTATACGGTTAAAAACGCTAATGACATACAGTTCTGCAACTGTGTTCGAGCGCATCGTGTATCACAGTGTCCATAAATTATATTGTACCCGGTTGAGGTTGTGTGTTTGTATGCCCTTTATATGTACGGTTTATCCAAGAGAACCATGTCAGAATTCCGAAAAATGATGCCTAAACAAGATATTACACACGGAGAGAGTAACCGTGTATAATAGCAAGGTATATATACATTGTTTTTCCGAAGGAACTGTGTATGATAATCTTTTTACATGGTTCATTTGAAAGAACTGTATATGATTTATATTTTTTATGCAGTTTATAAGGGGCTAGTACCCATATTCGCTAGCCATTATACAATATTACACAACGATACACATCTCATAGTCACAAAATCTAAAAATACAACTTGTGGATGTGTGACAGCCTATCGATATAATTCACTTGATAATGACATATATGTGAAAGTCCCTAAGGATTGAAAATGCCTGAAACATATAAGTCAAAATATAGAAAAATGTACTCTATAAAATTAAAAAAGTAGAAACATATTTTTTCCGAAAAACCCTAGACAATAACCATACACGATTAAATTAAAGATACCAAGTAAGAAAGTTTACCATTTATATACACAGTTCAGTTAAACAAAACCATGTACAATCGTTCAAAATCATACACGATTTGTTATTAAAAAAGAATTGTGTGCAAATATTGGAGTTTTTCGTACACGGTTTCTTATTAAAAAAGTTTTCGCACGAGCGTCTTATCCATTTATTTATTTGGAATTTTCTTGCATTCGTGTATGATTAACATTTTTGTAGTGGTGCTTACCTGCCTCCTCAAATACAATACTGATAGGTTAAAAGAACAAACGTATTTCATTGACATCATTGCGTAAATAATGAGGTTTAAATAATTAATTAATTTCTGAAACAAACAGATAGAATAGGCAGTGTTGTTTCAGTTTCACTACATTTCATATGGGGTCTACCTTCTATATATATATATATCATCCAAGGTGTCCCCTGAAGGTCTGAACAACTCCAAATCAATCCAAGAACATATCTTGCTCTCTGTATATAATCACCATACCTTGCCTCAAATGGATCACACACGCTACAAGAGCTTCCATACATTCCTAGAGGAAAACAAAGTTCCTCCATATAATTTCCCCTCGAGTCTTACTGGAGTGGCCATGCCGGAGCCAGCTCGAATGAGCCTGTCGGATCTTTCATTGGCGAACTCCGTTCCATCCACACCCGGATGCACCTCTCCATGGATCCTCTCGCCTCTCCATCATGCCACCGAAAATTTGTCTTTCAACAAAGTCCAACACTCGCCACCTCACTCATCTAAACCCTCCATATACTACCACTGCCTTGCAACCCTGCACCGTTTCGATGGTCATGTTCATTCCATATCCATTTCAAATGGGTTAGTTTTCATGGCCAGTGATAGTGGCTGGGTAAGTGCTTGGAGCTTGTGCGACTATCTTCACTGGGGCTTCATCCATATTGGTAGCCGCAGAAACAAAGTTACTACCGTGTTGGGCCATGGTGGAACTTTGGTGACGGCCCATATAGACCGTCGGGTTCGGATCTGGTCCGTGACCACTGACCCGGACCTGGAACCCAACCCTGACTTGGCCAGGGTCAAATCCAGGAAGATAGCAACACTACCACCAAAGAACCAGGTCGCTTCATTCTTGCCGGCTTTTTTTGGGAAGAGCAGCAAGAAAGCACAGCACCATAAAGATTTGGTATTGTGTATGGCATTCTATAATGCCGAGGGTTTGCTGTACACCGGGTCAAGAGACAGCACTGTTAAGTCATGGAAGCTATCTGAGAGGCGGTTGACCGACTCCTTTGTTGCACATGAGGGACAGGTCAATGTTGTCACACTTGATTACTAAAGTTTCACTTCAATTCTTAATTAAATTTTATTTATATATGTATTTTACTGCCAGTGCATCTTAATTTGCTATAGGTATCTCAGTATAGGGTAATTTAGGGATCATAGATTCTGAGATCATGTCCCCCCACACAATAGCATTTTCTTGATTAATTTCAAAAGCAAGGTGCTTGTTAATACAATGTATGTGAGAGAATAAAGAGACAACATGCACTCTTCTCCTTGGCAAATGACAATGGAATCCGAGTCATATGCTCTGCACATATAAAAAATGGGATTATTAATTGTTAACAAACATTTTTCACAGGTATTAATTTGAACAGTTTCCATATATTCCATATATGATAGACGGAAGATCAATGTAAACCTAGTTCTAAAACTATGTTTCCATATATCAATGTAATCCTAGTTCAAAATTGTTTGTATATAGAAATTGGTAGCAGATACAAAACAATAATTTATGATACATTACTATCATTTATATGTTTACATAAATTTACAATTAATGAAGATCAATGCCATGCTGGTAGACCAAGACGATGGTTGCCTCTTCACGGCATCGTCAGATGGATGCGTGAAGATATGGCGACGGGTGTATGGTGATAGCCTCCACGCCTTGATAATGTCTCTAAGATATCAACCTTCACCCGTGAACTGTCTGGCATTGTGCCGGTCAAGAATTTATTCCTGCTTCGTGTACTCAGGTAGCTCAGATGGCTATGTTAACATATGGGAAAAGGAGGATGTCTCGGGCCGATTCAACCATGCTGGTAATTTCCTTCATGGGCACTGTTTTGCCGTGTTGTGCTTAGCAACAGCCACAGACAGAGTCGTGCTAAGCGGCTCAGAGGATACCACAATTAGGGTTTGGAAAAGAGAGATAGGCAGTTCTTTTCACACCTGTTTAGCGGTGATGGAGGGGCATCGGGGCCCGGTACGGTGCATGACAACTAGCATGGAGGTTGAAGTTGAAGGCATCGGGTTGTTGGTTTATACCGCAAGTTTGGACCGCATGGTGAAGATGTGGTGTCAAAGTTACAGAGAAAGAAGAGGAGCAAGAAACAAAGATGAGGAGGATGGCGATGGGGAGAAAGAGGCCGAGTTCGAGATGGATCCCATCTTGTCGCCGTCATGGGTGAAGCGACAGAAGAGCCGAGGGTACTAAAATTTTAAAATTTCAGACAAAGGTGCAATCTCAGTGTTGCATTGAATTCATCAAGCACAGAT